>JAHHUM010000946.1:0-376013 GCA_036173005.1 Crenichthys baileyi
AGGGAATTGTAAATAGACTACAGTTTTGATTGCCACTGAACAAGTCAAGGAATGGGTTCTTCATACTTCATACGTTTTTTCATGTTACCACTCCCAGTGTTTTATGCTTGGTTTGAAGCAAGCAAATTTTTTATATTGGCTATCATCGCACATAATTTGCTTATTTTTGAAGCTTCCTATTATTTGGAATGATCATATATCATTTTATTTCTTTAGGAAGACATGCAGCAATGGTCAAAGAGCCAGGATTCAAACCCACGACGGCCTGTGTCTGGCCGAAGGCCTCCAAACATGGGTTGCTTGTTTTACCCCAGCTTAACCGCAGTGCCCCCATTTAACTTTTTTTTTTGGAAAAAATTGATGTCAGTTAGTTTGAGACTCATTTGGGTGTCATAATAATAATTCACAAAATAGAAGAACAAATACCTTGATACATCAGTTATATTGATTATGAGTAATTGCACGTACAAATGGTTGCTACAGTGCTTTATATTTTTGAAGTCTCCTAGGAGTACCACTGAATCCCCAGATGGTACGCCTTCCAGGACACAACCCAGAGACTCCAAGATGGCTGGATAATCTTAACTACTGTTCAGTGCATGAGTAAAAAATGTTGGGACTTTCCCTTAAAGGTGGTTTTAATGTCTGCTAGAGTCCCATTTCAACACACCAGAAGGCCCTGGGTGCAATCTAGTTTCCAACAAATATGAAGTATGCAAGCTCACGGCCTACAGAGCTAGATTCCTTTTGTCAGTATGGGAGTTAGTAGCCTGAACTGAGATAACTCATTGGGAAACATATAGGTTAATTCATTAAGTTGGTTAATATAAAATAATCTTAGTTTGCTGCTCCTAAAGATCCACAAGTTGCTCCAAACCAAGATTAACAATCTGTACAAAAGGTGTCTGTATTATCAAAAAAATACTCAAGAACACAGAAAGTAACAGAAAAAATGGTAAAACATTGTCAAAACAAATGGTAAAACAGTGACAAGTGAAAAGTGACAACTGAACACAATGGATTATATAAATATTACAAGCAATATTACTGAGCAATAATTGTCTTCTCAGACACCACCTTTTCTGTTGTGTTGCCCTTCAAGGTTATCTATAACATGCAACACAAAGTCCTCCCACCCAGGAAAGTGGGGAAGTGGGAAAAGAGCCGCAGCCATTCTTCATCAATTCCATTACCCGGCTCGGGAAGGTGGCACAGCCAGAGGGGAGGAACACTGACTTACACACCTCCACTTACCCTCAGCCAAAAGGCCCCCCATCACCCATGAGATGGAGTTACCACAGGGGGCCACTTGGAGGCTAAACACCCTCCTTCAACACACCACTCAGGGCCCCATTGTACATTTGTCCCTCAGTGGGAATCCTTGCCACTGCAATCTCTTTCCAGTCGTCCTCCCCAGAGACAATTTGATTTGTGTAGACCTTAAGTAAGCTTTCTGCAGATATGTAGTAAAATTCACACTTCAAAGGTCTGTTCCATAAAGGCTGCCATTGTTCTATATTTGTATTTCTAACTACAAAGTATAATATCCTACAGCATACCACAGCTACACAGATAAGCAAGTCTGTGGTTTTTGTCTTACTTCAGTTGCATTGACTTTAAACTGTGACCTTAGGTAACTTAAATGCTTCAGTTCAGACCAGTGATTTACTGCCTTTAACTTGTGCCTGTCCCCTGTAGTTTACTATTAGATAAAAGATTTATTGGTGACACCTTGGGTAAGAGTTGCAAAGAATCATCTATCTCAGTGGAGCAGGACTTTGTGAAGGAATTTGCTTTCAGATGGTAGCTTTGCCTTTTAAAAGAGATCTAGCAATGTGGGCTCTGCACCCTGTGGCCTCTTGCAAAAAGGCCAAATCTGTGTGGTTTGACCCAGAGATAGGGTCCTAAGGTAGGGGCTGATCAGTTCTTTCTTCTGTACTCCTTGTACTGGCTCAATCCACTGATAAACCAAGTCCCAGTGAGCACCTGGTGTTCCTCCAGAACAGCAGAACTTCTCTAGAAATTGTAATAAGTTAGTGAACAAGATTTACTTTGCACTGATCTTTCTTATCACAAAAACACAGGTGTTTTCTTCTAGGCTTTAAGACACTAAAAAGAAGGTATGTGAAAGATTAAAACTTTTTCTTTTCTAGTTAGCTTTACAGCTACTTTTTTCAAACATATATGTATATTTAATTTGACAGTCTTAAAGAATTAATAAATAGAAAGAAATAAAAATAATAATTATATCATACAATTTTTTATGGAAATCTAAACCCTCACGCATAAGTATATAAACTTTATTGATCAGTCCGGGTGCGGGTACCTGGGTGTCATGGGCGTATGTTGAATTTATTTATTTTTCTCTGCTGGACTGGCGGTCTGGAGCTGCTGGCGTTTCTTTTTTTTTCTTTTTTTTCTTTTTGGTCTCATCTCTGGAGGGGATTGGAAGTGCATGTGACAAAGCTGGCATCGAGGTATACAAGCATTTTAAAAAGATACAGTTTTGTAAAATGACAAAAGATTTCCCTTATACAGTATGGTTTAAAGTCCTTTCATTGAGATGCCAGAGAAAGTACTGGAGTGGCAAAAGTTTTTTTTTGTTTTTTTTCCAGTTGTTTGTAGCACAGTATTGAAGCACTAACTCCCTTCTGCCCGTTGCCGTGCACTGCAATCAGCTGGCTGAAAGAGGGCTACAATTCTGTAGCCCTGTAAGATGAATTCAGGTTTTCAGTCATGAAAAATACATTGGAAACTGAAGGAGTGCCACCCATCAGTCTCATTTGGGTGACATTGTTGCAAACAACAAACTAAGCACAGGATGATCTGATAACCTGACTAATAAACCAAGTAATATTAGTTTATTTCTACTACAGCAACAGAACTCCCAAAATAGCATAATATTCTGTGCAAAAAGCCTATAAAAATCAGATGTTGCTATTCTGTTAAAAACATTGACTGTTATAACATTTTGCTTTAAATTTCTGTCAATAGAGTTAACCTGGCGTACTTTTCCTTAAGCTTAAAGTCAAAGAACACAAGGCTCTGAAAAAGAGCAGGCCTTACCATTTACACACCAACCATGAGCGAAGTCTAAAACAGGATGTCATGATCCTTGGGTGTTAGGTTTTGGTTCCTATTTGTGTTTGTCATTACTGTTCATTGTGTTTCTTATTTTGCTATACCCAGTGGTCATCATTAGTTAGATGTTTTCTTTTTTATTCCCTGTGCTTAGTTTCTTAGGGTGTATTCACACCAGCAAAGTCCTTTGGTCCGCTTGTTTGGTCTGGAGCAAAAGCGGACTTTATTTGTTTTGTTTGGTGCGATTTGCTTTCACATTGTACTTTTTGCAAGTGAACTATTACTTGTAAACAAAGCCACGAGGGTGACGATCATTGCTCCCATTGTACAGAAATGACAGGGGCGGGACAGAGCACAGACCCGGAAATTTAGGAAAACAGCTGTTGACGTACTGCGTGCAGCACTCTGTTCTGCATATTTGTGCCGTTATTGCACCTGCAGTATTATTGTGAGGGTGAAGATCAGCTCATTCAACACAGATTTTGCGACGTTCTATTTATATGTTTGGAACAGCGTTGGAGAATGCGTGCTGAACGCCAAAGAAAAAGGTGGGTTCTGCGTGCCCGGTCCCACATGCCCGATGTTGCAACAATCAGCTGGCCAGGTATGATTTGTGTATAACGTACACCTTTGCTATCGGCTACAGTGGCTTGTTAAGTCCAAACGAGACGTACATTTTCTGCAGTAGGTTCGGATCGGGGCCGGTTCGGGTTCGTATTCAGACCATAAGCGAACTTTTGGAAGCGGACCGAGACCACCTCAAAAAGTGGGTCATTGTCCGGTTGTTTGGTCCGGACTAGGGTTCGCTTGAGTGTACTCACAACAGCACAAAAAGTTCGGACCAAGGGGGGAAACGAACTCTGGTCTGTTAACACTAGAACTCCCAGGGACGTCAATTTGACGGTTTTGAAAGTTTGACATGATATAATTCTGGTTTATTAAAACTCTTATCTTCCTGGCATCCTGACTTTTTCTAAACCTGTGTCTTTTGTATTCCTATGTCTCTATTTTTAAAAAATAACAAAGTAAATAAAAGATCTAAGTATTTCTACCTCTAACTACCACAGCCGCTATTTTGACGGCCCTATTATTTACATTGATATTTTTTTTCCGCGGCTGAGTATGCGCGCGAGCGTTGCTTAGCAAGCGCCACTCTAGAACGCAATCAGATTGTTGGCATCCTACAAATGGTTTCTAAAAGGATATTTTCTGCTCAAGAGACATTGGAAATGCTTCTAAAATTACATGATCGTGACTCCTGGTCGAGAGGGATTCTGACGGCTCTTGGTCAGCATTTAGTTCCAGTGACAGCGGGTCAGAGAGTGAACCTCCCCTGGCTAAAAAAAACACGGGTCATCCCATTAGCAAGAGGTTGTGGCGCATTATTTCAAGGTAGTAAAAGACTAGCCTGTGTAACAATTTTATCATTTTAGGCTATAGTTTACAGATTTGTAAACTAATAATATACAAACTACAGCAAAAGTGCCACAATCAGCGCAGGTTCAGAGACAGGGAGACGAGCCAGGTGCCCAGTGACCAGCTATAAACTCAGCAATCCAGCTCACTGGCAAGAGAGAAACTAAAAAACAAGGTACTGATAATGGAAAAAGAAAAAAAAACAATAAGTTAGGTCATAGATATAGCAGCGCAGTAACAACAATCTATTCTGCGCTTTGCTGCGTTTTCATCGCAAGACGAGCGCACACCTTGGAAGGAGGAGGAGATAGCAAAGGATGGCACTGTGTGGACAGAGGAAGGGGAGGAAGAAAATAGAGGGAGGCGTCAGAGCCAGAACGCGTTGACAGAGCGCCAGATCCAAGATGCCCATACTGCGTTCCTCTGCTTGGTGGATGTCGAAATGCTCATCCGCATTTACGACTGCAGTGTGGCTGAGGCCCGCAGAGTGTTAGGAGATGATTCCTCCTCTGACATGAGTGTGAATGAGCTGAAGGCATTTTTAGCACTAGTTTATGTCCCCAAAGTGAAAGGGGGGCGTAACATGGAGCTGTCCAGCTTTTGGTCAGATTAGTGAAGCTTTTTTAAAAATGTACCTGCTACTCTGTATTATTTTTCAGTACTATTTATAAATATTAATAAAATTTAATAGGTTTTGATCAAATACTATTATTAATTCTTGTCAAAACCATAATTTTATAGCGTTAATGCGATGACGTCATCACCGCCCTCGCATTCAGAATGCTCGCCGTCAAATTGACGGGCTTGGGAGTTCTAGTAGAGTTAGAATTCTGGGAGTCCTAGTGTTAAAGCAGACCAAAAGTGGCAGGTGTGAATACACCCTTAATTTATTCCATGTGTACTCTAGTTTATATTCCATTATGTTTATATTTGTCTTTTCTTCTTTATCTAGTGTTCTGTATATGTCTGTTTAGTTCTAGTGTCTTCCTTCAGTTGCTCAGCCTTCTTATGCACTGCCACCTTGGTAATTAAGCTCATTCTACTCACTGGCCCATTACCTTGATCACCCCCACCTGTGTTTGTCATGCCCTCTTCTTTCTTTTCCCCTCTATATAAGCTTTCTGTTGCTCAGTGTTGTTTGCTGGATTCTACTGTTGTCTTACCTACTCCATGTCTGTTGCTCCTCCTCATGTGCTATGACCAGTTATTTCCCATTGTGTCTCCTGTCTCCAGTGTTAAGATGTAAGTTTGCCTTTTTATAATTAAACATGACATAATAGTCGTGCCCAGTTTTGGATCAAGCAGGAAATTTTTCCAGGTTCCAGGTGACTGCTAATGTTTATGAGCAGCTCCTTGTTACCCCTAGTTTACCATGGCATCGACTAGAGGTGGTCGGTCATTTGAAGAACTGGATGGAGGAATAGGGATGTTTTTACCCTTACTGTGATCGTACACTGGAAGCTATTGAATCGGACCGCCAGAGAGCTTTGGCTGAGTTCTCAGCTCCTAGATTACAGAGCTTGCCTGCACAGGCAACCGTGCCACTGGCTTCTTCTGTTCCTGTTTCGGATGATGCTTCCACTTCGGTCCCACAGGGTCCGCCTGAAGCTTCTACTCCAGTCCCAGAAGGTCTGCCTGACTTATCCACTTCCTGAGCATCACCCGCAGATTCTCTAGCCTGCTCTGTGTCACCTGAAGAGTCTCCACCGCCTTCCAGCAGTCTGCCAGAGAGCTTTCGAGCCTGCTCTTGGACGACTGAGTATCAGAGCTCAGACTCCTTCTGCACCTTCTGTTTGGCCTTCTTTAGCTTCACTCCAGTCACACATTTATGTGCCTGTCCTCTGAGTATGGGGTAAGAACGCTGTCAAAAACAATGTGTATGTAAAGACGGAAATGTGTGCATATTAGTCAATAGTTGTGCATAAGTAAAATCCAAAAGAGGTATTGTATAATTTCTCTGTAAGAATACAAAATACAATGTTACAGCTTCAAGAAATTACAAACACAAAGTTCAAGTTTACACTTGTGGTTTATTGTTTATGAATACAATATGCTATAAGAGTTTGTGAATACGATTTATTTTCTATAAGAATACGAATTTACATCAGCGACTTGGCGTCACGTGATCTCAGGCTGGTTAGTGGAGCACATAGTTAGTCGATTCGCTTTGAGCATGCGCTGTCACACTCCTCACTGCCAGTAAACGTAATGCTGAGATTGGATGATGGAAAAAGGCAATGGGAGATAATTGAGTCTAAAAGGAATTCTAGGAACAGAGGGGAGATGGGGGGAGGGGGGAACCAAGAGTATAATAAATAATGCATTGTTCTTATTTTTATGAAATACAAAACTAAAACATAGAATATAGTGGATGGAGTTATACAATGATGTACAGTTGGTGGCGGTATGCACCTCAGAATTTGTTGCATTCCACCGGCAGAAGAAGAAAAAGAAGAAGAAGCAGCAGCACTAGTGTCAAGATGATGGACCAAGAAACTACGGTAAAAAGCCAGGTAATGTTAAAAAGTTTATATATGTCTTAATGTCGTTAATATGCTCTTGGTCCGTCATCTCCGTGCTAGTGCTGCTGCTGCTTCTTCTTCTGCTGGCGGTACGCAACAAATTCTGAGGTGCATACCGCCACCTACTGTACATCATTGTATATCTCCACCCACTATATTCTATGTTTTAGTTTTGTATTTCATAAAAATAAGAACAATGCTTTATTTCTAGTACTCTTGATTCCCCCCTAAATCCCCTCTGTTCCTAATATTCCTTTTAGACTGAATTATCTCCCATTCTGGCACTACATTTACTGGCGGTGAGGAGTGTGACAGCGCATGCGCAACGCGAATCGACTAATTCTGTGCTCCACTAACCAGCCTGAGATCACGTGACGCCAAGTCGCTGATGTAAATTCGTATTCTCATAGAAAATAAATCGTATTCACAAACTCTTATAGCATATTGTATTCATAAAGAATAAACCACAAGTGTAAACTTGAACTTTGTCTTTGTAATTTCTTGAAGCTGTAACATTTTATTTTGTATTCTTATAGAGAAATTATACAATACCTGTTTTGGATTTTACTTATGCACAACTATTGACTAATATGCACACATTTCCGTCTTTACATACACATTGTTTTTGATAGCGTTCTTACCCCATACTTGAGGATGAGCTTAGGTTCTTGTGCCCGAGTAGAGGAAAGCTGTTGTAAGGATTATGATTATTGATTAAGTAATATTTATTGAGGATTATAATTTAAAATCATAACTTGAAAAGAAAATTAATTTCTTAACCAAAAATCATTACTTACGAATAGAAAATGTCCATTGGTGTTGTAATTATGGGCTCGAAGCTCTTTAATGATTACAATTAGCTATTCATCATTAATAATTGATAAACCAAAACCACAAAATGTCGGTGTTTATTCAACCGCTGCACCAAAGGTGGGGAACTTCGACCTTGTTTTGACAGACAAATCACTATTGCACGAAATAAACACAAAGGCTTCTTTTAATTATATATATGAAGATTTATTGAAGCCAAATAATTCTGATATACCATTATTCTGGTCCAAAAACCTTCACCTAACTAACAAGCACTATTCTACACAAAGGGAATAAAAATGACTACCTAACAATAATAATAAAAGAAACATATATGCGCATTGAGTGTCTATGAAGATCAAACCAGCAGTTTTATGGACAAAATGTGTAATTTGGGTTAAACGGAAAGAGAACTCTTCATGGTTTGCTGATGTCTTGATTGCAGCGATCAGCTGTTAAAACAGTGGGGCCACGCCCCTTTAGCCTCTAGCAGCTGATCACCCCAAATCTCGAACAAAGAGTCATAAAACTCTGAGGCGGGAACTCAGTGGAAAAACTCCAGTAATAAAAGTGGAACAAAGGAGTGGTCAGGGGAGGACCAGACCACAGTTGCTTTGAATGCAAAAACTTTTAAAAGTCCAACTTCTAACAAAACATGAACACGCACGATTCAGCAGCCCTTGCACAGCAAATCAAAACACAGCTCAGCATAAAACACTTCAATCAGTATTGCATGCAACAAGTTGATACCTTGGATTAACTACTGGTGATTCTAAATCACCAACTATGCCTCATCCTGCCCAGACTTCTAAATTTACCTATCCAATTTAATATAAAAAGAACTAAATTACTTTGATGTTGATTAATTTTCTCCACTGGTTGAGGATAGGTCAGGTCTGAAGAAAAACGAGGGAGGGGGATCACGCGTCCATGATCAACTCAAGAAAAAAAACGGTAAACTTCTCATCCATCAAGGAGGGAAAAATATGAAGTACCGTTAGTCGACTGAATCAACAAGGAGGAAAGTCATCTACTTGGAAATAAAACCTCTGTGGGTTTTTCACCTGCGCCGAATGTCGGCGTGGTCTTCGATCGGTATATGAATCTTCTGACCTTCTTGTATCAGACAGATTTCCAGCTTTCAAGCTCTTCCGGGAATGGCCTTGTGGAGCAAAAGTTCACCTGCAAGCTTTTGTCTCTCCAGATATGCGCCTCCGCTGCGTTGTCCCGTGAGACACGCTGGAAATGGCAACGAAACTTTATTTCTGCAGGTTTTACAATCCCGGGAGACGTTACAGCAGCGATGTCTGTTGAGCTGCGCATGTTCAACTGTGCGACCAAAATGGATGACTCCAACACTGTCTCAGGTTCCTGTGCCTTAGTTATTCGACAAGGGTGTCCAGGTGGACCAGCATCATATTCCTGAGTTCTTCGACAAGGGTGCCTGGTGAACACGCCTTGTGTTTCTGATCCTTAGCTTCATCAAGAGTTTAGCTCGCTTCAACACTGCTCTCCAGAGCAGAGTTCCAGTGCAGCTTTTCAGTGTTCCAGTGTTTCTTTGAGGGTTCCAGTGATGCTCTCTAGGGTTCCTCTGAGGGTTCCATTGGTTCCACTGCAGTTCTCCAGAGTTCCTCCGAGGGTTCCTGTTTCCAGTGAATAAGTCCCTAGAGCTCACCCTGGGTTCCGGCATCCAGAAGACCAGTCTAAGTTTCAGTATCCTGTGTGTCCGTTTCCTGAGATTCTCCTTAAGTTCTCCCAGAGCTAGGGTCATCAACGTTATATGACTGGTCTTCTGACAATTGATTGATTCTCCAAGCGTCCCAGTCGATCTACAGACATGGCTCTCCGTGGGTTCTCCCAGTTCCCTGGTCAACCTCCTGACAAGCTTCTTCATGCATTCCCCCGGTGAGTCCCCAGACTTCCAGCACTGCCGGCCTCCAGACCTTCTCTTCTACCACCAGCCTCCTGGGTTCCTGCACCACCAGCCTCCTCTGCCAGCCTCCAGGGCTTCGTCTGTGCCTCTGCTGGCCTCCAAGGTTCCTGTGTCACTGCTGTTGATCTCCAAGGCTTCGACTTCACCGGAATCTACCTCAAGCGTTTCTGCGCCACAGATCCTCAGGGTTCCTGGAGCCGCTGACCATCGGGGTTTAGTATCTGCCACTGCCCGGTCCCAAGGTTTCACCTCCTCTGACCTCCAGACTTCTTTTGTCTCCGCCAGCCTGAACTTTTTTTTTTTGCCTTTTTTGAATATCTTTAAGTGTGAGGCATGGAATGCAACTATTGTGAAGTACAAGCCCAACCACAAATAAAAAAGTAATGTCATGTTCCATTTAACATTTATTTAACCTGTATATCACCTAGAAAAAAAACTCTCTTGCAAGTGAGACTGGCCAAGAGGTACGCCAATAAAGTATATTTTATTTTTGCTTTATGTTGACTGTGGTGGTATGTAGGTAAGTTCATTTTAAATATGATCTCAAGACCAACATTCAAGGAAGTAGGAACTATGTCATTCTTTCCAATGTGTTGCATCATCTGCTTTTCTCTGATTTTGAACAGCAATCTGTGAGCAATAGAGATCTAATGAGTAAAGTTGAATTTCTTAGGTGGTGGATATTCTATGTGTATTTTATACACGAGGACACTGTGTGCAAGATTTAAGAGAAAAATATCTGACTTTAAATTTTTAGAGTACAAGATAGCTTTCTATTTCTCTCTAGTCTATTTAAAATAGGTTCAGTCCAGAAAGAAAGTGGCAGCACTTCTGAATCTATTTTCTGCATGGTAGAGTAACACCAGCAACAGTTTTCAAAAGAAGTCCCTAAAGGGTATAACTTGAAACATAGAAATATTAAAAGGAAGCATAATAGAACAAAAAGCAACCACAAGCAGCCGTGGATGGAGCCAAGCGTTGCTGAAGAGTGAAAAAGTTACATTTGGAACACTGAACTTGGGCATTAATGTGTAACACAATGTCCATCCAAAACAAAAGCAGCGACAGCAGAGTCTTGACATTTCTATGATAATATATCCCACTGGGTCAGTGGATGGGTATCTCATAACAATTTTTTAATAAATTATATTTAAACTGTTTTTATTCCTTTTTTGAAGTGTTTTTTGCAACGTTAGAACTGAAAAAAGGGTGTAGCATCTATTATTCTCCAACTCCATTTTTGTGAGGTCACAAGAAAGCAAAAGCTATAGAATGGCCGGGAGTCCCAGAGAGCACATCTGATAAATCTCCAATGCAGTTTGGGCATAAGGGGCTTTACTACTGTACTAGCCTTTCAGTATTGGAGAACACCATAAGGAGGTTTGTCTGATTTTTTTTTTTGTTTGTTTTTTGTTTTCTCTAATATTTTTAACAGTATTTTGTGCCACTGGAAAGAAAAACGCTCCAGTCTTAAAATTTCCAGAGTTTTATTGAGGGGAGTTTTATTCTTACACTAATATATTACATGCACATTGGGTATTTTTTACTGTTCTGAAACCATCCCCATTATTCTGAACCATTCAGCCACTCTGGGATGCTCTTTGAATACTCCATCATGCCACTGACATTTTGCAAATTAACTTAATTAGTTGCGAGACGATCTAACATATGTTCTCCGTTTTAATAGCTGTCTTCCAGCACTTTTCCAGTCTTTTGTTGCCTCATCCCAACTTTTTTATTCAAGTCTCTGCCATCAAATTCAAACTCAGTTCATATTTTTGCAGGAACAGGAGTAAATTTTAATTTTCAAATGTCTGTTGTTTGTCTGTGCTGTAACATGTCTCTGTAGTGTTTTGAATAACGTGGTTTTAAGGGTTCAAATGCTTCATCAGTCAGCTGAAATTTCAGTGGCTATTTACTCCTACATTTGACCAGTCTGTTGTGTTTGTGTCTAATCTTTGTGTAGCTTTCAAGGTTCTCATTAAATGATAATAAAATAGTTATCTGAAACCATATGAGTTTACTTTGATATACTGTATAACATTTTAGCTGTGAATGCAAATTTAGGTAAAAAAACACAGTCTTGTAGTCCTTAACAAGTTTTTTTCCAGGATCATATTTAGCTCCATCCATTTTAACATCAACTTTGACCAGCTGCCCTGTCACTGCTGTAATAAAGTATCTCTACATCACGATGGTTGTCCAATCATGTGTCACAATGTCTTCAGGCTGTCGTGCTGTGTTAGTGATTCCTTAACATGTAAGACTTTGTATATCAGCCAAAAAGTTACACTTTGGTCTCATCTGACTAGAGCACCATGTTCTTCATGTTATTGTGTCCCCCATATAGTCTGTGGAAAATTCTGAATTGGACTTCTTGCTGCTTACTTCTTACTTCTTTAAGTAGCTGTCTTCTTCACACCCTTTTATAGAGGCCAGATTTGTGTGGTGAATGAATGACAGTTGTATCAACAGATTCTCCCACCTGAATTGTGGATCTCTGCAAATCCTGCAGAGTTGCTAAAGACCTTTTGGGTGCATATTTTATTTCGCCAAACCTGTCAGCCTGTTTCTTTAATTTATGGTTGATCGATTAAGCAGTGCTCTGTGGGGTGTCCATAGCTTGGTATATTGTTTTATAACCTAACCCTTAAATTTCTCTAGTGCCTGTATTTAAAGAGAAATTAAATCACACATACAGTGCCTTGCAAAAGTATTCACCCCTTGCCTTTTGACCTACTTTGTTACATTACAAACTATTTTTAAATTTTATTTTATGTGATGGATCTGCGCAATCAGTTGGTGAAGTGAAATGAGAAAAATAAATAAAGAAAAAAAAGAAAAAACTGAAAATTGGCACGTGCATATGTATCCACCTCCTTGAAGTCCACATATCTTAGTGCCACAGGATCTGTCAGTGTAAACACACCTTTTCTGAAAGGCCCCAGGGGCTACAACATCACTTAGCCAGAGGCATCAGACCATGAAGACCAAGGACCTCTCCAAACAAGTCAGGGTGGGGTTATAAAAATTCTCAAAATTTTTCATGTTCCCCTGGAGCATCATCAAATCCATCATCTTCAAGTGGTAAGCATATGGTACCGCAACAATAACAATCCTGCCAGGAAATGACTACCAAAACTCACAGACCGGGTCAAGAGGCATTAATCAGAGGGGCAGCACAGAGATCAAAGGTAACCCTGAAGGAGTTTTAGAGTTCCACTACAAAGACTAGATTATCTGTCCACAGAACCACAATAAACCATATACCCCATATATCTAGGCTTTATGGAAGAGTGGCCAGAAAAAAGTCATTACTTAGTTGTAAAAATAAGAAGTCACGTTTTGAGTTTGCCATAATGCATGTATGCAACTCCCCAAATGTATGGAGGCAGGTGCTCAGGTCAGATGAGACTAAAACTGAACTTTTCAACCACCAAGGTTTTCACTTTTACAACAGGGGAAACACTATATCTGGTGCAAACCTAGTGGAGTCTGTTTACCAGTTAGGTGACTTCTGTTGGCAATTGGTTGCACTTAGTTAAATTTCAGGGTATCAGAGTATAGAGGCCTGAATACAAATACTTGCCATCCTTTTTACAACAACATTTTGCAAAATCATGAATCCTTTTTCTTTCCACTTCACAATTATTTGAACAAACAATCACAAAAAAATATTTAAGTATGTTTTTGAAACATCACAAAATATGAAAGTGAAATGGGAATATTATACTTTTGCATGGAACTATATACCTAACAAGTACTGTGTAAAACAAAGAAAACAAATTAAAACACATTTTTAGCAAATAGTGAACATTTCAAGAAAAAATGTCTCTCATGCAGCAGTAACATTCCAAAAGTTTATATGTTTTCTAACTGCTTAGAGTGTCCTTAGAGTGCATATGTGTAAACAGGTTATCTAGCACACTGCTATCATCTCTGCAAAACAGTATTTGCCAAGATAAACACTGGATGACGTAACTGTAGTCCTGGTTTAGCATGGAGTTAGTAAAGTCACTGAGCTGCACCTTGTGTGATGTTGCTCTTGCAGTATCCATCACAGCAAGAGTAATGTGAATGCTGTGACATTCTCCTAGTTTTAGTGAGGCACAGAGAAAGATATGGTCTGTCAGCATGACACAGATTGCTTGCTAGATGCCAAAATTGGAAAAGTGTGGAATGTGTGGCTCTGCACTCAGTGTCCTTAATTTGCATGAAGTAGTTTGTATTCAAAAGTGGCAAAAAGACATGCAACCAAGAGACTGGTGTGTGCAAGCTACTGTACGGTAACCACTTAAAAACCATTTGAAAACCCCTTGCTTGCTACAAATCTCTATCTCTGTCTCTGCTACTACCAGAAACAGATGTCCAAGCGACCTGCCTCCATTAAGTGGATCTGCTCCAGAGTATAACTCAGCATTGCCTCAGAACCTGCCGAGATTTCAGGCAGCAGAGCCAGCCCACCGTCATCACCATCCCTCTGCCCAGACGTGGCACTTTGAGAGCAAATTTAGAGATGGAGACAGCAGGGCAACACGCCAGTACCGGCTCCATCTTCTTGTAACTCCTACTGCAGGTGGGAGTGCTCGAGCCGGACACAGCCCATCCCTCTGCTGTAAGTGGTCATTAAAAAGCTGTCTGACAGTGCTTTCCTCTGTGTGGTATTGGAGTTGTCCTGCTCACTACACTGGCTACTCCACTCTCTACACCCCCAAGTTTCAGTTTAATGGTGCCTGCTGGTTAGTACTGATCCATCTGTCAGTGTTTGAGTGTGTTAGCTATCATCTTGCTCTGCAGTCCTGTGCTGGGCCGAGTGTGTCATGTCTTGTCTGACAGTAGTAATTGTTAGGATTGGAATCACCTCTGTGACTGTACAAGAAGGACAATGGAGAGTTTTAAAGAAAAGGAGGTGGCATCGTCATCCCTGTATTTTTTCTGTTCTGTCTTATTTAAAATTTTGTCATCATTTTCTCCTAAATAGAACTGAACTGGTTTAGAAAATCAGACAGACTGATCACGAGGTAACGTCAGTTTAGGCCTTTCTGATTTATCTTTATTGAGTAAATTTACAAAGTGTGTACACAAGAATGTTTTAGATAAAGTTCTATGAATTTCGCAACAAAGTAAGTTTATGTGGGCAAAGAGAGCAGGAAGAAAATATGCAATGTGAATAAGCTGTCAAAAGCAGGCTGCAATCCTTTGCAATGACATACTCTAACTGGTGCATGGCCTTAAACACTTTATTTTATGAATAAAATGTGAATAAATGAAAAGTACTTCATGTAGAACTACAAACATAAGTTCAGTTTTAATCTGTGATTTTAACTTCAAACCAGTTCTTGTTCAGCATAAACATGCTCAGTCCATGTAGTAATCACTGAGTAGACTGTTGAGGGGTGCTGAAACAAGAAGCCTAAGAACTGTCACTAAAGATTACGAAAGGTAGAAAAGGAGGTTGGATTGAACACAATTTAGGTGAGGTGTACATTTTACCATAACAAACTGATGAATTCCAAGATTTTAATTCTAACAAAATAATAGGTATTGTACACTTCATCTTTCAATTTTGTAATGATGTGATATAATTAACATACATAGTCATTCTATCACTATCCAGTGTCTATTGTTTGTATAGTCATCCATACACTTATTAATATTGATGTGACATCATCTAATTTTCGTAGCAGGTTTATGTTTAGAGTTAATGGTAGATGTAATTTTATATCCATCAACTACAACATAATATTCCATTTCTTTTTCATCCTTCAGCTCCACTGAATTGTTCTCGCTTCAGGTATTCTGGCAAATGGTGAATAAATTACTTGGAGACACCCAGAAGCCTTTATGGGTTTTCATTGGTATTCACTCATAATGGTTTTGGGTTTTTATTTATTTATTTATCTTTATTTTATCTTGGAAAATCATTGCAGATAATCTAATGAGAAGGCATGGGAGAATTAAACTGCGTGCAACTAACATTCACACACAAACACAAACGGCACTACCACCACCGCCCCTTTCTAGTTTATGTCTGCCCTGTCCTTTCCTTTTGCCTGGCTCCCAATCTAAACTATGCAATTTATCAGATAGAAGTGATAAGCTTGGGGAGCACGTTGAAAAGGATTACATCAGCTAAGCTCTCTTTGACTCTGATATATTGCAGTAACTTGATATTCTAGGGTATGGCTATTTAGTAAGTGGTAAAAATCTGAACTATAGCTTGATTGAAGATAAAATTACCATCACATTATTTGAGTTGTTGTGTACTGTGTATATATATTTTGAATAATTTGAGCAGCATTTCAACAATATAAATTCGGATGGGATATTTATGGATGTGAATTCTTCGCTTTAAATACGAATCCACAACTATCAAAATTATGTCATGGGGTCATAGGCACAGTGGCGTCCCCAGAATTTCTTTACCCAAATTACAAATTATTCAAAACAGTTTACACAACTCACCAGTCTTATGGACGCACACTCTCAAAGAAACAACATAAACTGCATCCAAACTCTGCTTTTGATTATTCTCTCTGCTTTGTTTACATCGGTTCTTAACATTATTCACAAACTAGCCATACCCCTAGTGGCGCGCTCGAAAACTGCACCACAGTCCTGCCTTCAGAATGCAGCTCTACATTGTCATAAAATGCAAAATAAAGGCAAATAAACCAGATAATGTGCGCCACGGTTGCATTCCAGGTCATGAAACCAAACACTTTTATATAAAATAACTAGCAAAGTTCCTCACAAGTAAAAATTAAGAACAATTTAAATCTATTGCACCTTGCTTTGCTTTGGCAAGGGTGAAAACGTCTGCAAGTGTGATGGATTGAAATGTGGTTATTATAAGTCAGAATTATAGTTCTCGGTTCATATCTGAATATTGTATTGATTTCAGTAGATGTAGTAACCAAAGGCGACCAGCAGAGGGGGTTGAGGGCTATTAAGCGATAACAAAGAGCACGGCACTTCTTCTTCAGTCAATATATGCCTGAGCAGAGGAAAGACGTGTCCGTGACTCATTTACTTAATATTCCCCTTTTCAGGTATGAGTTTCTCATAAACCAACCTGTACTGTTGAGAGTGGGTTTACTAACTGTTAGACTACTTGAGAATGTTTGTTTTGTCATCAATTATAGTTACATTGCTATTATTATATGAGACTTAACCACGGTTAGCCGGTAGCTCTCAGCCAAAGATGCTAGCGCACGTCATGTGTGAATAATGCAGCATGTATGTATATACATGTATATAATAATGCAGTATGTGTAGCTGTAGACAGCCTTTGGACATGAGATTAGGAATGTTTCACACGTTTTGAAGTTAATTCATGCACTATTGAGCGTGTGTATTTTGTATTTTGGAAAAGGAAGCTATACGGAAATATAACGTATCACAGTAAGTTGGTTTATTTTGTATTTTTATTTTTGTTGTCACTTGTTACTGACATATTGTGTACCGAAATGGTTTGTGAAACAACAGTACTGGAGTTTATGGATATAATTATTATCCTGTATGTACCTAAGTTGCACTTCTTCTTCAGTCAATATATGCCTGAGCAGAGGAAAGACGTGTCCGTGACTCATTTACTTAATATTCCCCTTTTCAGGGCGATTACACAAGCATTACAGTGGGTCTCACAGGTGGAATGCAGTTAGCTGGAGTATGAAATGGTGTATGAAAGATGTAAATATACATTTAGACAGTTTGCATCTGTTTCAAATTTAACATATTAGACACAGCAACATAACTGACACACACTTTCATCAGAAAAAAAAAAACAAATTATTCAGCTCAGAAACTGGATCGGAATCTGCTCCAGCCCTCTGCAGAGCATGACAAACTCTTACTTATACAGATTACGGGGCTCACCCTCTTCACCGTGTTATACATGTTACTAGGCCAGCAGCTCAAATGCCGATAGTCTGAAGAGACAGAGTGGTGGTTCATTACACTTCAAGTAGAAACAAGTAACTTAAAACATTATAAGCAGGGCAAACTCTTGCCATTGTTTCATGCTGGATTTACTGGTAATCAGACAAGGCAGGTGCGTTCGCTGACTCATAGACAACTCAGCTTCAATCGTCAAACCAACAACGCCACTACACAGGAATCATGAGTCACAATCCTGAGTCCAATTAGTCAAATTGGAACAGGAGAACATTGATCGAACAGCAAGGTATCCCAAAATACACTGTGGGACACTTTGCTGACTCAAGTGACTCATGATTTAATTCTGATTATTTGATTCATGTTCAAAGTGAAGAAACCACATCCAGATATTTGCAATCCATGTTTATACTTTTGAATATTGTACAATTTCAATTTGTATTCTCACAGATCAAATGCAGATTTCCCTAATATGTGTGATTTGAATGTAAGGGAAAAAACATCATATCTTAACTTTATGCACGTCATTTACTGACTTATATTTACCAAATTACTTTTATTAACATGGTTTTTATTGACAGAAACCATACCCCATAGCTTTCCGTCTGAAGAAAATCTCACTTGCCTGGATCCAAAAAAGGGATCAATTTGCCTGTCCAATTTATCCCGCTTAACTGTTCAGTGTGACATAATTCTCAAAAGCTTTGTGGAAACTAGTTTTTAATGTCTTTTAATACTTAAAGACAGATTTAAATAATATCAATGTATTCACATTCCTGTTGTTGCAAAGCTACAGAGTTTCTTTTTGATACCCACACCGAAAAAAACCTTGCTGTTTAACTTTTGAGATTTTTTGCTCAGTTTTCATCAAACCTATTCGGAACAGGTCTGTTGATTTTCAGACATTGGAAAATGTATTCTATGTAAAACAAAATATGTGAACCGATTTGGCACAGCGTTTGTGGTGCTATTTATCACTATTTCTTTTTGTCAAAAGTATAACTTAAAACACATTATAAAACTTTATAATAAAGTATAATAACGTTTAAAACACATTATTATTAACAAATTGTGTTGCAGCTTTTATTACATGTATAGAAACTGTATGGAGATGCACTTCCTTGCATCCTGTTTGGAATTGACAAGCAGAATTGACACTGTAAACCCTTGATGATTGTAAATGTCTTGAGTTAAGTAACTGTATTTAATTAAACACTAATCCTTAATTTCTGGTATCATGTTTTGACATTTCTACAGTGCTAATCCAAAATTTACATACGTTCATCATCAACATTGATAGTAATAAAGATAATAAAAAAGTACCTTCTGGAGATCTATTTGTAGATCTGTGTAAAGTAATGTGGTCCTTACCTACTTAAAGTATCACAGACACCAATAAGCTGGAATTTAGGCATGGCAACAGTGATCCCTGAGAGACTTGCAAGACCAAGCACATTACCAACCATAATCCCCAGATTCCACTTCCTCCATGCTTGTTCCGTTCCATTCACGTCCAAGCGACGGAGCAACTCCGTTGTTATGTTGATTAATGAGAACGGTTCCACATTCTCTGTGACTACACCAAAAGTCACCGTCAAATTACGGAACAACTCCAATTTCCTGTTCTGTCCTGGGCACATCTGGCTCCGGCCGGGACAAGTTCCATAATTTCAATCGTAGCAAACAGGAAAAAGAGCGCCAACAACATCCAGTTTGTCAAGGTTAAATAGAGTAAACAGAGATCATTAAGCACATACTAAATACATTTTTTAATATTCATAATAAAGTTAACCGTTTTATTTAAATATTGAATCACATGGGGGAAGAAAATAAACCCCAAAGCACCACGGCTAATGAACCTGGAAGCAGACCACAGCAATTTCCCAAAGCAAGACCCAGTACATTTCATGGTGACTAACTGGACTGAAGGAAACCACAGAGGCATGAATCCTAGCAGTACAGTACAGGCTCTCAGGACAAGAGCAATTGAGACCGGGCTCTACTACATCAGACAAGATCCCAGATGCAGGCTGTACAAAGATCCCTCTGAAACACTGAGCAACAAAGCATTTATGGAACGCCAAAACCAAGTGGCAGGAATAGTGTACAGGAATACCTGTGACAATAATGGAGTAGATGTCTCACAGTCAAAGTGTAAGACACCAACAAGATAGGTTGATAATCATAAGGCCAAGGACCCGTGAGACTCCCAGATCCAAATTGATAAACAGGTGATAACTAACCAACCTGACATTGTGGTGGTAGGTCAAGCAGAAAGGACAACAGTCGTCATAGACATAGCAATTCCAATCAATAACAACAACAAGGAACACAAGAAGCTCAAGAAATACCAGGGGCTAAATAAGGAAACAGAGAACTTGTGGAGAGAGAAGGCTTTATCTGTTTGAAATGATATTTTGATGATTGTCTTAAGTCTATAATAACTTTAATTAATTACATTAATTCAATTATAACCTACAACTTTGAGGCTACTTACCAGGACATGATAAAACTTTCATTGAGTAACTTTTTTTACAGTTAGACAGGAAAAAGATTAAGATTTTTGCCACAATGACATAAAGTATGTTTGAAGGAAATTACATCACCAGAGAAGCTGCTACCAATCTCCAGCAGTCATTGGAAAAGAGGGTACACTTTATCTGTACAGTGTCCTTGAATGTTTTGAAAGGCGCTTTGAAATAAATGCATTATTATTATTATTATTATAATTATGACTATGAATATATTATTTAATATTTAATATTAATACTTTAATATTTTTTAAATAGTATTTCGGTCTGTTAAGGGTTGTCCTGTGAATACCAGCCCGATAAGGCAGTGGTATTAGGAAAGTGATGAGCCAAGCTCTGACATTATTGAACAGCAAAACTCTGCACACACATGGAATGAATTCACACAATTTCTTAAAATACAATAATTTAGTAACAAAAATAAGTCAACTCAAGTCAAACATATTTCAATCAACAAACTCGTTACTATGCTAAAACAATCCAACTAAACTACCAAGCAGAATTGAAGAATAAGGAAGACTAATAGGCTATGTACAATATAAACAAGTCAAGATCAAAGAACGTTGAAAACCCTGACCGAAAGAGTGATGCAACATTACCATGCAATGTTATTTATGTTTGAAAACCAAGGATTATCTTGAAGAATCTGGAAGTGAAGTTAAGTTAGTCTTGGAACTAACTTAGGCAATAATTGGCATACCTTTAGACAATCATTCACAATGCAAGATCAGACAAAATATTATTTTAATAAAGTAATATTTTAAAGAATGATTTGCTGAATAAAACCAACCTTCTGGATGACCAATTCTCAACAGTGTTTAATTAGCTCCCTTTACTTATTAGTACTTATTAAAATATTTAAAGAAATATTATTAAGGAAATAGTAAAATAATATTTAAGGAAATATTTAAAATAAGAACCAAATTTTTGAGAAATGGGCTTAATTGTGTTGCTTAGTTTTCAAGTTTAGTAAAATAATATTTAGGGAAATATTATTTCCTTGATTGAAAACTAACAACCTTTTTGGGTAAATGATCTTTAGTAGGCAAGCATGTGTTCTTAGGTCTTAGTGGTTAACACTAGAACTCTCAGAGCTGTCAATTTGACGGTTTTGAAAGTTTTAAATGCCATAACTCTGGTTTATTAAAACTCTTATCTTCCTGGCATCCTGACCTGTGTCTTTTGTATTCCTATGTCTCTTTTAAAAAAAAATAACAAAGCAAATAAAAGATCTAATTATTTCTACCTCTAACTACCACAGCCGCTACTTTGATGGCCCTATTATTTACATTGATATTTTTGTTCCGCGGCTGAGTATACGCGCGAGCGTTGCTTAGCAAGCGCCACTCTAGAACGCAGTCAGATTGTTGGCATCCAACAAATGGCTTCTAGAAGGATATTTTCTGCTCAAGAGGCATTGGAAATGCTTCAAAAATTTGATGATCGTGATTCTGGGTCGAGAGGGATTCTGACGGCTCTTGGTCAGTATTCTGTTCCAGTGACAGCGGGTCAGAGAGTGAACCTCCCCCGGCTAAAAAAACACAAGTCGTCCCATTAGCAGGAGGTTGTGACGCATTATTTCAAGGTAGTAAAAGACTAGCCTATGTAACGATTTTTATCATTTTAGGCTATAGATTACAGATTGGTAAACTAATAATATATAAACTATAGAAACAGTGCCACAATCAGCGTAGGTTCAGAGACAGGGAGACGAGCCAGGTGCCCAGTGCCCAGCTATAAACCCAACAATCCAGCTCCCTGGCAGGAGAGAAACTACAAATCAAGGTACTGATAATGTACAAAGAAATAAACAATAAGTTAGGTCATAGATATAGTAGCCCAGTAACAAGAACTGATTCTGCGCTTTACAGCATTTTCGTCACAGGACGAGCGCACATCTGGGAAGGAGGAGGAGATAGGAAAGGATGGTACGGTGTGGACAGTGGTAGGGGAGGAAGAAAGTAGAGGGAGGCGTCAGAGCCAGATGGTGTTGACAGAGCGCCAGATCCAAGATGCCCATACCGCGTTCCTCTGCGTGGTGGATGCCAAAATGCTTATCTGCATTCACGGCTGCAGTGTGGCTGAGGCCCGCAGAGTTTTAGGAGATGATTCCTCCTCAGACATGAGTGTGGATGAGCTGAAGGCATTTTTAGCTCTAGTTTATGTCCGCGAAGTGAAATAGGGGCGTAACATGGAGCTGTCCAGCTTTTGGTCAGATTAGTAAAGCTTTTTTTAAAATGTACTCGCTACTCTGTATTATTTTTCAGTACTATATATAAATAACAATAAAACATAATAGGTTTTGATCAAATACTATTATTAATTATTTTCAAAAACAAAATTTTATAGCGCTAATGCGATGACGTCATCACCGCCCTCGTATCCAGAATGCTCGCCGTCAAATTGACGGGCTTGGGAGTTCTAGAAGTGTTAGAATTCTGGGAGTCCTAGTGTTAAAGCTAACAAAAGAAGCTTATAACTTATCATCAGCATCAAACACATACCTTTAAAATACCACTAATAATAGGGTTCAAATGCATAAGCGTGTTCTGTGTTTAAAATCACCCTTTAAATAAAGTTTGTCTTAACATAAAAAAAAAACACAAACACAGAACACACAAACTGAGCACATGTGCTGAGCAGATAATCTGCTAGCACTAAGATTGCTGAGTTTCGACACAAACAAAACCAAACGTCATGTTTAGATTATTTCACTCTAAACTACTTCGCTCTGCCCAAAACACAACCTCTTACGTTAACCGTGCTGTGGAAAAGTTGTCCGGGACGACGAAGTTGAAGGAAGCATCCACAGTGAACAAAAGGTTAACTGCAGCTAACCTCCGTAACTGTGGGGTGGGGCGGCTCGCTCTGTCGGCCGGCCAAACTGCACGTTACAGCTGTAACCACGGTGATGCGGTCCCGTTGTCCTTCCTTCAGACCGGGAAAACTGCTCCACTCGGCGTCGTAGAGACAGGGACTCTGCTGGGAACTCTCTGGAACACAGTTTGCTTCTGTAGACCTCAGAGAGAAAAGTCAAGCCACGCTTGTACCTTAATTACCCCCGTTCATGAATGAATACCGGATACACAAACAGCAATTCATTCCTACTTAACTTAGTGCATATGATCGCGTGATCGTATGACACTCTTGGATCCAGTTTGAAGAGTTATGTCTGTTTGCCTGCAAAGAGACAATAGCGCGCTGTGTCCCTCCGTCCAGTTCCGCTGGGGACCTGTGTGGAAGAAGTCAGTTTTTATTCGGACAGTGACGTCACGGGAAGTCCGCTGTTATTCCCTGTTTCTGGCTGTGCTGGAAGTAGGTTAATGCGATTTATTTTGAAAGTTCCAGAAAAGCTCGTACTGGCCCGTCATGTTGTACCCATGGCTTTGGTCCAAACATTATTATTATTACACCGTGGAAAGGTCGCCAGGTTGCAGCAAACCTGCCCATTTAAATGAGAGGCTTGGTGAGAAATATGCCACAAGCTTGTTAATGGCTTTAAAAAGTGTGTGATTATTTTATAATTGCTGAAGGATATTTATCCAAATATTAGTGGTTGTTTGTGAATATGTTTTAGTCCATATATGTAATTTTGATTATGTATGATCTGCGAAAATCCACAGTGAATTCAAATTTAAGCGACTGATTCTTGTTTTTAGAAAGAAAAAATACACAAAATAAATGATATTCATGTTGCTAATTAGTGTATCTAAACCTCTGTTTGACACAGTAAATACAGTCTATCTTCAGTTCATTGCACACTGTATTTTTATACCTTTTTCATATCTATAGAGCAGCCATACGTTATAGCATAAAAATGTAATTTTTACATAATACAACCTTAAAATGAAACTGAGCCTTGCCTCTGCACTTCTAGAAAAAAAGAATTACCTTCATCTTTTCATTACACACTTTATCTTGCTCCTTTTCTTTTATTTATCTATCTAGAAGAGCATTCATGTGTCCCTTTCCTTTATCCTTGGAGACGAGAACGGAGACAATGGTTCCGCTGCTGCATTTCCTCCCCATTCTGTCTCTGCCCAGCAAAACATGACGGAACAAATGAACCAATTAATTGTGCCGGTGGCTGTGCTGTCCCAAGGGGTGCATCCAAAGAACTGAGAAGGCCTGATTAGCTTGCAGGTAGGCCTGAGTTGAGACAGGCAGCTTAGACGACTGGAGTGAGAAAGCTCAAATAATGTGATGTAACACTCATATAAAACTTTACACTGCATCTGCTTTTACTGTCTTCTTTGGCTTTGGGCTTGTTGCTGGTGTTTATTGGTATCAAGACTGTTTTCATGATTGTTTTTTAATAGAGCAAAACAAGGAAATGTGTTTATTGCAGATTATCACAAAGAGCATTTAAGATAAATAGCTGTGCATAGTAAATGTATTCTGCAACTACAGATGTTCACAAGTATTTGTTTTCAAGTCCAAATTAATAAAATGCTGTGAATCGTTAAAATTGAAGAAGATGTCATATTTGCCCCATTAGAAATATGAATATGCATTTATGTAAAAGAAAGAACTAGTAGGAAACTGTTACCCCCTTAATAAATAAATTTATAATAAGTCAAACAGGAATTGCTATTATTTTGAAGAACTGGAAATCTCTTTGTAAGGATGCTGGCTTGACAGTGAGAAAATGTGATGTAAATTGTACTTATTTAGGATTAAAAATACCTTAAGTCAATTATTAAAGAGTTACGTTTTAGAGATAATGCCGTCATAATTATTAAGCTAAAACGAGCATGAATATGCAATTTTTGAATGCGTCTTTATTAGCTCACGGGCCCAGTCAATAAATCAAATGTCACGTTTGAGGCTTTTTATTATTATAAATCTTTGGTTGACAGTAAAAAAACTAAGTGTGTGGGGTGATGTTGACGTTCGAAACTGCTGTCAACTCCTTTTATTGGCACATACTGTTGAGAAACATTACAAAGAAGGCATATATAATACGCATAACATTACCAAGACTCATCAGTTATATACATTGCAGTTTGGAAGTAGTAGCATTAAACATTTACTAAAATCATCTACATCCATCTGCTTAGTTTAACCCCAAGTTAAAGATTGAACATAAAGATTGTTCATGTGACTCAAGTCCCAGACCTTGAGCTTAAGTCAAGTCACAAGTGTTTAGAACTCAAAACCAAGTCTAGTCTAAATTCTTTATTTTTTGGGGACTTATAAACCACAGTCTCCATCTGTGTCTGCAACAGGGACAGATGTTGAAATAAATAATACCAATACTGCAAAAACTTACCTTCATGAGTGACATGAGTATAAAGCACAAGAACGTTTGAAAAACTTTTGTAACTTTATTTCAATCGATCCCATGTGCTTCCAGAACAGGGTTTCACCTGACTTTAAACAAGAATGATCAGGTAATACCTGCAGTATTGATCTAACTTGACCCTCTAATATAAGGTGTCTTCCAGACACTCTTCCATCTTTCTGTTATCACACACTCGATGAACTGAAACTCATGGGCTCTCTGGGACAGAGGGAAAAAAGACCTCTTACAGGGTGTCATTTTACTGACAAGGTCAGGTTGACTATGTCCATTTTGTGTTGAAAACCTGGGATGTGCTGGAAATGGGCTGTTTAAAACATGCTGAAGTCACAACCCATGGAGTCGGTGGGTGATTTTTGAATTTAAAGATGATCTAAGAGCACCAGAGGTCATGTGTGCCACATTTTAGCTGAGCTACAAATAATATCGTGCAAAGATCCATTCTTTGGCCTTTGACTCACAATCTGCTGATAGGTGTCTGTGTCATATCGGGAGTCCATTGAAGGCAATAGTCTTTTATTGTCAATGCCTTACTGCAGCGGTTCTCAACCCTCAATTTTAAAGACAAGATCCCAGGTCCAAATTAAATTCCTAGAAAACGGCATAGGTGTGGAAAAAACGATAAATGACAAAATCCCTAAATTAGTTTACAATTTGCAATCAAAAGAAACAGCACTTTTTGCCTACAATTTTTTGTTTGTGACCCGGAGCAGCTCAAATGTGTGACCATACAGCAGAATGGGCACCCAGTTTTGATTTAATGACTGCTTTCAACGAGTTGCAAAAACCTAGAATCTATAAAATTAGTATCTTTTTTACAGATTTCCATTTTATTACTTTCCCAAATTCAACTAGTTCTATTTTTAGCTATCAGAACCCCAACATCAAAACTTTAATTGACGTAAAAGTCATATAGTCATTTGGTTAGTACTTTACAAAGTCAGTTTGAGCTTCACTATTTAAATGTGTATATTTCATCTTTTTTTTTTTTTGCTCTTCACTGCATATATTTTTACTGCTTGCTATTTAGTTTTAGTTTTTGCTTTGTGTGTTATACTTACCTTTCTTTTTACATAAGTATTAGGATTCTTAACTGGGACCTGAGTTAGAATTTTGTACCTTAACATGTTAATGTGAGCTGGAATGAGAATAAAAAATCATTGAATCCCTGAATCCCCAGTTGATATATTAACAGTAAAAATTTCATTTGTTTTTCATTTTCTGCCGCTTCTTCCATAGTGGGTCATGGGGAAGCTCCTGCTCCAGCAGTCTATGGACAGGAGGCAGGGTACACCCTGGACAGGTCGCCAGTCCATCGCGGGGCAACACACAAACAACCATGCACACACTCATTCACACGCCTAAGAGCAATTTAGAGACCAATTAACCTAACAGGCATGTCTGTGGACTGTGAACTCTTCTCTTACATACCTTATAACTCTACGCGACTTCCTTTTGGTAGATATCATTTATTGAAGTCAAGGAGGTACAAAATGTCCCTCCTCCTGGGTAGGATGGCGACAATATTAGCTCACACACCTCTCACTTGTTTTGGATTTTTTTGACAGTGACCAACATTTTATCCCCTACTGTTTCTGGTGAGTCTAATATACTCCAACTCAGAGCTCACTGGTATGCCTGAAATACAAAAATCTTTATCCCTTCTTTCTAAAGGAAGAATGAACCAGCACATGTGCTGCAAAAAGTAGTCTTAAAGAAAACAAGGGCTGAAAACATTATTTGGATTAATCGTGATTAGTCGAGTATTGAAAAAATCGTCAACTAATTTAGTAATTGAATAATGGTTAACTGGTATGTAGAGAGTCTAAAGCATGCCATTTGCTTAAAGAACAACCCACTCAGAGCAGTAATTAAGCCAAAACTCTACGACAATGACATACATTTTGCATTTAAGATGAAAAACCTTCTTTGTCTATAAATATGCTCTATACAGAACACCTCGGCCCAGCTTTAGCTTCACCTGGTTCAAATTCTGTGAAAATTGTCCTCTTAAGCACTTTTGCCATCTGACCGGTTAATCTAAAAATTTGTCAACAGATTAATCTATTAGCAAAATAACTGTTTTGAGTTGCAGCCCTAAAGTAAACACTCATCTTGTTCTGCTGAGGATATTTGGGAGATGTTTGCAAGGTGGATAATACTAGGCTGCTTCCTCTCTAATTTGATAGTATTCACTGTTTGCAGTTCCAAAAAAATGACATGCAGACAAAACTTACAGAAAGAGCTGTTTTTCTGTTTCATGAACTAAGTGGTTGGCTTTAAACATTGAAATTAACCACTGTCACAGCAGTATATTGCTGAGCACTCCTTCACCATAAGGTCTGGGCAGGGTCCTTATCTAATTCAAGGCCAGATGTAAATAATTTTGTTTCTGCATCTGAATCTGGCCCTGCCTGCATTACCTTTCCTGTTTTTCTCATTTTTAACACACATGGCTTTTCTCTGGGTCCTTGCAATTTGGACAACATTTGCAGTTTTCACTTGTAAAAGTACAATAGAACATTCAAAACTACTTTGTCTACATGGCAATTCAGTAGCAGCATATCCATCATGGTCAATTTGTCACCGTGGGCAAGCCAGGAGGTATCCTTGAGGGTCAACACTGGTCATTGCTCTCTCGGGTGCTTGGAGAAAAAGAGGGCAATAGTGGAAGGTAAAGTGAGACAGAATAAGGGAGGCAAGAGGGAGAATGATCCTGACAAAGGCCCTGAAACAGATCTGTCTCAGTCAGCAGAGCCAGGGGAGTATGCAGCCAGGCTGTCAGCACCTCTCATTAGTCAAAGGCACCCTCCTCGACAATGTGACACTGATTACTGAAAGCCCTGATTCAGACTTTCTCTCCCTCTCTGTGTAGCCACCAACAGCGTCAGCTAAGGCTGCATGCACATATCCATTTGTACACAAAGACAACAAAGTACACCCACACACACTAGTTACATGTACGGTCTTTGGCCTGCAAAATGCTTAAATTACATTTCATTCAATTTACAGATTTACCTTATATCTTCGAAAGGACATAAGCCATTAAAAAAAAACAAATAACGGGGAAGGGCAAATAAGTGTCTAGCCAGGTGCAATGGTTTGTGTGGCCTATTGGGCATATCTCACATATGGCATACGTCTTATAAAAGTATTCATACCCTACACACACTCATCACAGCCACAGACATCAATGAATTTTATTGAGACTTACACAAAGTATCACATACGTATGCGAGTCAGATTGAATGTAATGCATCTGTGAACAACAATATTCAAGTCTTACCACAGAATTTTTGTTGGATTTAGGTTTGAGTGAGTCATTCACATAAATCTCTGATATATATATATAAAACATTGAGTTTTATGCCACAATTCTTCCTATAAAAGGAAGGAGAACATTTACACAACTCAGTATAAGGCAGGCGGGTCAGGCAGAGGCTGACAAACTGATCCATTTTTTAAGAAATTTAAGAAAATTTCTCTAAAGAAATGTGCCATCTGTTTTTTTTTTTTTCTTCAAATGTTTGCCAGGCTAATATGCTTTTTCAAATTAGACAGTCTAATAGCTCATTAACATTTGTTTTAGATTTGGATTAGTTAAAACTCTCTTCCATTCTTAGATTATGTGGAGAACAGCTGTATAACTCTGAATCAGGGTTCACTATTGCCTTATAGGATTGAACATAATTGTGGTTTAGTACCTAATTTTAAACATAGTGATATACAGTATATAGTACATATGGTAGTGGTGGTTAGAGAAGCCAAAAATTTTACTTAAGTACGAGTAGCGAGTCTTCAAAATATTATAAGAAGTCATCAAAAAATTACTCAAGTAAAAAAAAAAAAAAAAAAGAGTAAAAACGTATTCTGTGAAAACACTGCTCAGGTACTGAGGAATTGTTTGATTGTAATGTCTGATTATAGAAATGATGTGATCAGACATATTAAATCTGCAATAATGTGCAGATTCTGGTATTTTCAATTAATAAAATAAAAAAATTATAAAAACAAATAGGATTTTTTCAACATATTTCCAAAACAGATTTTTTCACAATATAAAGCTTACAGCACCAAGATCTACAGTGGTAAACTACTTCCACAGATGACATATACTGAATATTCAGTTGACCTCCAAATAGCAAAGAAAGCTCAGCTCACAAGAAGGCTTGACTTAAACTGTGTTGGTGTGTGTCTTCGTCTGGGCATGTTTGTTAACGTGCTTGTTCTTCACACACTGAAATAATCGTAGGTGGGTTGAGTAAACAACAATTGTACCTCAAGTAAAAGTAAAAAGCGTGGTGCAGCAAATCTACAATTTAAAGTATTTTTTTAACAAGTTACTCAAGTAAATGTAACTGATGCCAGGCCAAACACACAGGCGGAATCTTCCAACCTCTTTATCTTAGTATATATACAATCATTTCCACATCTACTATGATCACTAGATACTCCTAAGTGTCTGCAGACTTACTGGTGCAGTGTGGTAATAATGTTTGAAGTTTTTGCCTCTGCTTCTGGCCTAGGTATTAGGTCACCTACTCCATATTCCAACCCCACTTCTCTGGAGAAAGTGACGCAGACCCAGGGGTACGTGCTGAAAGTGTCTCTTCAAGCTGAAGGTTTGGCAGTCCTGCTCTCCTGAGGAATTTCGAGCCTTTCACCAGTTTTTTCCATGGCTACTGGCCCCTGTGGACTCCTGACTGGTTCCTGTTATTAAATTGAGTCAGACGTCACGTCTCAGTCTCTGTGCTTTCCTCCTGGATTCCAAACCTGTAGAATCTGCAGCTGGTGGAGCATGTGCTACCGAATACTGAAGTGTTTGAGCCAGTGTCCACAAGGATGGGCTTTATGAATGCTAAATCTATGACCTATAAGATTGCCTTTCTTAAGGATTTTTTTTCCCATCGTGGTTTGGATTTCTTCTGTTTACAATAGACCTGCATTTCCCCTGGTGAGTCAAGTGCATCTTCTAAATTGCTGTGATGTGATTGTGCATATTTTAATTCTCCAAGATCTTATGGTCATGGTGGTGGTCTAGCTGTTGTCTATAGATCACACTTTAACTGTAAGCAGTTTACAGATTGACCAGATCTTAATGGTGGGGGATTTTAATATTCATGTCTACTGTCCAGAGAAGCTGCTGGTCAAGGACCTCCTGGATTTAATAGCCTCTTTAAATGTTGTAGTCTGTCAGTGGTGCCACCCAAGAACGTGGGCACACATTGGACCTGGTTGTAGCCCACGGGTTATCAGTTCTTATTCTGAAGATTGTTGATGCTGTCTTTTCCAACCATATGCCATTTTTATTTGATTTTATTTCTCTTCGCCAAGCTATCAAGCTCGACGCTGTCATCATTTTAACTCTGTTACTGTTCCACAGTTCTTGGCTTTCTTTGGAGAAGTGTTATCTCAACCCTCAGGGTCTTCCAACTCTGAGGAGTTACTTTCTCCCTTTGATTCAGTTTGCCAATCTGTCCTGGATACTGTTGCTTCTAAGAGGTTAAAACACACAAAGCCCAAATCAGACCCTTTGTTAAACAAAAACACTCAACATCCGAAGGGAGTGCAGGAGGGTAAGGAAGTTTAAAAAAGACAGATTTCAAGTCTCATTTGAAATGCTAAAGGAAAGTTGGAGTTGTCTTTAGAGAGCAGGAAAGGCTGCCAAAAATAATTATTCTTCTGGTATTATGCTGTCAACTTCTACGACCCTTCCGTGCTTTATAACACACTGGACTTAGTTTTAAATGAACATGTCCCTTTGCAAGCCTCAAATAAGATGTGCAACAATTTTCACAACGTCTTTGTAGAAAAAACTCTTAATATTAGATCTCTGATCATACTGCCTTGCGACCAACCATGCATGCTGGTGTCCTGTTTCAGGTGTGCTTGACCAATTCTACCCTGTCTCTTTCTCTAGTATTCAGAGATTCAGGGGAACAGCGCTAGGCTGGTTTAAATCTTATTTGTCTGACAGATTCCAGTTTGTTCATGTAAATGATAAATCATCTTTAAACTCCAGGGTTAATTGTGGAGTACCACAGGGTTCAGTACTTGGGCCAATTCCCTTTACTATATATATGCTTCCAATAGGTAAAATTATCAGGCAGCATAGAATACATTTTCACTGTTACGCTGATGACACTCAGCTTTACTTATCCACAAATCCTGATGAGCCCTTCCCATAGAAAGTACTCCTGGATCAGTGCTCCTTTGTTCTCTTTGTGTCTCTGCTCTGTTCTCTCTAACCCCCAGTCGGTCGTGGCAGATGGCCGCACACACTGAGCCTGGTTCTGCTGGAGGTTTCTTCCTGTTAAAAGGGAGTTTATCCTCTCCACGGTTGCTACATGCATGCTCAGTATGAGGGATTGCTGCAAAGTCAACGCCAGTGACTGTCCACTGTCTCTACATGCTCATCCGGGAGGAGTGAATGCTGCAAGTCACAGACTGGATGCAATCTGCTGGGTTTCCTTAGATAGAAAAACTTTTTATCCAATTTGTATAAATAACAGAATCTGACTGCACTGTTCTATAATTAAGATTAATTGGAATGTATGTACCTGACTTTTGTGAAGTGCCTCGAGACGACATGTGTTGTGAATTGGCGCTATATAAATAAACTGAATTGAATTGAATTGAACTGAATTATATATATAGGCAGCATAGGATAAATTTTCACTGTTACGCTGATGATACTCAGCTTTACTTATCCAAAAATCCTGATGAACCCAACCAGTTAGATAGACTACAAGCATCTCTTGAAGATATAAAAACTTGGATGACTTTAAATTTTCTGCTTTTAAATTCAGACAAGACAGAAATTGTCGTCTTTGGACCGGAGTCTTTAAAAAAGGAACTGCGTAGTCAATCACTTAAACCTGGATGGCATTAAAATTGAACCTCCGTAATATCAAGTAAAAAACCTTGGTGTTATTTTGGATCAGGACATGTCATCCAAATCCCATATTAAACAGGTTTCTAGGATTTCCTTCTTTCACCTCTGGAACATTGCAAAATTAAGAAATGTCCTATCCAGAAGTGACGCTGAAAAACTAGTCCATGCATTTGTTACTTCAAGGCTGGACATATTGTAATTCTTTACTATCAGGATGTCCACAAAAATGCAGTTAAAGCCTTCAGCTGATTCAAATGCTGCAGCAAGAGTTCTGATGAAAATGTAAAAAGAGAGATCATATTTCTCCTATTTTAGCTTCCCTTCATTGGGTGCCTGTTAAATCCAGAATAGAATTTTTTTAAAAATCTCCTCCCTCACATATAAAGCCCTTATGATTTAGCTCCATCATACATCAAAGATCTGATTGTTCCATATGTTCCTAACAGGGCAATTTGTTCTCAGACTGCAGGTTTACTGGTGGTTCCTAGAGTCTAGAAGTAGAATGGGAGGCAGATCCTTTAGTTATCAGGCTCCTTACTACTGTGGAACCCAGCTCCCGTTTTGGTCCGTGAGGCGGACACCCGTGTCTACTTTTAAGGCTAAGCTTAAAACTTCCTTTTTGAATAAAGCTTATAGTTAGAGTGGCTTAGTTTATTCAGGAAGGGAGCCTCCTCCCTCCTTGTTGGATGGAGTAATTGGGAGTCAGGTTTAGCCTAAACGGCTCAGGTATGGCGGGGTGCAACAACACACCTCAATTCTGCTACCTGTATGACCCCTTCTCTTTTCCATTGGTATAATCAGTCTGACAGAGAGAGGTATCCCAATCCTTGTGGTTTTTAGTATAACAATGGCCATCAGTGGGACCCACTTTGTGGGGTGCCTTGAAAACGACATTGTTGAAAATTAAGCGCTATTTAACTAAATAATCTGAACTGAAAACTTCTGTGTAGTTATGCTGTTATAGGACTTAGGCTCTGGAGGACATAATGACACTTTTCACCCTCTTCGCTAACATTCTCACACAACTCTCAAATTTGTGAATTATTACTGTTTTTTATTTTTCAGTTTTTAACTTTGTTCTCTCTCTTTTCTCTTCCTAGAAAAAAAAAAAAAAAACTACACCTGGCCTGACTCTGTGTCACCTTTTGGAGAATGGTCATCGTCCGAGCTTTCTGCTGGCAACCAAACTAATGCTCACCCTCTACCGATGATCCACATGACCCTGTCTTTCAGTGTTTTAACCCTTTCTCTCTCCTAGATTGACTGAGCTTTTACTGTAAACTAATTATATGTGCTCTCTTTCAGACTCTAACTGAAAAACTGCTCAGAGTGTTATATGTCTTCTTTCTAGGTGACTACTAACGACTAAAGGAGCTACATCCATTAACATTTACTTTCCTTCCATAGAAAGTTACTCCTGGATCAGTGCTTCTTGTTCTCTTTGTGTCTCTGCTCCTGTCTCTCAAACCCCAGTCGGTGTGGCAGATGGCTCTTCACCCTGAGCCTGGTTCTGCTGGAGGTTTTCTTCCTGTTAAAAGAGAATTTTTCTCTCACTGTTGCTACATGCATGCTCAGCATGAGGGATTAGCTGCAAAGTCAACGCCAGTGACTGTCCACTGTCTCTACAGATTCATATCGGGAGGAGGGAATGCTGCAAGTCACTGACTGGATGCAATCTGCTGTGTTTCCTTAGACAGAAAATTTTTATCCAATTTAAATAAGTAACTAATTCTGACTGCACTGTTCAATGGTTAGGACTAATTGGAATGTATGTTCTTGACTTTTGTGAATTGCCTTGAGACAACATGTGTTGTGAATTGGCGCTGTATAAAGAAAAACTGAATAGATTTGTGTCTAGTACCAAACCATGTGGCTCTCGATGTGACATAGTCCCTTCTCAATTGCTAAAAGAGATTCTTTCCACTCTGATACCTTTTATTCTTAACTTAATTAATAGGAATCTGACATTGGGCCAGGACTTTATAATAAACTTCAAGCAAGTACTTGCTCATCCTGGGCTGAAGAAACCTAGGCTTGACTCAGCTTTCCTAGCCAAGGACTTCCTGGATGAGCATAACATTTTTGAAGTATTTCAGTCTGGTTTTAAAGCATTCCACAGCATAGAATCAGCTCTGACATTTCTTTACCAACTAACTGTGAAAACCATGTACTGCTAGCACTCCTAGATCTCAGCACTGCTTTTGACACAGCAGACCAGAATACTTTGATTTCACAGCTGGAGCAATGGGTGGGAATCAGGGGGTCACCTCTCCAGTGAATTAAGTCCTACGTCTTAGATAGAAGTTGATTGGCAACTCTATCTCATCCTGTGCTGACCTGCCATGGGGGTAAACCACAAGGCCTGATTCTTGGGCCACTTATTTTTCCCTGTACCTTTTGCCACTGAAATTTGTTTTACAAAAATTATGGGATTTTATTATATTTATATGCCGACAACTGTCAAATCTAATTCCCCCTTAAGCAGTCTGAGGCTTATTCTATTCAACCCCTTCTTTACTGTCTCAGTGACATCAAATGGTGGATGGCCCTTACTTTTTGAATTTTTAGTGAACATAAGACCTAAGTGACTTTATTCAGTCCCAAATGTTCCACCATTTTCCTCAGTGCTGATCTCTCTAGACTGACCCCTTATTTGAAGTCTGTTGTAACCAACTTAGTTGTTAAAATAGATGCTCCTGGCGTTGGTGCAGGGGTAAAGCACATGATCCATGTATAAAGCCCTTTTTCCTCAACACAGGCTGTCGCCGGTTCAAGTCCCATTGACGTTTACTGCAAATCCACCCCCCTCTCTCCACCGTATTTCCCGTCAACTTTCCTTAAAAAAAAAACAAAAAACAGTAAAGGCCACAAGAGCCTAAAATTTTTTTCTTTTTTTAAAGTTGTTTTTAAGTGTCTCATCAGCCTTGCCAACAGATTTTGTTTAACCTGCTACACAATTACATCCTATTTCCTTCCCTTAGTTGTCCTGCTGGTGATTTTTTTGAGTAATGGATTGAACAGTGCCTCATGGGATGTCCAAAGCTTGGAATCTTAATTTATAACTTAACCCTGCTTTAAACTTCTCCAAAACCTTATCAGTGATCTTTTGAGTGTGTTCCTTGGTCTTTGTGATGCTGTTTGTTTACTGACGTTCTCTGAAATACATTTCTGAGACCTTCACAGATCAGCTGTATAGAACTCACACTGCAGATACAGCCTGGCCCTGCATTTTACCTCCAATATCAACATACTTTAGAAGAAAATTAAGACTTGTGTTGCCAATTATGACATGAATTTATCAAGGGAATCATAAGTGTTGGAGCTCTATATTTTCAGCCAAAAGGACCCGAATTACTTCAGCTGTGACATTGAACTTACTCACCTTCAAGCTGATGAAATGATTTCTTTAGGTGAAAGATACAAAAACATTTTGGGTTATGAAAGGACACCGTGACTGACCAGACTGGCCAAACAAGCATTTAGAGGTGGCTTCTGTACCTGGTTACAATAAAATCAAAACCTATAAGTAACATCCAGTGCCCATCTGATATCATCCCTAAAGAGAGGTATGAAATGTTATGGTGTTCATTATATGCTTATGGAAGAAAAACTGTCTCACCAACTGAAATGTTGTAGCTAAGCCACATCCGATTATTTCATCAAATAAAAAATTGAAACATAAATGACTTGGGGACATAGGTGGTAGGTCGCTGTGTTTAAATACTAAACAGAACAGTTTTGCTGGTGTAACTCTTGTGCAAGTTGTAAAACACATCTAAGTCTTCAAAATTAGTTCAACAGTATTTTTCCCTTTACAACAACCCCCCACCCTCAACTCATTTTGTAAAATTAACAAAAAAACTATGTGACCATGAATGTTGTATGACATTAGCTGGGAATGATAATTAGCTACGCCAAAGCTGAATAACAATGTCTAGTTGATAACCTCGTTCTTTTTGTGATATTTTTATAGGCTACATGTACATCTCTACACTGTAATTTATATTTGATTATCAGGAATTAACTAAAAGCAAGAAACTTTTTAAAGGCTCTAAGTTTTACTGTGTATTTCATCTGCGCCTTTCTTTATTATTTTATCAACGAAATGCACATTTTCTTGATTGTGAAGCTCATGTGTTACATTACTGGCAGATTCTTTTTTACTCAGTCATGCATGAATTTCCTTTTAGTTATGACGCATACTCTTCTGGTCGGTGATTAAATGCAAATTATGCATAAAGTCTTAATAAAAGTCCAACAACCACGAAGTCAAAGTATCACAATTGAAGGGTTTCTTGTAAGCAAAGCAATTGACACTGATTACCATGTACAACAGTGAGAAGTAAAAGCTTTCATTTATGCGACAGTTGAATTTTGAAATATGCACTTTGGAGTGTCGCAGTTAAGTATTTATCACCTTCTTAAAACTTCTATGTTGACATCAGCAGTTTCCCCTGTGCTGACAGGAATATAAATATGAAGAGCCCTCCAGGCTTCTACAAAGGGGTCGTTTCATGTGGCGCCTCTGAAGGAAAGCAGCAGGAAACACGACCCCAGAGAGAAAAGTGTCCAGCATGCCCTTCAAGCACATATACTGCTGTCAGCCTGACCAGGCCAAGGATTAAAGGGAATTTGTTGGGAGTCCTTTGCTCTCCAATTCTGACTCCTACACTGGATCTCCTAGTTTGTACCACCTGTGGACTTGCCACAGGAAATGCAGTCTGTTCGCCTTTGATTGATCCACATGGCATTTTGACCTGGAAAGGCTCTATTTTTTTATTAGAGAACCAGCAAACTAGCTTCCACTGAAAGTTGAGAGTGTGCAAGCCTACTTAGAGTCTCTGCTTCAGCCTTCCTGACAGGAATGCCATGTTATCTGTAGTTAGCCTGCTTTTTGTATCCACTTTTAACCCCTTGACCAACTGACAGCCTCACTTATGTGGATACAAACACTATGTAGTATGCATCTCATTAGATCTTTGTTATTCCAACTCCGAAATCAAACTGCCTACTTGTCAATATACAGGCGGGGGTATGTTATGTATCAGGGGATAAAGTCCGCCCTTCTCACTATGTTGATTCTAACAAGGCCAGGATAGCAGCCAGATTGACAGCTGCCGGGGCATTTTAACAGGCTTCGTGTTAAACTGCTAAACTCTGAAGAGCCATACGAATGAGTCCCTGCCAAATCACACAGAGCACAAACCCACTGCCTTTATCGCTACAATTTTCCAACTAACCATAAGCTTTCATGAGGAGAGAAAATACAGTCTTGGACTCTTACAAAGATGGTATTTTTCAGTACAAACAACCTCAAATCTGCACTCCTCTCATTATCTTTTATTGAGACACAGATATTTGTTTCCCTGTTGTCCTCTTAGATAATGGTAGAATGATGATTAGCATGAAAGTAATGGTTAAGATTTGGACATACAATGTTGTTTTTAAATTCTATTACCAATAGGATGAATGACATAAATGTTGGTCCTTATGGGAGCATTTGAAGTGTTCTTTTTTCCAGAATGAATGCTTATACAATAGACAACATCAAAAATATTTTTTTAACCCACACATTGTCAAAATTATGCACACAGGCTAAAAACAAACATAGGCACTACAAATATTCCATGAAATGTCGCTTGGAGAATTGCACCTTTACCACACACTGTTTGCCACCGTCAACAAGCTTCTGGCTTGATTCTGACTGGATATTTCAGCTCTCTTCATGGCAGAATTTATAGAGTTCTTTTAAACTGTTTTTTTGGAACTGACCTTCCTGGCATAGTCCACACATTTTTATGAGGTAGCAGTTGGTAGCAGTGTTGCTTGCAGCAAGGAGGTCCTGGGTTCGACTCCTGACCGGGGGTCTTTCTGCATGGAGTTTGCATGTTCTTCCCAGACATAAAAAGGTTCTCTCAGGGTACTCAGACTTTCTCCCAAAGTCCAAAAAGATGACTGTTAGGTGTCCTTTGTGTTGCCCTGCAATAGACTGGAAACCTGTCCAGGGTGTACCCCGCCTACCGCCCTTAGACCGCTGTTGATTGGCACCAGCTCCCCTGTGACACTATCCAGAAGAAGCGAATATAGAAGATGGATATATTTTGTATTTTATTTTATCATAAAGTTATTATGACCATATGAATGATCTTTATCTTTTTAAATGTAAAAGTTATTTGGAACAAAGAAAAAAAACAGGTTATTAAAAATCAGTATTCCATTACTTAGTGTACTATCAAAAGCCCTCCAGCCTCTTGATGTCTTCTTGCAGAGCAGTTTTTGCTGCCTGCATCATTTTTTTTTTCTGTGGCCGGTGCATCATGGCACCCGCACTATATGAAAACTTGTGTGAATCTCAGAGACACTATCAGCATTGATGAAAAAGGCATTAGTTGAAACCCTGGGAGTGAACACAGAATTGAAGTGGATGAAAACGTTGAGCTCTCAAGCTGTCCATGGATCCATCTTTTGACAGTAAACACTATTCCATGGTTAAAAAGTAATGTCTCCTCGAGCTAATAAATAGATCTTAAATTGGGAATATTTTTTTCCAAATGAATATGTAATGTTTATCCCTGCAACATTTACATTCCAGTGAAACGGGTCTATATATACTATAGGTTCAGACTTTTAGTAGTTTTTTTTTGTTTTGGATGAAAATGTGTTTGCAAAGTTAAAAGAAGCTCCTTAATGTTAGACCAATGCATATAACTACAGCACATGGGGAATTTATTTGGGCGAAAAGGAAACAACAGTGGAATTTGCCAGTTCTCTTTTCTGTCACCTCCCTTTCTCTCCAAAAAGAGGGGAAGTCAAAAACACCATTTGTCGGTGCACATTACATCTCTGCTGCTATATTCCCAAATGAAAGCCCAGTATGTGGCTCCTTTCAACAGAGGATGGTAGCAGACCCTGTTAATTGGACTTGGCTCGGTTTTCTACGAAGCTCTATTGTCAGCATGACAAACTCAGGATTACTGAGCCAGAACTACACCGTGCTCATGGCGACATGAACTGAGCTCAGAGTGTTCAACTATTCTGCTGTATACTTTAAATTGAGACATAATAGTTGAACTTATAAAACTGAGCCAATATAGCAGGTCCTCTGCAATGCCTTGCATAAGTTTTTTTTTACATTTGCATTACTAACACAGATTCCAATATATTTCATATGGATTTTATAGAACACAGAGTAATGCATAATTGTGAAGTTAAAAAATATTATACATTATATATACCATACAAATAATATATATATTTTTCTTTTTCCAAATAAAAAAAACAGAAAAATGTACTGTTCTTCCCTATATATATGCTGAAACACCACAATACAATTTGGTGCAACTAACTGTCTCCAGTAGTCAACAAATTATGAAACAACCCTCCTGTGTGTAATCAATATAAAAACTCCTGTTCTGTGAAGACCTCAGAGGATTGTAAGAGAACAGCAGTGAACAAAGAGCATCAAGAAGACCAAAGAACACACCAAACAAGTCAGGGATAAAGTGTTGGGGGCTGAAAAAGACTGGGACTGGGAAGGAGGTTCACTGTCAAGCAGGAGAGCAACCCTAGACATACAACCACAATGATAATGGAACGGTTTTGATCAAAACATATTTGAATGTTAAATTGGCCTAGTATTACTTTGTGTTAGTCTATCACTTAATATTCGTTGAAAATATAAAACAGTCCAAGGGGTCTGAAGAGTTTAGCAAGGTACCGAGCATCAGTAATTGTTTGTGCTCTTCAGAAAACAGACAGACCGATTAGGAACGTCAGAATTTTATTTAATTCTCATATGGTTACTGAGGTAAGAACATAAACATCTCTGCTTTTACAGCTGCATATACTGAGATGTTTACACAAGCCTGATGAAGAATTTTAGGTCTCTGGAGACACACATAGTGGCAATGTAATGGAAAAACCCTTAATAATTACGGTTTTTAAATATGCCTTGTTCCCAGGTTGGCTGGGATTAGGCTTTAAAGTCATTTAAACAAACTAAAAATAATCTTCGCACAACAGAAAACCTGTTATTTGCTTCCTAATTCTTTCACCCCTGTCTCCATCAATTAGCTCACTTTACATGTTTTCTCTGTGTATGCAAGCCAACCGTCTCTCTATGTCTTTAGCTTAACCCCGTTAATTAAGAACTGCTATTTATTTATTTTCAAGTAACCTTAAATAATCTTATTTTACATAATTTTTTGAACATTAGTTACTTTGGCTTGTTAATCATGAAGATTAGTGTTTTTAAGACTGCTAGTCACACATTACTTTAAACAAGCATTAAAGTATTTCAGTTGATTAATTGCTTGCTTAATTCAGTTTTGATACCTCATTTTACCAGAATTAAATGAAGATTTTTCACACACTAGCATCATAGTGATGCATTTTCGAGTGAATGAATGTTGTTTTGAAACCTGTAGAGACTTGGGCAGCATATGGAAGACTGAATGTCATTGATTTTTCTTTTTCTTGTAGCAATATTTAGCAGCAGTTCTTGACTTAAAGAAATGAGTTCTGTTGAAATTGAATTCATTTTGATTAAGCAGTCTTGTTATTTTTTTTCAGAGGCCACAACAATAGAAAATTAAATTATGTCTTTCTGACAGAGCTTTAAGCTTCAGGAGCGCTCCCCAAGGAAATGTCACTTCATCCTCTTGGCATATCCCAATGATGTGTTAGATTCCAGTTTTGTCAGTTCATATAGTGATACTCTCATAAAGACAATGCTGCTCTACAGGTCCATCTGCAATAATGAGTACTCACAAGCCACACAATCAATTCAGCTTTTTCACATTTCAATAGAATAAACTTACAGTAAAAAAAAAAACAAAAGAAAAAATAGTGATTACAATTGTTTAGTTGTAGAAATAAAAAAAGCATGTTAAGAAATAACTCAATTACAAAATCATTAGTGCTACACTTTTTTAGCACAACTGCTGTAAATATGTTGTACCTTCAGCCTTTATATTTTCTTGAAAATACCATGTGACATGAGATATAAATAAATGCTGAATTTTGACAACATTTAGTTTTTTCCTAAAAAAATTCACAAGGTGGGAACATACACAAAGATACATATACTCCCTAGCCACTTTATTAGGTACACCTTGCTAGTGCCGGGTTGGACCCCCTTTTGCCTTCAGAACTGCCTTAATCCTTCGTGGCATAGATTCTACAAGGTACTGGAAACATTCCTCAGAGAGTTTGGTTCATATTGACATAATAGCATCGCACAGATGCTGCAGATTTGTCGGCTACACATCCATGATGTGAATCTCCCGTTACACCACATCCCAAAGGTGCTCTATTGGATTGAGATCTGATGACTGTGGAGGCCATTTTAGTACAGTGAACTCATTGTCATGTTCAAGAAACCAGTCTGAGATGATTCGGGCTTTATGACATGGCATGTTATCCTGCTGGAAGTAACCATCAGAAGATGGGTACACTGTGGTCATAAAGGAATGGACATGGTGAGCAACAATACTCAGGTAGGCTGTGGCGTTGACACGATGCTCAATTGGTACTAAGGGGCCCAAAGTGTAACAAGAAAATATCTCCCACACCATTACACCACCACCACCAGCCTGAACCGTTGATACAAGGCAGGATGCTTTCATGTTGTTGACGCCAAATTCAGACCCTACCATCCGAACGTCGCAGCAGAAGTCGAGACTCATCAGACCAGGCAACGTTTTTCCAATCTTCTATTGTCCAATTTTGTTGAGCCTGAATTGTAGCCTCAGTTTTCTGTTCTTAGCTGACAGGAGTGGCACCCGGTGTGGTCTTCTGCTGCTGTAGCCCATCCGCCTCAAGGTTCGACGTGTTGTGAGTTCAGAGATGCTCTTCTGCAGGCCTTGGTTGTAACGAGTGGCTATTTGAGTTACTGTTGCATTTCTATCAGCTTGAACCAGTCTGGCCATTCTCCTCTGACCTCTGGCATCAACAAGGCAGTTGCACCCACAGAACTGCCGCTCACTGAATATTTTCTCTTTTTCTGACCATGTATAACTGATAATTCACGCTCCTCTCCTATGCACTCTTCTCTTCACCTCACCCTACATATTTTCTATTGAATTAAGGTTTGGAGACTGAAATAGCAATTAAACAAGTTTAACATTTTGCCTTTGGACCCTGTTTATATAGATTTAACCAGATGTTTTGAGCCAATATCCAGATGTCAACCAATTTCAGGTTTCCTTCCAAAGTCCACAAGACATTAATTCAAATGTCCTGGTATGTCAATGAGTTCATCATACCAATCATTCTAACAAGGCTCCAACTATCTACTGAGTGGTAAGGCATTACCACGCCGAGGAGGCGTGGTAAGGCGTATTCGTCACTTCCTGTTTTGCACTCGGTGGATTGTTTGGTGTGTGAAGGCTCTCTCGTTTGATCTGATTTCTCTCTACTGTGATATCTCTTACTTGTTCTAATACATAAGCACGTTAAAACACATACTTTCTGTTGCTGTATTTAACGTTTGGCGACTCTCCATGTTTTACACGGTTTTTTCTAGTAGTGGTAAGGGGTCGCTAGCTTAGCGTTAGCTTTAGCTCCACCATGGCTACCCGTTCTGCTGTTTCTCTCTCTGAGTCTCCTCTCTCCTGCTCTCTTTGTTAGATGTTCAGTTACTCCTCTGCCTCCTTTAGTGATAATGGTACGTGTAATAAATGTAGCATTTTTGTAGCTTTGGAGGCGAGGGTGTCGGATTTGGAGGCCCGGCTCCGCATTGTTGAAAAACCAGCAGATAGCCGAGGCCCCTTAGCCAGAGCGGAGCCACCGAGGGTAGCTCCCCGTAGCAGTCCTCCCGCGCAGCCGCGGCCTGAGGCCGGCTGGGTGACGGCACATAGGAAGCATAGTCCTAGATCCCAGCCCACAGGTCACCACCAACCCGTCTGCGTTTCTAATAGATTTTCCCCGCTCAGCGACACACCAGCTGAGAAGCCAACTCTGGTAATTGGCAGCTCCATAGTCAGAAACGTGGCTCTAGAGACACCAGCGACCATAGTCAAATGTCTGCCAGGGGCCAGAACGGGCGACATCAAATCATACCTGAAATTGCTGGCTAAGGATAAGCGTAAATACAGTAAGATTGTTATTCACGCTGGCGGTAATGACGCCCGGTTACGTCAATCGGAGGTCACTAAAGTTAGTGCTGCTTCGGTGTGTAAGTTTGCCAAAACAATGTCGGACTCCGTAATTTTCTCTCGTCCCCTCCCCGATTTAACCAGTGACGACATGTTTAGCCGCATGCTGTCATTCAACCACTGGCTGTCTAGGTGGTGTCCAGAAAACAATGTGGGTTACATTGATAATTGGCGAACATTTTGGGGAAAACCTGGTCTGATCCGGAGAGACGGCATCCATCCCACTTTGGATAGAGCAGCTCTTCTTTCTAGGAATCTGGCCGAATTTATTAGTTCTCCAAAACTCTGACAACCCAGGGTTCAGACCAGGAAGCAGGGTCATAGTTTAACAACTCCTCTCTGCAGCTTCTGTACTGCTACCACCCATTACCCTATTAAGACAGTGTCTCGCCCACGGCCAAAATTGAATAGATTAAAAAATAATCTAAAAAGAGGAAATCAGGAAAATCTAATAAAAATAAACACAACTCAGACTAAAAATAAAAATAAAACAATTAAATGTGGCCTACTGAACATAAGATCTCTCTCTTCAAAGACATTGCTAGTTAGTGACCTGATTTGTGACAATAAGATTGATTTATTTTGCCTAACAAAAACCTGGCTGCAGCAAGAGGATTATGTTACTATAAATGAGTCAACTCCTACTAATTATTTAAATTTTCACATTCCCTCGAAATACTGGGCATGGAGGAGGAGTAGCAACCATCTTTCAGTCCGATTTATTGATGAGTCCCAGACCAATCAATAGCAACAACTCTTTTGAATATTTAATCCTTAGTTTTCCTCATCCAAATTGCAAAGCACTAAAACCACTTCTGTTTGTTGTTTTGTACCGTCCACCAGGCCCTTACTCTCAATTTTTAGATCAGTTTTCAGACCTTTTATCTGATTTAGTGTTAAATACAGATAAAGTTATTATAGTGGGGGATGTTAACATTCATGTTGACACTGAAAGTGATGGCTTAAATATAGCCTTTAATGGTATCTTAGACTCAATTGGCTTTGCTCAAAACATTAACAAACCTACCCACGTTTGTCTTCATTCTCTGGACCTTGTGCTGACATATGGCATTGAGTGTAAAGACGTAACAATATTTTCTCACAACCCTGTGCTGTCTGACCATTTTTTAATAACCTTTGAGTTTAATTTAACAGAGTACTCCACACCTGAAAGAAAATTTCATAATAGTAGATCATTATCAGACGATGCTGTAACAACCTTTCTAGAATCTGTTCCACTTTTAATCTCCTCATTATCACAGAAAAGCACAGTGGAGGACAATAATTCTGTTTCTGCCCCTTCACAAACTGATTCTCTTGTTCAAGTGTTACTTCATCATTGCGTGGTGCATTAGACAATGCAACCCCCTTGAAAAAGAAGGTAATTATTTATAGAAGGCAGGCTCCCTGGTTTAATTCAGAGCTGCGTACTTTAAAGCACAATGTTAGAAAATTGTAGCGAAAATGGCGCTCTACACACCTAGAAGATTCCTACTTAATCTGGAAAAATAGCCTACTGTTGTATAAAAAGACACTTCACCAAGCTAGAACAGCTTATTTCTCATCCTTAACAGAAGAGAACAAGAATAATCCTAGGTTTCTCTTTAGTACAGTTGCTAATCTTACACAGAGTCATAGTTCTGTTGAGCCATCCATTCCCATAGCTCTCAGCAGTCATGACTTTATGGGATTCTTCCAAAATAAAATTGATTCTATTAAGAAGAAAATCTTTGACATACTCCCGAAGATGATTACTTCATCCTCAACAAGTGAGACAACATTGGAAATAACTGTAGAACCTGACCTGTGTTTGGACTGTTTTGATCCTGTGGAGCTTCCTGAGTTATCAGAAATATTAGAAAAATATTATGGTCAATCTGACAGAGAGAGATATCCCAATCGTTGGGGTTTTTAGTATAACCGTGGCCATCAGTGGGCTCTAGATGGACAAACTGTCTACTTTTAAGGCTGGGTTTAAAACATTCCTTTTTGATAAAGCTTATAGTTAGAGTGGCTTAGGTTATCCTGAGCTATCTCTGTAGTTATGCTGCTATAGGCTTAGGCTGCTGGAGGACATAATGACCACTTTCACCCTCTTCGCTGCTTTCTCACACTACTCTTCAATTTTGCATTATTTGCTGTTATTTCAGCTTTTGGCTTTGTTCTCTCTCTTTTCTCTTCCTGGAGGCTGCACCTGGCCTGGCTCTGTGTCTGCCTGGTACGCCTTTCTGGAGAGGGGAGTCCTCTGGGCTTCTGCTGGCGACGGCTTGGTGCTCGCCCTCTGCCGTCTGCCGGTGGTTCACGTGGCCCTGTCTTTCAGTGTTTGGCCCTTTCTCTCTCCTAGACATAGCTACTGACTGAGCTTTTACTGTAACTAACTCTATGTGCTCTCTTCAGACTCTAAACTTGAAAACTGGCTCAGAGTTTATCTGTTCCTTTTTCTAGGTGAAACGACTAAAGGAGCTACATCCATTAACATTTACCTTTTCCTTCCCAAAGAAAAGTACTCCTGGATCAGTGCTTTTTTTTTCTCTTTGTGTCTCTGCTCTGTTCTCTCAACCCCAGTCGGTCGTGGCAGATGGCCGCTCACACTGAACCCGGTTCTGCTGGAGGTTTCTTCCTGTTAAAAAAAGGGGGTTTTTTTTCTCCACTGTTGCTACATGCATGCTCAGTATGAGGGATTGCTGCAAAGTCAACGCCGTGACTTCCCCCTTCTCTACATGCTCATCGGGAGGAGTGAATGCTGCAAGTCACTGACTGGATCAAAAGCTGGGGTTTCCTTAGATAGAAAAACTTTTTATCCAATTTGAATAAATAACTGAATCTGACTGCACTGTTCAATGATTAAGATTAATTGGAATGTATGTACCTGACTTTTATGAAATGCCTTGAGACGACATGTGTTGTGAATTGGCGCTATATAAATAAACTGAATTGAATTGAATTGAAACTGAATTGGAAAGTAGGTAGAGTCAGGTTGGTGTAATAAGACCTCGTGACCTCAAAAGGCTTTGTTTTGTAGCAGTTCTGTAAGAAGGTACTTTGGAGGTGCCTGAGGTAATAAAAGTAGGTTTGGTCGTTGTCCATGCTTATCAGTTTCCAAGTTTAAATATTTCTCTGAATCCAGATATGGGCAAGGTTCTGTGAGTAGCTACTTTCTTGTAACCAGTTTGTGACTTATAAAACTGAACATAAATCTGACTTGCTTGTTCTCTTGTGTTTCCCATTTTGAAGAGCATCTAAGATAAGACTTCTATTTGACTTCTATTTCACCACGCAAATCAGAATTTCAAAAAATAACAAATTAAAAGTTCCTTGACAGTCCGATTAGCTTGAAAAAGTCAACTATTAAATAATGGTCTAATCAAAGTGTTAGAATTGTTATATCGCTGTCATACTATTGTGTCTGCTTTTAGTTTCAACAATGTAGGAAGACATGATGCCTTACAAAAATAACACTCAGTCTCCACCTTTCTGTCCATTTAACACTAAGTCATATACAATCTGATCACCAGATAAGAGGTCCTTTGTACATAAAAAGTGCTGCGGCTTACAGACTCAGAATCAACGCAACTGTGACTGAAATATCCCTGAAATAACACACAAATAACAATGCAACACTGAATGCTACAGTCTGCAGATGTTTTAGTCACCTCAGCAGATGACATGATCTACTCTCTGACCAATCTGGCTAATAATTGTTTAACCACTGGGCACACTTATACAGGATCGAATAGTTCTTCACAGATGGTTAATTGATATTTTAATTTGAAGAAATTACCAAAATGAAATGATGATGTCATGACAAAAGTAATGTGCCCAGTTCTCATGCAGTTGAACACTGTGAATCACACACTTTTGATTCAAATGTACACATACTATTCAGGACAGAAACGTTCAAAAACTTGACAGAGCTTGATGTTTTTTACCTTTAGACCTCATAAAATTTATCTTTACTTTGGTAAAAATGGCAACATAGGAAACTGTGTGACGAAAGCTTTAAAAATGGTATTAAAGGTGTCACTAGTGATTATTCTTTCTTAATGCGGGATCATTTCCTTTATAATTAAGTGTAATCAAATTAAAGGGTGGACTTTAATTAATTTTGCAGTGTCAGATCCTGACATTGCAATAAAAGATATGTTTATTTTACAATTCGATTCAATTCAAAAGTCAATTCAAAAATAGTTTATTAATCCCAAAGGGAAATTAAATACAACTATTTACACATTTTTATGAGGGATAGCAGTTAGTGTGGAAGGTACTGTAAGTCCCATGGGTAACTGGACTGGTGAGATTAGCATCATTAATGCACATGCAAGTGAATAAAGTACACAGGCCTGTGTATTTTTAGTCCTGACATAAGACATGTACCTTTTATTATATTAAAGGTAATTGCTATCTTGGCTGAAATGCTTACAATTCTAGTCGAATCCTACCTAGGGAATGATGACTGCTTAACTGCTAATATTGCTCAAGAATGCTACCTAGTTTGCTTGTTATTTATTTACTACAGTTTGGCTTTAAACGTTCTTCACCTTGTAGGGTTATTTTTCCTTCCCGAGACAGAAAGTGAACAGTTTAATGATCATGCTTTTTAAATGTGCTTTTAATTATTTTGGTGGTGATGTTGCCTCAGCTCCCTCTGTCTCAGGTAATTGTCCTCTACAGGAGACAGTGGAAGTAACCTACCCTTAAAACTGTGCTTTAGCTCTCTCAGTGTTTTAAATGAAAATATTTGTATGCAAGCAACTGCTGGGTGTGTGTAACCTTCTAGAAAGTTGGAGTGGCAGATTGAATTAAGTCTCTACAAGAGTGCAAAAAGCAATCCCTTTGAAGTTTTGCTGGATCAGAGGAAGAGTGAAAGCTTTAGTTTGATGAGAGTTTGACATCAAAACATTTTACAATTTTATATTCTTTAAGGTTGGATTTTTTGGTAAAAGACATCACAAATGAAGTTTAAAAAATATGCTAATTAGCACTATAAATAACACATTAATTTCTTACTGAGGGTAGAGTCTACGGAGTTTTGAATGGGCAAGACTGAAACAGAGGGGTTGTTTTGGTTGCATTGTCACCCTCTGGCCTGGATGCTTGGGTTTTTTCAAATAAATAATTTTAATTTATTCTAAATTTAAAAAAATAAAAGCCCTCATAAATTCACCAAAGGAAAGGCCTCATGTGCATCTGTGTAATCCTGTAATTAGCAGAAAATATATTTTTTGCAGTAGCATCATCTAACTCAGCAGACGAGGCCCAGATTCGTCTATCCATTGTTTTATCTCACTATCCGTCATGAACAAGGCTGGATTTTCTGGATATGGAATGTCCACAATAACCATTTATTATAAAGCTTTTTTCACACTTTTAGACATGGTGGTGTCTATGATTGTTGCAATCTGCAACAATACTCTGAGTAAATAAAGGAAGTTGTTAAGATTATGTTTTTTTCTTTGAAGGGTAGTTACCCTTAATGTACACGCCAGACATATAGAAATAACACAAAATATTGCAAATCAATGTCAGCTAAACTTTAGCTACTGTTTATCTAACAAAACACTTCAAAATCCTGCACAGCTTGCATTCCACACACATCTTGGAATGTTAGAATATTAGCAACCAAGCTAGGATAACCCTGCCCCTAGGAGTGAGTGAAGCCATTCACTGGGACTGTCATAAGATTGGATTGAGGCAGTCCTAAGCACAGCTCAAGCTGCACTTATCAGCGAGCTGGCAGATAGGGCTTGTCATACTGCCTGTCAGATCTGATGAGGGGACCACAAGCCTCACAATGAAGCTAAAATGCAATCTTCTTCTCTGCAGCTGCATGGTCTTCCAAGGGGACACACTTATTAGACTTTGTAAACAGCCAAACGTGAGAGCAAAACTGTAAGGGTTAGGGTTATGCTGGCTTTGCCTCTGTCAGCCAGTTAGTTAAGAATGGGAGCAATTCTTTACAACCTACTGATGTCATAAATTACAGAGAACCTGAAAGTCTTGGGTATTGAGTACAACTGTCTTACAATGCTTTGCAGATCCATATTCCGAAAAGTGTTTGATTTCAGTTGGTGTAAACAGAAAATTAAGATTTTAATCATTACAGGTAATAAATGAAATATTTATTTTTATTGCACTGTACAAGTCTAAAGACAGTTGAAATATTTAGCCTCTGATGCAGGGCAGTTGTGCTTGAAGCTTTCTTTGAACGTGTAGAAGGAGCCTTCAAATAAGGTCAAACTGAAATTTGGGAAAAAGTCCATCCAAAGTTGACATTTTGAGGTCCTAATTACAATTATGAATAAAACTCTGAAAATATCATGTCAATCATAAAGAGGTTTAACATGTTCTAAAATGTCCCACTACCAGATTTTATGAAACGCAGTTGAGGCATAAAAAATTGTGCAGCTAACTTTAGACATCCTCTTCAAGAAAGGTGCTCTTCTTGAAACTTTAAAGTTCATTAATTACTTTTAAATTAAATAAGGGTTAGATCTCGTACAGCTGAATCGAGAACGGCATAGATCATGGCCTGACCACATTTATTTGCACGTCTGGTGAAGATGTGTAAAAAGGCCTTAAAATAAATTCATCTTTTATGGTATAAGCATAAACTCAGGGTGAGCAACTTAGGAAATAAAATAACCTTTCATTTGAGTGCATATAACAGACAGTTACTGTTTGCACCATTCCCTTTAGCACAATCTTTCTAACCTGTCCAGTCCTAGGACCTCTCTTCATCATTCTTCTCTGAAGCTTATCCTACAAGCTTTCAGTTAGTTAGGGAATCTGAAGGCAATGGAAGGTTGACAGTATGCCTGGTAAACCATTTCATTTGCTTATTAAAAGACCCAATTAAGAGCTATTTTATTTTTTTTTGTAAAGACTGCACTATTTATTTTAAAGCCTCCTAATATTTCAAAGAATTCACAATGCCTTGCACTCTGACAAGGTTCATGGGACCTTTGAAAGAGAAACAAGGCCACAGCATTACACATCCGTCACTGTACTAACAGTTGGCTCAAATGGCTTTTCTTTTGTTACATGCTAAACCCTCTTAGTGTGTTTGTTGCAGAAAAGCTCGATTTTAGTCTAATTTGATTCATGATCTTAGTGCAGAAAAGCCTTTCTTCAGGCATTTAAAAAAAAATCAGTTAGCATGCAGAGAGTGTCTACTAGTTGTTATGGAGACTTAATGACCCCAAAACGCCACTGTTTGATGCAATTTTGATGTAACAGTGAACTTTGGAGGCTTTTTGACCCCATTTTTATCCTTCTTACTGTGTAAGTATGGCTTCTTGTTCAGCCTTGTGAGTACTGGCTAAAAGAGATGACTTTCTGTGCCTACCATATGGCATATAAAACATAAAGTCATGGATTACTAATTCGAAGTTTCAGGTTATTCTAATGAAGTCCAAAACGTAGTATATACAGTATGTAACACATACATTTATTTCATAGGAATCCAATGTGTCAACAGTGATTTAGTCAAAAATAAGAATTTCCTAACATGGTAACATTTTTCCTAAACTTACTCAAAATAAAATGTTAAATATTTTATAAATTTTTTTCTATATGAGTTTATGAATTACAAATGCAAAGTCTTCAACATAGATACAAATTAAATTCATATCTGCTCATTTTATTTGGCACAGGATTTTTGAAATTACAGTAATCCTCCAGACAGTTCTTCCAAATATTTGTTGTGTTTGAAATAACAAGTTTGGCTTTAACACATAGTACTTTGACTTATGCACAATAGAAATGATGGGAGACATGGTAAGAAGTACACAATGTGAAGCTAATTATTCTTTATTAGCCTGTTCAATCCATTTTGAATTCTCACATCTCCCCAACCAGGTACAGAGACCTCAGCTGGATGGCACTGCTATTGAGACCCGCCTTGCTCTCTCTCTTTTTATTTATTCTTTAAATGCTCCCTGCTGAGAACACATTCCTCTTTTTAATATAATCTCTGATTATGAACCTTTCACCAAAAGGCTTCCTTTCCCCCTGAAATAATTATATTTAAACAAGCAGACATGAACGGGATCGCCAGAGGAAGCCCGCAGACGTTTAATATCTGCCGGAGTACAAAGAGCAAAGGAGAAAGAAAGCCCAGTTGACAAGAGACTCCTTCCACCATGGAGCGCACAGTCTGCTTTCTTGAGATCATTAATTTCTCCAAAAGAGGTCTCTCTGGGTGAGACTCATTCACATGCAGATGGCACTATTCTGCGGGAGCCTCTATCGCTCTTTTACTCCCATTCCATCAGGCCATTTAGTGCTCCCGTTCTCTCTCTTTTGCTTCGTCGCTCCTGCCTATATCAGGAAAACGGTTAGCTTGGCAGCCTTAGGTGACATTGCGCTCATATTTCTGCACCAGGGAAACGGAATAATGCAGTGTCCTGCTATGGATACATTACATGAGAATTTGTCTCTTTTAAAGAGAGCAAAGTTGGGGAGGGCGTCGTTTAGTGATACAAGCATTTATATGTGGGAATAATTTCTCATTTCTGGCCTCTGCTGTCAAAACCTAATCTCCCTCAGTTTTTTTCCACATGGTAATGACAGCTTAAAACCTCTTTACATTCACACCACCTAAAAATGCCTGAAAAATGTATACCTGAATTAAATTAGATGTAGTTCATTATCCCTTTTGAGAACATGCAGAAGCTTGGTCTCTTTTTAAAGGTAACACTGAAAATATTTTATCTGAGCAGTCAAACCTATTGTAACTGTAACTATCCTGTAGCTACTGATGTTGTATTAGACTGAATCCTAACTTTTTCTCTCTCTTCTGGATTTCTTTGTTTGTTTTAATTTAGCTGTACACGGAGGGCTAATGATATGGACTCAGAAATCAAATGAGGCATTAGATACAAGTCCTACCTACTACAAGTTCAAATTTGATCACAACAGCAAAAACAAATTACTCTTCCGGAGAGGTTTTTCTGTGGGTATGTCCTTGCATTTTCCAAACTGGCCATTTGGAGTCCCAAATGGCCACTATAGAAAATACTTCCACATCTAAACTTCAAAAGGCTGTAACTCTTGAATCCTTCAACATGCAAGTGGTAAAATAAGGTATTGCACAACACCACACAGGTAAACAAAGCGCCTCTGCATCCTCCCATTGGGATGCACACACACAGGTAGACCCAAAACCCCCGACCTCTTATTTGCTTATTTTAAATCTTTGTTTCTCAGCTAAACAACGTATGAACAAATCATACCTGTACATGAAAGTTTTCATTTACTTGTCAATGATAGACCCCTCTTCTTCCAAGTCTTCTACCTCCCAATTGGCAAACAATGAGAGCCCAAAATATGCTATGTAATGCTGTACCATTTGACATCTAGCTTTGCTGGCTTTAAAGATTATAGATAAATGCATCCCCTGCCTCCTGAAGCAAAACAGCTGTCTTTTTTTACTTTTATCACTTAATGGCAGAGATGGGGGGTGTAAATCTGCAACTTTGGCTTGAGTCACACTTAAGCCACAAAAAAAGACTTCAGCCTTCACTTAGAAGATCACCGGTTTCCAAAGTCAGTCATCAAATGATGGTATCCTGTGTTTCAGATCAGGGGTGCACAACCCCAGTGTTCAAGAGCTCCTATCCAGCAGCTTTTAGATGAATCACTTCTCCAACACACCTGAATCAGATGGATGGTTGTTACCAGGCCTCTGGTGAATTATATTCTAATAAGGGAATTCAGAGATTTGATTCCGGTGTGGTAGAGAAGGGATGTATCTAAACGTTGCAGGAAAGTAGCTCTCGAGAACTGGACTTAGGCACTCCTAAACTAAAACCTGCAGGACAGCAGCCTTTAGGAATGAATTTAGACACCCCTGACATAAGACTCATGCCCAGACTGGATACTCGATTTGGACTCTATTTTCATGAGCAATGTTGACCATAAACAGAGCGAAAGTGAGCTAGTAGGTGTTGATTATTTCAAAACTGTCAGGATCTGTCTGTGTTTGTGTTTGCTGTACTGGTTTCATCAGGAGGTTCAGTTGGAGGGTGGAGCTACATGCTGTCTCTCACACCTGTGAGTCATTTGGGGCTCATCATGACAGCTTCTTAAGGAGAAGGTTGCTGAGCATTCGACGCCTGAGTGTCGTCCTTTGTGGTACCTCAAGCCCTGTATCCTGTTTCTTTTGTTTGCTCTCTGAGATTCCCTAGTACCTGACTATGTTCCCTCCCCAAGTTGCCTCCCTGGATCCTTTGGTGTTTTCGACTTACTGGACCCTGATCTCCTCTGGTGTGGTTTCCCGCTGGAAACGTTGCAAGCTTGCCGGGCCGGGGTACTAGACGCTCAGCTACCTAACCTGGTCCGCCCTCCAACAAACGCTCTTCTCCGGAAAACACAGACGCTCTATCCGAGAACTGACCTCCCCCCCCAAGCTGCCTTCTCCATCTGCTACAGTAAGCCTGCATCGCATTATCTCCCTCAGCACTCTCTGGAACTGTGCTCATCGCTCAGTTTTCCCTTCCTCAGAAGACGTACTGCCGGAGCCGCCTTGTATACCTCGAGCATGTCACATCTCCTCTAAATAAATATCTTAAAACTTCGTTTGTCTCCTGAAAGTTTCTGCATGTGGGTCAAGAGACTTAGTAAAACTATAACAGAACACTCAGGCCAAACTGACCTAGCAGAAACTTTTAGGTTCACTTTGGATGAACAAAAATCTCAATTACTCACCCATGAGAACGTCCTCCAGACTCTAGTTGAACAACAGAACCAAGTAACTCTCAATATGGAACAAATTGCTGCTAGACAAAGCAACTTACAAACTAACCCGTCTGCTACTCCTCCCACAGCATCTCCTAGTGCCCCGGATCTGCCCGTGCAGTCTCCCCGACCTTCCGTGACATCACTCCACCGACTCCTGGGTTGTTTTCAGGGGAGGTAGGTAGATGCGGAGATTTTCTCCTACAGTGCACACTTGTGTTCAATCGTTCACCTCAATCCTTCCCCTGTGATGATGCCAAAATTGCCTACATGTTAGGTTTGTTCAGGAGAAAGGCTTTAAAATGGGCTGAATCTCGTTTTCACAAATACCCTCTTTTTGGCTGTTCTTTTCAACAATTTCTTAAGGAATTAAAACTCACTTTTGATCATCAATGGGGAGAAGCAGAAATATCCAGGAAAATTTGGAAATTAAAACAAGGGCAGCAGTCCATTTCAGATTATTCTATTGAATTTCGTACTTTAGCCGCTGGGTCTGGCTGGAATTCGAGCGCTCTTAAAGGAGCGTTCATTCATTCTCTCAACGATGCCGTGAGAGATAAATCCCTGAATCCCTGGATGACAGTTTGGCAATAAAATTGGATAACCGTCTGAGGGAAAGAGGCAAAGATAGAAATAGGAGGAGTGTCCACTCGTTATCTGACTCTGTGAACTTTAATCCTCCTCCTCGAAACCCACTTGGTGGGATGTCATCTGAGCCTTCAAGTCCCGAACCCATACTGGTGGGACGCACTCGCTTAACCCCTGAAGAACATCAGAAAAGGTTTGACCAAAGGGAGTGTCTGTATTGCGGCGGCCAAGGGCACTACATTGCAAACTGTTCCGTGCGGCAAAAAGGTCGGGTCCGCCGGTAGTTACGGGAGCCCCGGCGGACCAAAATCAAACTGGTGAAAGATCCCATCCTACTATTCCTGCCACGATCATGGTAAAAGAAAGAACAATCTCTGTTCTAATTGACTCCAGATGTGAACAAGACATCATTGATTCCACATTTGGATCATCACATGGCATTAAGACTGTTCCTCTCCCTTCTCCTATCAAGGTTTCAGCTCTAGGGGGTCAGTCCCTTCCTTCCATAACTCATCGCACAGTTCCCTAGGAGATCATTATTTCCGGAAATCATCATGAAAGAATGGAATTCAACGTCTTTTCCACTCAAGGTACCCCTGTCGTCCTAGGCTTCAGTTGGCTACAAAGACATAACCCTCAAATTAACTGGTCAAAACTCTCCGTTGACTCTTGATCCACTCCGTGTCTCTCTTCCTGCCTCCAATCTGCAGTTCCTCTTAGTGGCCCAGCAGGGTTGTGGGATGGGAGCAGATTCCTCTGATCTGGCTGGAGTTTCTGAGGAATACCTAGATTTAAAAGAGGTGTTCAGCAAAAGCCGAGCACTCTCTCTTCCCCCCATAGACCATACGAGTGTGCCATTGAGCTGCTTCCTGGGGCCCCACTACCCACTAGTCGGCTGTACAACCTCTCTATAGCCAGAAAGAGAGACCATGGCAAAACATAAAATGTGAATCATTGGGGGGCTGCAGGAATAATTCCCCCTCATCGTCACCTTGGGAGCTGGAATTCTTCTTTGTCTCCAAAAAGGATGGTTCGCTCCGCCCATGTATCGATTTCAGTGGTTTAAACACACATCACTGGAAAAAAACAAATATCCACTTCCTTTAATATCATCTGCTTTCGAGCCAGTTTCAAGGGTCCTACCATCTTTTTACCACACTTGATCTCAGAAACGCTTATCACTTGTTCGTATCAGACAGGAGATGAGTGGAAAACTGCTTTTCGTTACCCCCCTGGGTCCTTTGAGTACCTAGTCATGCCTTTTTTTGGGCTCACTAATGCACCTGCAGTTTTCCAGGCGTTAGTCAAATTGACGTTCTTCGTGATTTTCTGGACATTTTTCTCTAAGACCCTCCATGAGCATCAGACACACGTCCTGTTTTAGTCCTTCAGCGCTCTTACAAAACATGACTCTATGTAAAAGCAGAAAAATGTGGCTTTCATCTCAAATCAGTTTCCTTTCCATGCCTACATTTTGAGGTGACAGGTAAAAGCTGAAACCTGAAAAGAATCAAAGCAGTCGTTGACTGCGCAGTACCTGAGAACCAAAAGCAGTTACAACGCTTTGCCGGGGTTCCGCTAACTTTTAATCGGAGGTTTATTCCGAAACTACAGCCAAGTTGCTGCACACCACTACCGCCCTCACCTCCACTAAAACCGCTTATTTCTGGACTCCCGCAGCCCAAGCAGCATTCCCAAGAGCTCAAGACACGGTTTTCCATGCCCCCATTTTGACCATCGCCCCAGCCTTCAAACAATTTGCCTGGAAGTGATGCTTCGGACACTGGGGTGGGGGCAGTTTCTTTTCTCAGCGCTCCGAGTCAGATCACAAACTTCATTCTGTGCCTTTTACTCCCATCGCCTCACTCCCACCGAACGCAACTATGACGTAGGAGATCGGGAGTTGTTGGCAATTAAGCTAGCTCTAGAGGAATGGCGTCACTTTCTGGAGGGGTCTGAAATCCCTGTGCAGATCTTCACTGACCACAAAAACCTCTCCTATTAGTCAGCCAATCGCCTTAACTCTAGACAGTCTAGGTGGTCATTATTCTTTTCCCGTTTCAACTTTAATATCACTTATCGCCCAGGATCAAAGAATCTCAAACCTGATTCTCTGTCTCGCTTATACTCCTCCCAGGATGATGAACGGGTCGAATCCATCCTCCCAGCCCAGTGTTTTGTTGGAGCCCTGACATGGGAAGTAGAAGATTGGGTAAGACAGGCACTGTTGACTGAACCAGACCCCGGAACTGGACCCCCCAATCGTTCTTATGTGCCATCCTCTATTCGTGCTAAATTCACTCATGGTTTCATACCGCCAAGTTTACCTGTCACCCAGGAGTCAACCGGACCATTGCTCTCATTTCCTGCCAATTCTGGTGGCCCTCTCTCCATCATGATGTCAGGGCCTACATACTGGCTTGTTCCATCTACACCGGAACACAGCCTCCGTCTGGTTTGTTACAACCCCTTCCTATCCCTATGAGACCCTGGTCCCACATCGCCTTGGATTTTGGAACCAGCCTGCCCAAGTCAAGAGGTATGACCACCATACTCACAATTATTGACCGTTTTTCTAAAGCCTGCCATCTTGTCGCCCTCAGAAAGTTGCCCACAGCGCTTCAGACTGCCCAGCTCCTGATTAAACATGTTTTCTGTCTCCACGGCATTCCTCGAGATATTGTCTCCGACCGAGGACCGCAGTTCACTGCTCAGGTGTGGAAACAGTTTTGCAGAGCGCTAAATGCGTCTGTCAGTCTCTCATCTGGGTTTCACCCCCAATCCAATGGTCAGACGGAGCGAATGAGCTGGAGGCTGCTCTTCGCTGCGTTACGTCATCAGCTCCCTGGGACTGGAGTTCTCATCTTCCTTGGATAGAGTATGCTCATAACTCGCATGTGTCAGCTGCTACCGGATTCTCCCCTTTGAAGCATCATTGGGGTACCAGCCTCCATTATTTACAGCAGATGAGAAAGATGCTTCCGTCACCTCTGTCCAGCACTACATCAGATTCTGTAAGCGCCTATGGCAACTTACCACCGCCGCGCTCCAGCGTTCCGCAGCCACTAATCGTCGCCTGGCTGACCAGAGAAGAGTTCAAGCTCCTCTTTACACCCCTGGACAACAGGTATGGCTCTCCACTCGCCACATTCCCCTGAAACCAGCCTCTGGCAAGCTCTCTCCCAGATACATTGGTCCCTACGTCATTGAAGCTGTACTCAGTCCCACTGCAGTTCGCCTCTGGCTGCCACCGCACTTTCATATTCACCCTATGTTCCACATCTCCCACATCAAGCCTTTACGTTCCAGTACTCTATGCCCTCCTTCCTCGCCCCCACCACCCACCCGGGACGTTGCTGGGGAACCTGCCTATGCTGTGCGGCGAATCCTGGGATCCCGGTGCCGCGGTCGTGGATGGCAGTATCTGGTCGACTGGAAGGGTTATGGTCCGGAAGACTGCTCCTGGATCCCTGGTTCCTTCATTCTCGACAAATCCCTTATCCGGGATTTCGAGGCATCCCGATGTGGTCCGTCTACGTCTACTGGACTGCCTGCTGGCGGTCGTTAGGGGAGGGGTAATGTCAGGATCTGTCTGTGTTTGCTGTACTGGTTTCCTCAGCAGGTTCAGTTGGAGGGTGGAGCTACATGCTGTCTCTCACACCTGTGAGTTATATGGGGCTCATCATGACAGCTTCTTAAGGAGAAGGTTGCTGAGCATTCGACGCCTGAGTGTCGTCCTTTGTGGTACCTCAAGCCCTGTATCCTGTTTCTTTGTTGCTCTCTGAGATTTCCTAGTAACCTGACTCTGTTCCCTCCCAAGGTGCCTCCCTGGATCCTTTGGTGTTTTCGACTTACTGGACCCTGATCTCCTCTGGTGTGTTCCGCTGGGATTGCAAGCTTGCCGTCACCGGGTACTAGACGGTCAGCTACCTAACCTGTCCGGCCTCCAACAAACTGCTCTCTCCTGGAAAACACAGACACTCTATCCGAGAACTGACCTCCCTCCCCAAGCTGCCTTCTCCATCTGCTACAGTAAGCCTGCATCGCATTATCTCCCTCAACACTCTCTGGAACTGTGCTCATCGCTCAGTTTTCCCTTCCTCAGAAGACGTACTGCCGGAGCTGCCTTGTATACCTCGAGCATGTCACATCTCCTCTAAATAAATATCTTAAAACTTCGTTTGTCTCCTGAAAGTTTCTGCATGTGGGTCAAGAGACTTAGTAAAACTATGACAAAAACATGTTTGTAGTTGCCCCCTCTTAGTTTCTCACAGTGTATATTAATTAATACCACATGACAATGCACTGTACATATGGATTCTTGGTACATGTCAGCAAAAAAAATCTCAAACCTCAAAATACAACACAGTTCCAGTGATGTTTACTCAGAAAATCAAAAAGTCTTTCACATTTACTCACTACATTTCACCTCAGTCTTCATTTTCTAATTTATTACATACTTTGGAACATCTGTACAGTTCTACGGAGAGGGGAGGTTAGTCTCTAAACAAGCTCAATGCATATAATGCTCTATATCGTGGAGAATTTTAACACAAGGATTAGCAAGTTTTAACTAGGTTCATCTCAAGGCATACATAGTTCTTCAAAAATAAAAGCATTTCATGTTTAAATTATTCAGAAATGTGACATGACCATGTGTTAACCTATTTCTAATAAAGTCTGAACATAAAAAGCTATTTTTATTTTCAGTAGGGTAAATATTATGCGGTATTAATTTTCAAATGGATAACTGTTAGCTGCAGTTAAATTGCATTTTCTGAAAAGATAATGATGTTAGAAGTTAATATGTTGAATGAGGCGTATGGACATTTGATAAATCATTTTGTTTTTAAGACAGACTAGGTGGCCTGCATCTGATGTGAGGATGAAACATGGTTATTAGAGACTGGGTACTTTACGTGGACTTAAGACAAAAGACTTGAGGCTTGACTTAGACTTCCCCCTAAAGACTTGAGATTTCCAATGGAAAATATGACTTGTGAATATCTCGGCTTAATGGTGGTGTTGTTGGACTGAGACCCTTAATCACTGATTCTGTTATGATTCTGGCCCGTCTTCCTGCTCTGCTCTCACTCATGCAATCAACTCATCTGCTTCACCTCTCTGCTGCTGCGCTGCTGCGCAATCACCATCATGCCACAAACCGGTGGAGCTGCGGTTATATACAGCCCTCTGACCGGCAGACGGTGCAAGATTTATGAAAATATTTGTGAGTAGTTTTCCAGCGTCCCTTCCTGACTGATCTCGTTCTCTGACTTTCCCTTGCCTCACGGATTTTGCCTTCCTGCCTGCCCCTTGTCTGACGGATTGGATTTCTGGATTTTCTGCCTCTGGTTTACTGCCTGTGCCTGCTCCTTTTCTGACGCTTCTAGCCCTGGAACTCGACTCTGTTTCTGTCCCTGGATTTACGCCCCAGCCAAGCCACTGGTTTATTCAGCCTGAGCCCGTCTGGCACTCAAGTCCGCCTGGAATTATTGTCAAGAGGACAATCACAGCTCTCTGTGTTCCTGTCACAGCTTCAGCTGATTCCCCTGAAGATTTGGATCAGTCGGCAATCCGACTTCAGTCTGTTGGACTCTTCCTCATTAACTGGCTGGATCACATCCTCTTCTGGATTCTGCGCCTCATCCCCAGACTGAGAAGGTTAGTGGCTTTATCTAACTCTTTGCAAGTTCTGAGTTTTATTCAGCCGCTAACTCGTCTCTCTGTCCTCAGTGATTCGGGGAAGCTGACTGCTGCTCTTCTGCTTTCTAATCCTGAGTTACTGAATAAACCTTTTAACTTTTCACTTTGTGTTTGGCTGAATTTGGGTTCTCTGTCTCTGGTCGTGATAGTAAAATCTGGCCAAAAGATGGACCCATCGCCAGCACAGCAGTGGCGCACTAATGTTGATCACTCTATTGCCCGTCTAGATTCCGGCATGGAGTAAATAATTTCTATGCTGCGCTCCATGATTCCTGCCTCCACGCCAGCGCCCTCACAGCGTGTTGCCCCCAGAGTTCATGATCTTTCCGCTGTGGTAAGAGAACCTAGACTCACGCCTCCTGAGCTGTTTAAGGGAGATCCTGACCAGTGCCATGCTTTTCTTACTCAGTGTGAGATTCATTTTGAGCTTCAGCCTTCTTCGTTCCCTTCTGAGCACTCTAAGGAGGCGTTTGTTATTTCCCTGCTCTCTGGAAAGGCTAAGCAATGGGGCACTGGTGAGTGGCAAAATGGTTCGGTCACGTGTGCTTCTTATTCTGCATTCTCCAAGGAGCTCATCAGGGTTTTTGATCCAGTTCTTACTAGTCGTGAAGCTGCCAGAGGTTTACTCTCCATTAAACAGAGAGAGAGAAGCGTCACATCATATATCATTGACTTTCATTTGTTGGCAACTGACAGTTTCTGGAATGAGCATGCTCAAATGGATGCTTTCATGCAAGGTCTTAATGAGAACATCAAGGATGAACTGACTACCCGGGACTACCCTGCCTCCCTTCACCAACTTGAGGACCTGGCAACCCGCATCGATTCACGGCCTCACAGAAAGGAGGAGGGAGAGGCGTCATAGGGAGGTTAAACCCTCAGCTCACAGTCCTGTTCCCCACCTAGAACCCAAGGGTCTTCCACCCCCTTCTGATCACTGTTATGACCCAGAGCCCATGCAGTTGGGTCGTTCAAAGGTTTCTGCGGGGGAGCATGATCGACGAAGGAAGAACAACTTGTGTTTTTATTGTGGTGGACAGGGTCATGTTGCCTTCAAGTGTCCGTTAAAAGCCCAGGCTCAGTAGAGGTGAGGAGAACTCTACTGAGCCGTAGTCAGCTGTCTGTCTCTTCATGCTCATTTCCTGCAACCATTCAAATGTCTTCTACTTCTCATCAGGTGTCTGTGTTCATTGACTCAGGGGCAGACACAGAATTTATGGATGAGTCATTCGCCAGGGACCATGACATCAAGCTCCTTCCCAAGTCTGACACCCATGATGTCCAGGCTTTGGATGGTCATAGTATCAACAGTTCACACTACAAAACAGAGGTAAAACTCACACTGGAGGGCAACCATTTGGATGAAGTGACTTTCAGGATCATCAACTTGCCTAAACTACCCATGGTTTTAGGGGCCTCCTGGTTACAAAAGCACAACCCCCACATTAACTGGCAAGCCAAAGAGATTTTGGGCTGGGCTACGTCCTGCTCGGCCACGTGTCTGTCTTCTGCCACCACAGATAATATTCCGGAAAATGACATTGAGGAGACATACCCCGATTTGTCTAAGGTGCCTCCCAAATATCATGCTTTTAAGGAGGTTTTCAACAAGTCCAGAGCTACGGCACTTCCACCTCACAGACCCTATGACTTTGCCATTGAGCTCCTACCAGGCACATCTCCCCCTAGTGGTCGATTGTACTCATTGTCTGGACCAGAGGACCAAACCATGAGGAAATAAGTCGATGAATCACTTAAAGCTGGTATAATCAGATCCTCTTCTTCTCCAGCAGGGGCAGGCTTCTTCTTTGTGGGGAAGAAGGATGGTTCCTTGAGACCATGCATCGACAACAGGGGACTAAACAACATCACCATCAAGAACCAATACCCTCTACCACTTGTGAACACTGCTTTTGACCAGATTCAAGGCGCCAGGATTTTCTCCAAGCTAGACTTGAGAAACGCTTACCACCTTGTCCGCATCAAAGAGGGTGACGAATGGAAGACGGCATTTAACACTCCCACTGGTCACTATGAGTACTGCATAATGCCTTTTGATTTAACCAATGCCCCTGCAGTGTTTCAGGCATTGGTGAATGATGTCCTGAGGGACATGGTTGGACAGTTTGTTTTTGTTTACCTTGATGACATTCTGATTTATTCCCAGGATCTGGAAACTCACAGAAGTCATGTTCGGGCCTTTCTCCTCAGTCTTCTTCAAAATCATCTGTTTATCAAAGCTGAATAGTGTGAGTTTCACACTACCACCACTTCATTCCTAGGATTCATCATCTCTCCAGACCAAGTCATAGTGGACCCCTCCAAAGTCAAGGCGGTCTTGGAATGGCCTTCTCCTACCGATCGCAAACAGCTTCAAAGGTTTCTGGGGTTTGTTAACTTTTACAGACGTTTCATCAGAAATTATAGCCTCGTAGCAGCCCCTCTCAATGCTCTCACATCGTCTAAAACCAAGTTTGTATGGAACAAGATGGCAGAAAGAGCTTTTGTCAAGCTCAAAGGTTTATTTACTGTACATCCGCTCCTGTTCTACGGCCCCCTAACCCCGATAAACAGTTCATAGTGGAGGTTGACGCCTCTAACACTGGGGTTGGAGCAGTCCTAAGCCAAAGAAGTTCTGATGATCGTATTCACCCATGTGCCTTTTTTCTAGGACTTTGTCCCAAGCAGAGCGCAATTATGATGTGGGGGACCGAGAACTGCTGGCAGTCAAGTTGGCTCTCGAGGAGTGGAGGCATTGGCCTGTCTACTTTTAAGGCTAGGCTTAAAACTTTCCTTTTTGATAAAGCTTATAGTTAGAGTGGCTTAGGTTATCCTGAGCTATCTTCTATATTTTAGCTCCGTCGTCTTCTCCCCTTGTTGGATGGAGTAAGGGGGAGTCAGGATTAGCCTAAACCGGCTCAGTTACGGTTGAGGTGCAAACACACCCTCCATTTCTGCTACCTGTATGACCCCCTCTCTTTTCCAATGGTTATGGTCAATCTGACAGAGAGAGGTATCCCAATCATTGTGGTTTTAGTATAACAATGGCCATCAGTGGGCTCTAGATGGACAAACTGTCTACTTTTAAGGCTAGGCTTAAAACTTTCCTTTTTGATAAAGCTTATAATTAGAGTGGCTTAGGTTATCCTGAGCTATCTCTGTAGTTATGCTGCTATAGGCTTAGGCTGCTGGAGGACATAATGACCACTTTCACCCTCTTCGCTACTTTCTCACACTACTCTCCAATTTTGCATTATTTGCTGTTATTTCAGCTTTTAACTTTGTTCTCTCTCTTTTCTCTTCCTAGAAGCTACACCTGGCCTGACTCTGTGTCTACCTGTAACACCTTTCTGGAGAGGGGAATCCTCCAAGCTCCTGCTGGTAACAACTTAATGCTCACCCTCTACCGATGATCCACATGGCCCTGTCTTTCAGTGTTTAACCCTTTCTCTCTCCTAGACATAGCTACTGACTGAGCTTTTACTGTAACTAACTATATGTGCTCTCTTCAGACTCTAAACTTGAAAACTGGCTCAGAGTTGATCTGTTCCTTCTTTCTAGGTGAAACGACTAAAGGAGCTACATCCATTAACATTTACCTTTTCCTTCCCATAGAAAGTACTCCTGGATCAGTGCTTCTTTGTTCTCTTTGTGTCTCTGCTCTGTTCTCTCTAACCCCCAGTCGGTCGTGGCAGATGGATGCTCACACTGAGCCTGGTTCTGCTGGAGGTTTCTTCCTGTTAAAAGGGAGATTTCCTCTCCACTGTCGCTACATGCATGCTTAGTATTAGGGATTGCTGCAAAGTCAACGCCAGTGACTGTCCACTGTCTCTACATGTTCATCCGGGAGGAGTCAATGCTGCAAGTCACTGACTGGATGCAATCTGCTGGGTTTCCTTTCCTTAGATAGAAAAACTTTTTATCCAATTTGAATAAATAACAGAATCTGGCTGCACTGTTCAATGATTAAGATTAATTGGAATGTATGTACCTGAGTTTTGTGAAGTGCCTTGAGACGACATGTGTTGTGAATTGGCGCTATATAAATAAACTGAATTGAATTGAATTGAATTGGCTAGAGGGGGCTAAGGAACCGTTTCTTGTTTTGACAGACCATAAGAACCTGGAGTACCTGAGATCAGCGAAGCGCCTTAATCCCAGGCAGGCAAGGTTGGCTTTATTTTTTGGAAGATTCAACTTCTCTCGGTCTTTCAGACCTGGACTCAAAAATGGCAAACCGGACGCCCTGTCCAGAATACAGGAACTCTCCGAGTCACAGGCCTCTGGGGAGGATGAATTTATTCTCCCGGAATCAGTGAGACTCTCTGTCACCATGTTGGAGTTGGAAGGAGAGGTTAGAGATGCCACCAAAGACCTCCCTATCCCAACTTCATGCCCACCTGACCGGTGTTTAGTCCCGGAGCGCCTCGTACCCAAGGTACTTAATTCATGCCATAATTCATGTCTGTTCTGTCATCCTGGCATCAGCAGGACGTTGCAGATGGTCCGGACTTTTGGTGGCCATCTCTTGTCAAAGATGTTACAGATTACGTCACGGCCTGCACTCAATGGTCCCAAGCCAAGTCTTCTCGTCACCCTCCTGCGGGACTCTTGCATCCACTACCTATTCCTCCTCGTCTCACACATAGCCATGGACTTCGTCACAGGCTTGCCAGTTTCTAATGGCTTCACAGTTCTGTTAACTGTCATCGACAGATTTTCAAAGATGGTTCACCTTGTCCCTCTCAAAAAGTTGCCTTCAGCTAAGGAAATGAGGGACATTCTGGCACGTGAGGTTTTTCGCCTTCACGGCATACCCACAGACATTGTCTTGGACAGAGGACCCCAGTTCGTGTCACGTTTCTGGAAAGAGTTTTGTTCTTTGCTGGGGATTGCAGTTAGTTTGTCCTCTGGATTTCACCCACAGTCGGATGGACAGACTGAGAGGGCCAACCAGGAGGTGGAGACCAAACTTCGCGCACTATGTGAGTCAGACGCAATAAAATGGTCTCAAAATTTACCCTGGGTTGAATATGCTGTCAACACCCTCCCAGCTAGTGCCACAGGGTTATCCCTTTTCCAAGTTGTGTTGTGTTGTGTTTTCAGCCACCCTTGTTCACAGTCCAGGAGAAAGAAGCTGATGTTCCTTCTGCTCAGGCAGCGGCCCTAAAATGTCAGTGCATCTGGAGAAAGGTGTTGGACCACTTGTTTGCTGAATATTGGACCATTTACACATTGCTGGACACCACCAGGCCTTCCGACATCATTGGCCATTTTGTATCCAGTATTGTCCCCCACTACAAATCCCAGTGGGCACTGCGGCTGGTAGGACGGGGACGTCACAAGAAGTCTGACGTCACACGAGATTATATATGGAAAGCGGGAGCTTTAAAACCTTGCTTTCAGCTGGAGGTCTCGGCAGGTAACCACGCAACGGAAGCATCCTCTGGAGAAGAAGAGGTCCCACGTGGAGTCTTCATTTATTCTCCTTCATTGGCCACGAAAAGAACGTTCATGACAGAAATTCCTGGAATAAGAAGGCCAGAAATTTCAACTTTACCGATCGAAGGTGTTAGTTTAACCCGTAACCAAAAAACCACGGAGTTTCAAGGAGACGGATCGCCACCTTGTTTTTTGTTCTAGTCGAATGCTGACGGTCAGATCATATTTTTCCCTTTCGCCAAGGAGGCCAAAGGACGAAGATTGACCGCTCTTCTCGACGTTAACCGTGGACGCACGTTAACTTCCAACTTTCCCCCTCCTCCTCTCCCCCTCACGCGGGCAGCCCTGAAGAATTGCTCCACAAAGTAATACCCATCTTTTATTATTTTCTTTGATTTCTTTATTAGAAGTAGTCTGGGCAGGGTAGAGAGAGATAGGATTTTTAGTGCGATCAGAATCGCAATTTATAGTCTGATGTTATGAAATTGTATTTGCATGCAACATTGTATTGAGACCCGAAGCGGCTGCGTCTCACAAGTTGTCTTACCAGGCGAACACCGGAGCGCCTGTACTGGACTACGACAGTAACCTCATGGTGAAATTCACCATTTTCTTTGTTCCAACTTCACTGCTTGCTAACTTGCCGCCAAAAGGTTTATGACTCTTTGTCTAAGCTGATTTTACAACTTTGCTGTGGGGGTTTTATGACAGCCCGTGTCCCGCTGGGCTACGCTTCTGGCGGACTGTTTTCAAACCCCGTTCAACACACCACATCCCTTTGTCATATTACCACTTTTGCCATAACTGCTGGTTGATTCAATACACACACACTGCTGTTTTGCCTTATTTTGTTAGATATTTTACCCTTTTGTGTAGAACTTTGCATGTTTGAGTAGGTGAAGATTATTGAATCGGGGAGGTGAATGTATGAGGCTGATTGATCTAATAAATTTTCACGTAGATAAAGAGAAGGCGTTTTGTGTTTATTTTGTGCAAGAGTGATTCGTCAGTCAAAATAAGGCAAAGTTCCCCACGTTTCGGCAGAAACGATCGATTAAACAGTGACATTTAATAATTGTAATTATCAGAGGCCTTGAGCCATAATTACAACACCAGAGGACAGCTCTGGTTTCAATTCATAAACGAGGATTTTGGTTAAAGAGTTAATTTTATCGGATTATGATTTTAATTATAATTCTTGATAAATATTCAATTAATCAATAATCTATAATTACAACAAAGGCAAGAAGGTCCATGATCAGGATGTCGGCGGTGCAGGCACGCACAGCAAATCGTCGGAGAGTCCCTGCTCCAAGCTACTAGGTGGGACAGAAGTTTGGCTGTCCACGAAGGACCTCCCACTCCTGGTTGACTCCCGTAAGCTGGCACCTCGTTTTGTTGGACCTTTTCCCATATCCAAGATCATCAATCCTGTGGCTGTTCATATACGTCTGCCTCGCGCCATGAGAGTTCACCCTACCTTCCACGTGTCCCGGATCAAGCCCTATGTGGTTGTCCCGTCTCCGGCCCACCTCCGGGCGCCCTCCACCCGCTCGGCTTAAATTTTCTGCTTCTAAATTCAGACAAGAGAGAAGTTGTCGTCTTTGGACCTGAGTCTTTAAAAAAGAAACTGCTTAGTCAATCACTTAACCTGGATTCCATTAAATTGACCTCCGGTAATAAAGTAAAAAACCTTGGTGTTATTTTTGACCAGGACATGTCATTTAAATCCCATATTAAACAGGTTTCTAGGATTTCCTTCTTTCACCTCCAGAACATTGCCAAAATTAGAAATATCCTATCCAGGAGTGACGCTGAAAAACTAGTCCATGCATTTGTTACTTCAAGGCTGGACTATTGTAATTCTTTACTATCAGGATGTCCACCAAATGCAGTTAAAAGCCCTCAGCTGATTCAAAATGCTGCAGCAAGAGTTCTGATGAAAATTAAAAAGAGAGATCATATTTCCCCTACTTTAGCTTCCCTTCATTGGCTCCCTGTTAAATCCAGAATAGAATTTAAAGTTCTCCTTCTCACATATAAAGCCCTTAATGATCTAGCTCCATCATACATCAGAGATCTGATTGTTCCATATGTTCCTAACAGAGCACTTCGTTCTCAGACTGCAGGTTTACTGGTGGTTCCTAGAGTCTCTAGAAGTAGAATGGGAAGCAGATCATTTAGTTATCAGGCTCCCCTCCTGTGGAACCAGCTCCCAGTTTTAGTCCGTGAGGCAGACACCCTGTCTACTTTTAAGGCTAGGCTTAAAACTTTCCTTTTGATAAAGCTTATAGTTCAGTTTCAATTCAATTCAGTTTATTTATATAGCGCCAGTTCACAACACATGTCGTCTCGAGGCACTTCACAAAAGTCAGGTACATACATTACAATTAATCTTAATTCTTAGTTAGAGTGGCTTAAGTTATCCTGAGCTATCTCTGTAGTTATGCTGCTATAGGCTTAGGCTGCTGGAGGACATAATGACCACTCTCACCCTATTCGCTACATTCTCACACTACTCTACAATTTTGCATTATTTGCTGTTATTTCAGCTTTTAACTTTGTTCTCTCTCTTTTCTCTTCCTTGAAACTACACCTGGCCTGACTTTGTGTCTGCCTGGGACGCCTTTCTGGAGAGGGGAGTCCTCCGGGCTTCTGCTGGCGACGGCTTGGTGCTCGCCCTCTGCCGGTGGTCCACATGGCCCTGTCTTTCAGTGTTTGGCCCTTTCTCTCTCCTAGACATAGCTACTGACTGAGCTTTTACTGTAACTAACTCTGTGTGCTCTCTTCAGACTCTAAACTTGAAAACTGGCTCAGAGTTTATCTGTTCCTTCTTTCTAGGTGAAACGATTAAAGGACATCCATTAACATTTACCTTTTCCTTCCCAAAGAAAGTACTCCTGGATCAGTGCTTTCTTTGTTCTCTTTGTGTCTCTGCTCTGTTCTCTCTAACCCCAGTCGGTCGTGGCAGATGGCCGCTCACACTGAGCCTGGTTCTGCTGGAGGTTTCTTCCTGTTAAAAGGGAGTTTTTCCTCTCCACTGTTGCTACATGCATGCTCAGTATGAGGGATTGCTGCAAAGTCAACGCCAGTGACTGTCCACTGTCTCGGGAGGAGTGACTGCTACAAATCTCTTACTCGATGCAATCTGCTGGGTTTCCTTTCCTTAGATAGAAAAACTTTTTATCCAATTTGAATAAATAACTGAATCTGACTGCACTGTTCAATGATTATGATTAATTGGAATGTATGTACCTGAGTTTTGTGAAGTGCCTTGAGACGACATGTGTTGTGAATTGGCACTATATAAATAAACTGAACTGAATTGAATTGAACTGGCAGAATTTGGGTTCTCTGTCTCTGGTCGTTATAGATTCATCTTGTCATCACTCTTACCAACAGTTAATTTGTAAAAATTCTTACCCAAACTGTATTTATTAATCAGCGACCTGTGACAGAAATGCAAGCAGTAACAAGAGGTGTGAGCAGCAATCTCCCCACCTCAATCCCCCTTACCTCACTCAGTTCATACCTAACGTGAAGACTTTGATGAAACATTTCTTTGAAGACCTGATCAAAGACGAAAGTCTTTGATGAGAGTGATGTTTGCCATTGGTGAGGAGGTAAGGAGGAATACCAATCATTTATTTCTGGGAAACAGACCAAAAGAGAGAGAGAGAGTGGGGAAGGGAAGGAGGGAGTCTAAGTATGAAAGAATTCCTATACACACAATGTACAGATTATTTACCATACAAACATTTCTAATTTATATATTTAAATGTCAAATATTTTTTATTACTATATCAGTTGTTGATTGCATACATGATGATGCTGATACTGATGATGAAGTCATATATATTTTAAGGAAAGCTGTTTGGCATGTTTGCCAAATTATTTTAGAAATGCATCTACTCTTTTTAAACCTGTACTCATTAAATGACTAACCTCCCACTTATTGTCATTCTCATAAATTTGATAATCTTGAGTAAAAAAAATATATATATATATATATATATTGATTTCTCAACAAATATGTGCAGTGTGCTTTGAAACAGTATCCCTTAAAATCTTACATTGATATATTTAAACTAAGCACACATTCAATAAGTTAATATGTTGCTCTTTGTCATTTACCCTTTGACCCTTGCTTGGGAGATAACTTGCATACTTTAAAATAATTTAAAATACAATATATAGTTGCATTAAACACAACTGTCTGTCAAACTAATAAGTATCTATAGGATAAATATGGATAGAAATATGTTGAATGGTGGACAATGGGTAGACATTGGTGGTTGTAGGTTCAGAGACTGTGAAAGTATTGCCTCTCTCAAAGGGTCCTGTAAAAATCTGGCTTAAGGTTTAAACTTGATCACCTTGCATATAAAAGTCCTAATGGTCAAGTTCTAAAAATCATTATGTAGATTGTAGACTTCCCTGTGATGTGGCATTGCCCCATCAACATTTCACCATAAAAAGGTGTGTAGAAACAAAGATTTTTTCTTGTTCAAATCATGGCGATACCAGACAACTAAACTGCATGAAAAACAAAACAAACATATTTTGGCACCATAATCATGTTGTCAGCTGAACAGTTGTATTTACTGCTCCTTTCAGATCCCCCTTTTGTTTTGTGAAAGTCTGCAGGTATTACAGACTGCGATCAACTGAAAGATCCTCACATGGAATTGGGTGGTCAAGATGACCCACCAATAATAAAATATGGTGTTGGGACCTGGAGTGAAACATGGATGGAACATGGGCTCTTAACTGTATACCATCAAAGAACAGTATGAGCTTTTCATGAACTTTCAAAGTAAATCACATTAACCTACTTCCAGCTCAGCCCAGAAAGAGGAGGAGTCAGAGCTGAATCTCTGAACAAAAACCCTATCCCAACTTCCGTTCGCCTTCTACTACTCGGACCTCCAGCGAGAGCCGGAAGGAAAGACACACACGTCAGCTGAAGCCCTTTAAACTCGTGGGCGAGTATAAGGCTCTTACTTCGAAGAATCCTTGGATCCACAGTGACTATGATCTCACTGCCGAATACCCGACAATCAGAAGCAACTACAAAGAAGTATTGATCTGCAATTCACATAATCCAGCATTCATACAAAAAGCGAGGGAATAAGACAAGCATTGCTTGACATCTTTTTTTTTTTGAGGCCTTTAGAAGCAATCTGTCAAATTAAAGCAGTTTTCCCCACGACCTGGGGGAAAAGGTATCTGGACCGCAGCGGTATTGTATTCTACTAAAGAAAGCTAGCCTATTAAACAACATTGAGAGTTAAATATTCAGAAAGTTAGGTTTTATTCAGCAATACATCTTGCATTGTAATTGGTGATTTGAAGCCATCTGAATTGTTGTTAGTTCCAAGACTAACGTAAACTAATTTCCAGATTCCTCAAAATAATCATTGGTTCTCAAACCTAAATGACATTGAATAGTAATGTTGGATCACTCTATTGGTCATAATTTTTAACCATGTTTGATTCACTTCTTCATATTGTATGTAGTTCATTGCTCATTCAGTCTTCCTTATTCTTTCTGTTTGCTTGGTAGTTTTACCTGAATTGTTCTAGAATAGTAAAGAGTTTGTTGATTGAAATATGTTTGACTTTGAGTTTAATTATTTTGTAAATAAATTCTTTTATTTTAAGTGTGTGTGTGTGCAGAGTTGTGCTGTTCAGTAATGCCAGAGCTCGATTCATCCTTTTCTCTAATGTCCTTATACCACTGCCTCATTGGGCTGGTATTCACAAGACAACACTTAACAGACCGAATTATTAAACAAAGACACTAGGTTCTCAGTCCACAGTTGCATACAAACTGGACATAACAGCTGATCCTCCAGTGTTCAGTTGATTTTTAGAATCTGATGTGCTGTTGTGTGCTGAGGAAGGAACACAACAATTTTGCTTTCATTTAAAGCACTGAATAGATTTTTACTGCCTACATAAAAATCATAACACAGAGCTAAGCACTCTTGCTTCCCCTAGGGGAAATCTCCTGCAGGTGTAGGCTGTTGGTTTTTCGCCACACCTGTTTGATTCTGCAACTCCAGCTGCATTCTCTGGAAGCTCACACAGGTCATGATCATGGATGATCAAAAGTAGTAGTCTTGCTGTTTTTGAGTTCCCCTGTATTAAGCAGTGACTGTTTTGCTTGCTGCCAACATCTATATAAACACTGAAGCAGTCCACATCAATTTTGAACTGTGAAAATCAATATATGAGCTGTTTGTAAATACTGTAAGAAAACTGTGTTGCACTGTGGCGGACTAATGATGCTGGTGTTGTCTTCTTTGTGGCCGTTAGTGCTAAAATTAAGGGATGTTTTTCAGTTATTTTCAGGAATTTGTACTACATTTGATCTGTAGTGTAAGATCCAAAAAAAATAGACTGGTCAAACCTGAACTGTAAAATTTTAAACAGAACAAATATTCTTTACAACTTAGTTTGAGATTCATGAAGCCTTGGGAACAAGGTTATTATCATTAACGTAAACTAACGAAATAACGAAAACTAGAAGAAAAAAAAACATTTTCGTTAACTGAAATAAAAATAAAAACGAGACTTTGCAAAAAAACGAAAACTAACTGAAACTGTAATGAGTGTTCACAAAACTAACTAAAATTAACTCAATTTATAGGGATAATGTGCTTAGTTTCCATTTGTGTTTCTCAAGCATAAGTCTAGTCTCATGTTGTTGGTTTTTTTTTCTCGCTGTGCCGCATTACGCCAGCAGATGGCTGGTACGTCAGTCAAGTCATCTGAGCCACACCTAGCGTCATGTCAGCAAAGCTTGGAACAAAGCGCCAGAGTCCACATTGGGATTACTTTGAATATGACTGCGTTTTAGGCAAAACGAAGTGTCTTGTAGTGTAAGGTGACCAGACTTCCCCGATTTAGACTGCCTGTCCCCGGCTAAAGCTGTCCCCAGAAATGTCCCCGATTTTAGCGTTTTGTGAATGAGAAATGTTGCGTGTAGACTTAATACGGTAGCCGGGGAAAGCGAGAGCGGGCATGTTGCGTGCAACAACTGCTGTTACGGTGACTGGTCGCGCTACTGTTAACGTTACAGAGTAGAAGAAGAAGAGCTGAGTGCACTGCCTTGGACTGGGCTGATCCTGGCTGTGATGAAGGTTTGTTTCACCAAGTTTTTATCAACGAACAGAACAGCAAATAGGAAGACAAGAGCACAACTCCTTGATTTGGGAATATGGAGCTACAGTGTCAACAAAGATTCGTCCAAAGTAAGATGTTTTAGTATTGATTGGTGACCTTTAGTTTATATTTCCTGAGTTGGTTATTAGTTGTTTTGCTAATTTATTATAGTGATTTGTGCACTCAGGCTGAGGTGTTGTTTTCCACTCAGTTTGGACATATGAAAGTTACTGAAAGGAGTCAGTTACAGGGAAAGTGAATAAGGCAAGAACTGCATGAACTGAGAATGATGAGAAGGGAGAGAGAATCGCCTGGATAAATGTGCATTTCTTCTGTTGTATGAGCCTGTAGCTCCAAGTAAAAATTGTCTTTTTTTTCCTTTATGCTAAATATTACAATTTTGGTATTTTGTCAACTGAGGAAAATAGTTAAATAACTATAAAGAAAAGTTAATATTTAAAGGATTATCCTAGTTTCCTACTATCTAAAAATATCCAACTACTATAGGGTACAGAAATCCTATTTTATTTGTTAAATTGTAATTTTTCACTATGTTATACGCTCTAATGTTTTTGGAGAGGATTGTGATTATATTATGTCTCTTTCAGAATAGTGAATGTCTGATAGAAAGGAGAGAGGAGGAAAATAGAAAGTCTGATAGAAAGAAGAGTAAAGCTAAGAGCAGGGAAAGAGCAAATGAGTGTTAGAAAAAGGAGGAGAGTAAAGAAGACAGACATTACTACTGCTATTTATTTGTTTTATTACTCTCAGGAAATGCTAACAACAGGATAGACTTCCCTGCTGTTACAGTTGATTTTATAGTTTATTTATGAATAAATATTTTAAAATAAATGAAACTGTAACTGTACCAATGTTTTCATTATATCTTGATAACATTTAGTTCATTTAATCTCTGAGCTGGAAATGTCCCCGGATTTGATTTTAGAAAAAAGACTAAAACTATAACTAATACTAATAAAAACTAAACTGAAACTAAGCATTTTCAAAAAAACCCAAAAAACTAAAATAGCAAAAAAATGCTAAACACTAATTAAAACTATAATTGAATTGAAATTGTGAAGTCAAAACTAATGAAAATTGCAAAACTATTAAAACCTTGCTTGGGAACACACTAAAATAGTTTGTTTTACTGCATTTGTTTGGCATTACTACCCATTAAAACTTTTTACAAACAAAATATTGTTAATATTGTTCTCATGAACTCAAGATCGTGTGTTGTCTTGTCTTGTGATTTTAAAGTATTGTTACAGCCCTAGAAAGCAAAAGCAAAACATGTTCCTCAAGCAAGCTTATAAGATATATATATATATATATTTTTGCATTATTTTGAGAAAACTGCATTTAAATTATAACAAAAATGGCCTGTCTTGGCTTCAGTATTGATTCTTATATTCCAGCTATCCTAAGTTACTATGCTGGGGAGATACACTATATTGCCAAAAGTATTTGTCTGTCTACTTTTACACGTACATGAACTTTGATGACACCCTGTTCTTAATCTATAAGGTCCAATTTGTTAATGAACCCAACGTTGCCAGCAATGGTAACTTTGACTATTCTGTAAACATCTTCCAGGTGTAGGAGTGCGTTCATAGTTAGATGAGAAAACCAGAATTGCAGCCTCCGCTCCACCCAAAGCTGTTCACGAAGGTTGAGGTCAGGACTTTGTGCAGGCAAGTCAAGTTTATCCACACCAAACTTTATACACCTGCAGCCATGAAAGTGATTGTAACACTGGAATTCAAGGATTTAGTGGTGTGACTCAATATGTTTGGCAGTATAGTGTATGTTGTTTATTTCTGTGACAGAAATTAGTAATATACCTGCTTTTGTATATTGTACGCTACCTCCTCTGAGTGTAAATGTAGTAAATATTAATTTCTAAGAATGGTATTTGTTTTCTTTTTAATATTTTCTGGTAAATTACAAGTGTAGTCAATGAGAGGTTTAAGTAGTTCTTCTTAACAGTTTTAATACTGTTGGATGTTTCTGAAGAGTTAGGGTTAGGTTACGTGAGACAGCGAAAACACTGGGCAAATATATGCAAAAAATAGAAATTGAAAAACAAAACAACCACAACAAAACTCTGTGAGGTGGAAGAAGGAAAGTAGAAGCAGAATGACAGACAACAATCTAATTTCATTGAGATGCAGCAAACAATAACAGCACACTTTATTCTTGCTGTTATAGTGTTTATTATTGTTGTTGTTTTGTTTCCCCTTTCATATATTTTGTCCACTTCATTTGAAGCTTAGCCATCTACATGTGGCAGGTTAGGGGGGAAAAACAGGAATCTCAAATCGGCATCTGTATTCAGGTGCACTAATGGAATCACTGAGGCTAAAATGGCAGGAGGTGAAAGGTGAATGCACAGAGAACAGCAGAAAGCTCCACACGACTGCCGCAGCTGTCGCTCTGCCAAACCACTCGACTGTGATGGTATGGGAGGTGTGTGTTTTTCTAGGAGTAGATGTCCATGTTTGTGTGTGTCTGTGTGATTCAGAGAAGGGAATGACTAAAAGAGTGGTTTTCTTTTTTTTTCTTTAGTTACAGACCTTTGCGATCAATTTCTTTAGTTGATAAACATCTGTAGTTTGGTGTGGATATTTGAAGTATACAGTCTCATGAATGTGTGCTGAGGGTAAGGAATAAATAGTTACTGATTTTAATGAATATATTGGAGGTTTTTCCATTTGTATTTCTCAATATACAGGGCGACTGCGGCTGAGGTGGTAGGAGTTCGTCCTGTAACCGGTGGGCTGCTGGTTTGAACCCCCGTTCTGCCCGTGTCAGTGTCCTTTGCCAAGACACTTCTCCCTACTTGCCTGCTGATGGTGATCAGAGGGCCCGGTGGTGCCGACTGTATGGCAGCCTCGCTTCTGTAAGCTACAATGTAGCTCACCAATGTCAGTGTGTAAATGTGTGTATGAATGAGTAGATGACTGATTGTAGTGTAAAGCGCTTTTGGGGTCTCCGGGAAGTTGATAAAGCGCTATACAAGTGCAGGCCATTTACTATTGGGGGGACTATTTCTTTTCTGTTTAACACAATCTTTTATTGCCTGTCTTTTCAGAAGAGATTGGAATTTGTCATTAATTCATACTGGACAAGGGCTTGTAAACAATTTGACATGAGTTACCACTAGTTAGATTTTTCAATTTAACTTTACATGTTGGGCACATCGTAATAATTTAATCTGTATCTTGTATCCTGTATCCCATTCATTTTCAATTATAGTAAATCAGTTTAATTTTGTTATTGCCTTGTGCACATGAAAACCTTTTACAAAATTAACATTGTATTTATCCTTCCAAAAAAATGTCTATTAAATGTGGCATGGTTATAAGAACTGTCTTTCTCCATACAAAAACAAGACCCAAAACACCATGGTAACTATGACAGGCCTTTATGCAGTGATGTAACGCATCACTTTAGCAAAAACAAATTAGGAGCCATGGAGTACATGTTTAAAGTTTGCAGTTGCTACATATGACAGGCTTGGGTTCAAATGTTAGCTCACAGTTGGAGCTATGACCTCATAATTTTAAAATAGTTGTGTATTGATTAATTACATTGATTATTTACACCCCAGTCAACATGTCTTTATGGGCTTGATGGGTATTAAACGGTCCTGGGCTCACGATGAGCTTCTAGCATGGAACCAACTTGTGTTTAATAAATAAACCATTATCAGTAAAACCAGATGGGCGATCTCAAATGGATAATGAGAAAATTTGTTTAAATAGCTAATTTTTATCTTGCATCAAACATATCAAGGCAATTAACATGGAACTATTATGTAACCCAGTGATTACCAGCCAGGGGTACAAGTACGCCTAGTGGTATGTGAGCACATTGCTGGGGGTAAGTGGAAACATTTCATATTTTATTTATAAGATGATGGGTAAATATCAGTTAGTAGGTATAATTCTTGGATGTGTGGTGCTTTATTAGGATGCAGGTGTAAAATACACCAAGCTTTTATCAACCAAATGAAAAAGGCACAATAAAACTACAGGTGGGAAAGACTAGAGCAGAGGTGTCATTGCTGTTCACCTGCACAATGCTCTGCTACCGGGAGAAGGAGAGGGAAAAAAAGTAATGGCTGTTTCCACTCTAACTCCAGACCTATCAGTGCTTATCAAAGACAAGCAAAGTCGGGTGTCTTATTAAAAGTCAGTTGAATGATTAAAACAAAGTAAAACTGATATGGTGGGCCTGAATTTTATTTTTGTTAAGTGTTCTGTTCCTGATTTTTTTTAAGTTTAAATGTCTGTTTTTTGGGGACTTATTCAAAAGAGCTCCAGTTTTTGTTATGACAAAAGCAGGTTTATTATTTGTGTTGATTTTGTATTTTTTTAGATTACTTCACTTTCACAGCAACAGTTATCTTTATGTTTAATTTGAGCTGAAAATAAAATGCCCAAGAAATGTTTAAGTTAATGAGATTAAATAAAATAATTTTCATTTAATAATCAGTTGTTGTACAGTCTATTTTTGCTAACATGTTTAACCGTGGTATAACAAAATGGCTCAGGGAGTACACAAGTCAAAAAGGTCGGACACGATTGATCTAAATGTTGCAGCTGAAACAAGACTCATGGTATCAGGCAATGTAATTGCAATTTGTTGTTGTCGATTTTGGAGAGCTTCAGTTTCCTTTTCTTAGCCAACAGGACTAAAACCCTATATAGTCTTCTGTTGCTTAAGCCCAAGTGTCATGGTAGTTTTAACTGATTTGATCCACATGCAGATCACACTCAGGAGACAGAAAAAGGTTTAACAGTTTATTTTCTTTAAACAGAGACTTCTGGTAATGGAACCGAAACTGGAAACACACCAGCTGTATGGAGAGGGAGGACAGGTAAGTGGATGAATGATCTTGAGGTGAGTCTTGAAATTTGTAGAGAATAGTTTGCTTACAGAAAGGAGCTGTAGGAAACCGCCAGAGGGGGAAACGATGCGGAGCCTGGGAGGTTGGTGGATGTTTTTTTGTTGAGGTAGGACTTGTAGTCCTTAGAGGAAAGGCTTGGATGAACACAAGTTTGAATTGCATTTTCCAGGATTGATGGTTGTCAAACAGAGGTGAGTTTAGGACTTGGTGGTGGACTCTGTTACTCACGTTGGATGGTGGGCAAGGTTCGCTTGCAGGTTGCTTGGAGGCTTGGAGCTTGGACACAGCCAGCTGGAGCTTGGTAGAACGAGGGAGTTTGGAATCAGAGATACTTGGATCTTGCCAGAGAAGCGACACCGGGACTGGAGCCAGGGTCAGGAAAAAAACCTGAGAAGGAGCACAACAACAAGGTAAATTCTTGGAAACGCTAAGAGTCAGGAAGCAAAGCTTACTTGGCCATTTTAGTTACCACTAATGGCAAACACTCAAGCAACAAAGTACTGACTGCTCGTTCCTTTTAAACCTCAGGACTTGATTGATGATAACCAACACCTGCTTCACACATTCACAAGGAGCCCTGACGCCATCTGGTGACTAAGCACAGTAAGTAGGAAGCAACAAGTCTCCCAGACCCCGACACCAAGTACTTCAGGGCTGGACATCTTATGCCATTAAAGATGGAAGGTGCATACCTTAACTGTAACAAGTGGTAATTTGAATTATTTTTTTTGCCTCTGTCATCTCCAACCAGTTTGTCCATTCTTCTCTAACCTCTAACGTCAACAAAGTTTTTTCAACCACACAACTTCAGCTTACTGGACACTTTCTCTCTTTGGTTCTCTCTCTAAAAGCCCCGGAGGTAGTTGTACATGAAAATCCCAGTAGATCATCAAATGCTGAAATACTCCAACTACTAGACAGCTTTCAAAGTCACGTAAATACCCTTACTTCCCCATTCTGATGGTTGTTTTGAACATCAGCAAGCCATCTTAACCATGTCTAGGTGCCCAAAAGTGTTAACCCAATTGAACAGGTCTACCTAATGAAATGACCATTGAGTGCTGTTCCATTTTTGTAGCAGCACTCATTTAGTTTGTTTTGTTTATTTCCCATAATGTACTAATACTAACTTGATAACAGAGGTATGCACCAAAACTTTACTTTTTTCTTGTTGTTTTGTTCAATCTCATGGAACTGTACTCAACATAACTTCTAAAGATATTGTAAGCTATGCCTCCAAGTCATACCCAATTTGGCATTAAATTTAGCATTAAATCTGCTAATAAATAATGCACACAAACTAGCGTCAGCTTAAACTCATTCTAATGATGTGCAGTGGGTAGGTTTTAATTTAACATTTTCCTCTTTACAATTTTAGGCTCTCCTGCTGTGAGCACTAAGTGTGCACAACGCTCACATTTTCCCAGTTTAGATCCGAGCATAGGCATTCCCAACTAATTGTTGTGATATTTTGTAATCCGCTGTAATTAAATGTGCATTAGAATGTGCCTTTTCCTTTTTTATAGAGTGGGTAATATTTCTGTAATTTTTCTATACGGTCTTGTTCTTTGCAGTGGATGAATTGCCCTCAGTGAATAAAGAGCCTGTTCTATTTTGGAGAAAGATTTTGCAGTGGAACAGTGGAAACTACTTGTGAGAATATTTCCTGGCAGCAGGCATTTTAATCAGTCCCTGTATGTTCTCTGTAAGCCAGAGTTGAAGATAGAAAAAGAGCAAGAATAGAAAGGTTCAAAAATGAGCTTGGACCAATTATGGTAGTATGGTAAACATCATTAGTAAATACTTTGGTAATCTATGTAGAGTACATTTAAATTAAAATCAAATCACAATTTATCTGGATATTAAATATTTGTTACGTCTTCATGGCATTTCCTACCTGTTTTGTCGCACCAACAATATGCACTAGACTACAATGCGCTTGATAAAAACAAAGAACAATGTAAAAACAACAATTTTTTTACTTCCCCCTTTTTTAATAGTCTATTCCCAATTATCTCAAGCGAAGACGTTTAGGATCCTTTCATATTAAAAACCAAAATAAATAAATAAATAAATTGCCAGTCCTTCAATCAGTACAATGCCAAGGGGATTATGTTTTTTTTTTTTTTTTTTTGTGGCAATAGTGGCCTTCACTTTGGATATGAACTGACAGGAAGTAGGTTGAAGGGAAAGGGGGAAGACATGCAGCAAAGGTCAACTGGGTAGGCCGTGAACCCATGACAGGCTGCATCGAGGACTAAGGCCTCTGTAAATGGGTTGCGTGCTCTACCTGCACCACCGTTGGTGGTTATGATTTTGTTAGCGTTGATATTTCTGCCTGTCTGTCTGTCTGCAAAATATCGCAAAAAGTTCTAAACAGATTTGGATGAAACTTTCAGACAAGGTGTGTATTAGGACAAGGAAAAGATTATCAAATTCTGGTGGTGATGTAGAGCACCATCTGGATGCTGAATTTTATTTTGAAGGATTCTTTATCATTGCCAGATCATGGTGCAACAACTTGGAATTTCCACATGGTTCATCACGCTGTTAGCAGCTGATATACAGTGGCCAGAAGTCACCTAGAATATAACTTGTCAGTCAGGAAAAAGCTGACATGTGTCATTTTGGGGAAAACCTGGTTTGATCCGGAGAGACGGCATCCATCCCAATTTGGATGGAGCAGCTCTTCTTTCTAGGCCGAAATCTGGCCAAATTTATTAGTTCTCCAAAACTCTGACAACCCAGGGTTCAGACCAGGAAGCAGGGTTGTAGTTTAATACTCCTCTCTGCAGCTTCTGTACTGCTACCCACCCATTACCCTATTAAGACAGTGTCTCGCCCACAGCCAAAATTGAATAGATTAAAAAATATTCTAAAAGGAGGAAATCAGGAAAATCTCATAAAAATGAACACAACTCAGACTAAAAAGAAAAATAAAACAATTAAATGTGGCTTACTGAACATAAGATCTCTCTCTTCAAAGACATTGCTAGTTAATGACCTGATTTGTGACAATCAGATTGATTTATTTTGCCTCACAGAAACCTGGCTGCAGCAAGAGGATTATGTTACTATAAATGAGTCAACTCCTACTAATTATTTAAATTTTCACTTTCCTCGAAATACTGGGCAAGGAGGAGGAGTAGAAACCATCTTTCAGTCCGATTTATTGATTAGTCCCAGATCAATCAATAGCTACAACTCTTTTCAATATTTAATCCTTAGTTTTCCTCATCCAAATTGCAAAGCAATAAAACCACTTCTGTTTGTTGTTTTGTACCATCCACCAGGCCCTTACTCTCAATTTTTAGATCACTTTTCAGACCTTTTATCTGATTTAGTGTTAAATACAGATAAAGTTATTATAGTGGGGGATTTTAACATTCATGTTGACACTGAAAGTGATAGCTTAAATATAGCCTTTAATGCTATCTTAGACTCATTTGGCTTTGCTCAAAACATTAACAAACCTACCCACCTTTGTCTTCATTCTCTGGACCTTGTGCTGACATATGGCATTGAGTGTAAAGACATAACAATATTTTCTCATAACCCTGTCCTGTCTGACCATTTCTTAATAACCTTTTAGTTTAATTTAACTGAGTACTCCACACCTGAAAGAAAATTTCATTATAGTAGATCATTATCAGACGATGCTGTAACAACCTTTAAAGAATCTGTTCCACTTTTAATCTCATTATCACTGAAAAGCAGAGTGGAGGGCAATAATTCTGTTTCTGCCCCTTCACAAATTGATTCTCTTGTTCAAAGTGTTACTTCATCATTGCGTGGTGCATTAGACAATGCAACCCCCTTGAAAAAGAAGGTAATTATTCATAGGAGGCAGGCTGCTTGGTTTAATTTAGATCTGCTTACTTTAAAGCACAATGTTAGAAAATTGGAGAGAAAACGGCGCTTTACACAACTAGAGGATTCCTACTTAATCTGGAAAAATAGCCTACTGTTGTATAAAAAGACACTTCGCCAAGCCAGATCAGCTTATTTGTCATCATTAATAGAAGAGAACAAGAATAATCCTTGGTCTCTCTTTAGTACAGTTGCTAAACTTACACAGAGTCATAGCTCTGTTGAGCCATCCATTCCCTTAGCTCTTAGCAGTCATGACTTTATGGGATTCTTCTTAAATAATTCAATTAAATTAAATTCAGTTTATTTATATAGCGCCAATTCACAACACATGTTGTCTCAAGGCACTTTACAAAACTCAGGTAAATACATTCCAATTAATCATAATCATTGAACAGTGCAGTCAGATTCAGTTATTTATTCAAATTGGATAAAAAGTTTTTCTATCTAAGGAAACCCAACAGATTGCATCGAGTCAGAGATTTGTAGCAGTCACTCCTCCCGGATGAGCATGTAGAGACAGCGGACAATCACTGGCGTTGACTTTGCAGCAATCCCTCATACTGAGCATGCATGTAGTGACAGTGGGGAGGAAAAACTCCCTTTTAACAGGAAGAAACCTCCAGCAGAACCAGGCTCAGTGTGAGCGGCCATCTGCCACGACCGACTGGGGGTTAGAGAGAACAGAGCAGAGACACAAAGAGAGCAAAGAAGCACTGATCCAGGAGTCCTTTCTATGGGAAGGAAAAGTAAATGTTATTGGATGTAGCTCCTTTAGTCGTTTCACCTGGAAAGAAAGAACAGATAAACTCTGAGCCAGTTTTCAAGATTAGAGTCTGAAAGAGAGCACATAGAGTTTGTCACCGCAAAAGCTCAGTCAATCGCCATGTCTAGGACAGAGAAAGGGTTAAACACTGAAAGACAGGGCCATGTGGATCATCGGTAGAGGGTGAGCATTAAGTTGTTGCCAGCAGAAGCTTGGACGATGCCCCTCTCCAGAAAGGTGTCACAGGTAGACACAGAGTCAGGCCAGGTGTAGCTTCTAGGAAGAGAAAAGAGAGAGAACAAAGTTAAAAGCTGAAATAACAGCAAATAATGCAAAATTGTAGAGTAGTGTGAGAATGTAGCAAATAGGGTGAAAGTGGTCATTATGTCCTCCAGCAGCCTAAGCCTATAGCAGCATAACTACAGAGATAGCTCAGGATAACTTAAGCCACTCTAACTATAAGCTTTATCAAAAGGAAAGTTTTAAGCCTAGCCTTAAAAGTAGACAGTTTGTCCATCTTGTGCCCCCTTATGGCCATTGTTATACTAAAAACCACAACGATTGGGATACCTCAATTCAGTAGGAATAAAATTGATTCTATTAAAAATAAAATCTTTGACATACTCCCGAAGATGATTACTTCATCCTCAGCAAGTGAGACAACATTGGAAATAACTGTAGAACCTGATCTGTGTTTGGACTGTTTTGATCCTGTGGAGCTTCCTGAGTTATCAGAAATATGAGCTTCATCTAAACCTTCAACTTGTATGTTAAACCCAATGCCAACCAAATTATTTAAGGAAGTGTTCCCTCTGATTACCAGCCCCATTTTAGATATGATTAATCTATCTTTAGTAAATGGATATGTACCACAGGCTTTTAAGGTAGCTGTAATTAAACCTTTACTTAAGAAACCTTCGCTTGATCGAGATGACGTGAAAAATTACAGACCTATATCCAATCTTCCATTCTTATCTAAAATTCTTGAGAAAATAGTTGCTAATCAAATGTGTGAGCATTTAAACAGCAATGACCTGTTTGAAGAGTTTCAGTCAGGCTTCCGAGCTCATCATAGCACTGAAACAGCTCTGCTGAAAGTCACTAATGATATTCTTATGGCCTCAGATAATGGACTTGTTTCTGCACTGGTTCTGTTAGATCTCAGTGCTGCATTTGATACAGTCGACCATAATATTCTCTTAAAAAGGCTGGAATATGCTGTAGGGATCAGGGGAACAGCACTAGGCTGGTTTAAATCTTATCTGTCTGACAGATTCCAGTTTGTTCATGTAAATGATAAATCATCTTTAAACTCCAGGGTTAATTGTGGAGTACCACAGGGTTCAGTACTTGGGCCAATTCTCTTTACTATATATATGCTTCCAATAGGTCAAATTATCAGGCTGCATAGGATAAATTTTCACTGTTACGCTGATGATACTCAGCTTTACTTATCCATAAATCCTGATGAACCCAACCAGTTAGATAGACTACAAGCATGTCTTGAAGAAAAAAAAACTTGGATGACTTTAAATTTTTTGCTTCTAAATTCAGACAAGACAGAAATTTTCGTCTTTGGACCTGAGTCTTTAAAAAAGAAACTGCTTAGTCAATCACTTAACCTGGATGGCATTAAATTGACCTCCGGTTATAAAGTAAAAAACCTTGGTGTTATTTTTGACCACGACGTCATCCAAATCCAATATTAAACAGGTTTCTAGGATTTCCTTCTTTCACCTCCGGAACATTGCCAAAATTAGAAATATCCTATCCAGGAGTGACGCTGAAAAACTAGTCCATGCATTTGTTACTTCAAGGCTGGACTATTGTAATTCTTTACTATCAGGATGTCCACAAAATGCAGTTAAAAGCCTTCAGCTGATTCAAAATGCTGCAGCAAGAGTTCTGATGAAAATTAAAAAGAGAGATCATATTTCTCCTATTTTAGCTTCCCTTCATTGGCTCCCTGTTAAATCCAGAATAAAATTTAAAATTATCCTTCTCACTGTTGGGACCCACAGCCATGGATTTCAACATTAAAACTCTGGTATACACTTTTCTGGACTTTTCAAAATAAATTGCATTTAACTGACTTCCAGCAACTGAGGAAAGGGGGGTAACAGCAGACTTCCGATGATGCCACTGTCTGAATAAGAGCACCCCCTCTCCCACAAGCCGACCTCTTTCCCACACGGCCGTCCAGAGGACCGGATAGGGGGGACAAGCGCGCTAATGTCTTTTGCTGGCAAAAAGACATAAACTCTTCAAACTGGTTCCAAGAGTGTCATACGATCACTGATCATATGCAAAGTTAAGTATGGAATGAATTGCTGTTTGTGTATCCTGTATTCATTCACGAACGGGGGTGATTAAATATGAGCATTGCTTGACTCTCTCTCCGAGCCCTGCAGACACACACGGTGCTCGAGAGAAGCCCCTGCAAAGACGCAGTCTCCCAGTCTGGAAGGAAGACAGCAGAGACCGGATCACCGTGGTTACGGTAATGAACAGCTGGTTGACGGACAGAACGAGCCGTTTTGCAACGCCCAGCTACGAAGCTAACCCTTTGTCACAGATCGAACGTCCAGCTATAGCTCCGAGGCTACTAAAGTTAGCCGAAAGCTAACCGCTTGTTGACTGTGGACACCTCTTCAAATTTCGCCGCCCCGGACATCTTTCCCTCACCATGGTCAGAGGTTAGGTTTTGGGCAGAGGGAATAATAGAAAAAGTTAGGATGAAATGATCTTATCGTTTTCATTTTTTATGAAGTTTGGTTTTGTTGTGTGAAACTGCTACCTTAGTGCTAGTAGGCTGCACACATGATCAGCTTTGTGTTCATAACGCGCCGTCCGGGCTTATGTATTTTAACCCTTTTATTGACCCTGATATTTTAAAGGTATATGTTTGATTCTGGTGCTGAGCTAAGCTATCAGCCTCCTTTGTTAGCTTAACCGCTAACAGCTTAAGAACACCTGCTTGCTACTAAAGAGTATTTAACAGGAAGGTTGTTAGTTTTCAAGCTAGTGAATAATAGTCCCTAAACATCATTTTACTAAATTTGAAAACTAAGTAAACACCATTAAGCCCATTTCTCCAGAAAGATTTGGCTCTTTTCCAAATACTCCTTTAACAAGATTTCTTTAAATATTATTTCAATAAATAAAGGCAGCTAATGAGACACCGTTGAGAATTAGTCATCCAGAAGGTTGGTTTTATTCAGCAGATCATTCTTTAAAACATTATTTTATTAAAATATTTTATCTGATCTTGCATTGTGAATGGTTGTCAAAGTTGGTTCCAAGACTAACTTAACTTCATTTCCAGATTCTTCAAGATAATCCTTGGTTCTCAAACATAAATAACATTGCATGGTAATGTTGCATCACTCCTTTTGGTCATGATTTTCAATCATCTTTAATCAACTTGTTTATATTGTACATAGCCCATTAGTCTTCATTATTCTTTAATTATGCTTGGTAGTTTAGTTGGATTGTTTTAGCATAGTAAAGAGTTCGTTGATTGAAATATGTTTGACTTTGAGTTGACTTATTTTTGTTAATAAGTTCTTGTATTTTAAGAAATTGTGTGAATTCATTCCATATATGTGCAGAGTTTTGCTGTTCAATAATGTCAGAGCTTGACTCACGCCTTTCAATTTTGTCCTAATACCATCGCCTTACTGGGCTGGTATTCACAGGACAACCCTTAAATAATATTGTCAGATTAATAATCACAACATCACATATAAAGCCCTTAATGATGTAGCTCCATCATACATCAGAGATCTGATTGGTCCATATATTCCTAACAGAGCACTTCGTTCTCAGACTGCAGGTTTACTGGTGGTTCCTAGAGTCTCTAGAAATAGAATGGGAGGCAGATCCTTTAGTTATCAGGCTCCTCTACTGTGGAACCAGCTCCCAGTTTTAGTCCGTGAGGCAGACACCCTGTCTACCTTTAAGGCTAGGCTTAAAACTTTCCTTTTTTAATAAAGCTTATAGTTAGAGTGGCTTAGGTTCTCAGGGAGGGAGCCTTCCTCCCTCCCTGTTGGATGGAGTAAGGGGGAGTCAGGTTTAGCCTAAACTGGCTCAGTTATGGTTGAGGTGCAAACACACCCTCCATTTCTGCTACCTGTATGACCCCTTCTCTTTTCCATTGGTTATAATCAGTCTGACAGAGAGAGGTATCCCAATCCTTGTGGTTTTTAGTATAACAATGACAATCAGTGGGACCCTTTGTGGGGTGCCTTGAGACGACATTGTTGTAAATAAGCGCCGTTTAACTAAATAATTTGAACTGAAACTTTCTGTGTAGTTATGCTGCTATAGGCTTAGGCTGCTGGAGGACATAATGACCACTTTCACCCTCTACGCTACATTCTCACACTACTCTCCAGTTTTGCATTATTTGCTGTTATTTCAACGTTTAACTTTGTTCTCTCTCTTTTCTCTTCCTAGAAGCTACACCTGGCCCGACTCTGTGTCTACCTGTGACACCTTTCTGGAGAGGGGCATCGTCCGAGCTTCTGCTGGCAACAACTTAATGCTCACCCTCTACCGTTGATCCACATGGCCCTGTCTTTCAGTGATTAACCCTTTCTCTCTCCTAGACATGGCGATTGACTGAGCATTTACTGTGACTAACTCTATGTGCTCTCTTTCAGACTCTCACCTTGAAAACTGGCTCAGAGTTTATCTGTTCTTTCTTTCTAGATGAAACGACTAAAGGAGCTACATCCATTAACATTTACTTTTCCTTCCCATAGAAAGTACTCCTGGATCAGTGCTTCTTTGTGCTCTTTGTGTCTCTGCTCTGTTCTCGCAAACCCCCAGTCGTCGTGGCAGATGGCCGCTCACACTGAGCCTGGTTCTGCTGGAGGGTTCTTCCTGTTAAAAGGGAGTTTATCCTGTCCACTGTTGCTACATGCATGCTCAGTATGAGGGATTGCTGCAAAGTCAACACCAGTGACTGTCCAATGTCTCTACATGCTCATCCGGGAGGAGGGAATGCTGCAAGTCACTGACTGGATGCAATCTGCTGGGTTTCCTTACACAGAAAAACTTTTTATCCAATTTGAATAAATAACTAACTCTGACTGCACTGTTCTATGGTTAGGTTTAACTGGAATGTATGTACCTGACTTTTGTGAAGTGCCTTGAGACAACATAGGTTGTGAATTGGCACTATATAAATAAAACTGAATTGAATTGAATTGACCCTAGTGCCTTGGTGGAGGTCTGTGCTCTTTGGATGCTTTTATATTTTCATATAGTGCCAATTTCCAACACGTTATCTCAAGGCACATTACAAAAAAAAAACAAATTCAGTCAAATCATACAGACAGATTCCAAGTCAAGTGCATACATTCCAAATTGATCCTAGTTATAAAACAATTCAATTAAGTTCAGTTTAAGTAAAACCCAGCAGATTGCATTGTGTCATTAACTTTGCAGCAATCCCTCATATTGAGCATGCATGTAGCGACAGCAGAAATGGAAACTCCCCTTTTAACAGAAAAAAACCAAAAAAAACCAGCAGAAGCTGGCTCAGTGTGAGCGGCCATCTTGTATTACCAACTGAGGGTTTGAGAAGCCAGAGCAGAACTTTAAAGGACTGTAAGAAAGTTTTACACTTCAAAAGAAGATTGAAAAAAGTAATTCAAGATGTTTTGAAATGTATACTACAGCTATTTTTTCTTATTAGCTATTTATTTGTATAATTATCTGCTCTAAATGAAGAAATTCTCACTGTGTGCATAAATGATAAAAGTCCCAGTCCACCTTCATAGGATGATCTTGAAATAAAAACGTCCAAACTGATTCTTTAAAAGGAAGCCGTTCTGCTGTTACTGAAGCAATAGTAGAAAACGTTTCTCCTTTATTAGTCCCAGCTGGGCTCTCTGACTACTGAAATTACCCCTTTTGAATTTTTTTTCAATCAGTAGTAAGATGTTTTGTCCAGTGAATTTATTTGTATTTATACCCGAAGAAAAGCAAACTAATCTGCTCGTTTTTTAAGTAAACATTTGGAATTTTACAAATATTTTAGGGGCCTAGAAATTAGTGGCGATTGCTCTAAGACAGCAAGGGAAGCTCAGCTTCCCCTAAAATGTCAAAACATAAGTGATCAAATATACTGTTGTGTGTACGTGTCATTGACTAAATATACGCTACAACGCGCTCAACTTTTGCTCAGAATCAGCTTCTTATCACTGGTAACAGCGCTGCTTTCCTCTCACTCATTCCTGCACCTTCACAGTGCTTTAAACAGTGAGTTCAATAGCGAAGCAAAAATGCTGGGCTTTGTCCCGCCCATCGGACGCTCAGCATCTCTGGGGATCTATGGGGCAGCCTCGGCTGCAGCGAAACGAGCCGAGTCATTGGATAAATGCTGGGCTTTGTCCCGCCCATCGGACGCTCAGCGTCTCTGGGGGTCTGTGGGGCAGTGGGCTGGCCTCGGCTGGCCTGGATGCTCAGCTTTTGCATGATGATTGGATGTTCTGTCTGAGGCTGAATCCCTTTTTGATTGACAGCGAAATGAGCGAATCAGTGATCTTGAAATTGAGCTTCCCCTCCTTGAAAGACCAGCATCCGCCACTGCTAGAAATGCATTTTTAAATTTAGTCCTTTATCCGGGGCTATTCAAAAAACATCCAGGTTTCAGCCCAAGGGCCCAGGTCTAGCGAGGCTTATGTTCACAGATGAGATTACATTCGATGTAAAAGCTGTGGTATTAAGGATAACTCCTGTTCCAGTCCCATTCTTCTCATGATACTTCTCATGTATAGTCAAAAAATATAAAAGAGGGGAAAAACTTCTACTCAAAATGGTTTTAAACTACATGAATATCAAACTAACCTATGGCATTTAATGTTGTCGAAAACAACATTGTTTTCCACTGTGTTGATTTTGGATCTAAATTACTTGGCATTCCTTTGCTAATGATAAAGCACCGTTTAGCTTGTCAGTCAAGAGTAGTACATTTTATCATCAAAGCAAGAACTTCGTTTTCGGCCTCTGCTCTTTGGTTTGAAAAATCATGCTCACTTATAGAATTGGTTGATACTGTTAAGGTGTCAAAAACCAGGATGTGCTTTTTGAGTAGCCTTAAAGCTGAACGAGTCGATTTGTGCAATTGTGTGCTTTTTTTCAAAATGCCAGCACAATGTCTTCCTGTCAGTGTCTTAATGTGTAGTAGTTGGAGGACCCAGTTGCAGACATGGCAGTAGTGGAGAAAAGCAGAGTTTAATGCAAAAGAAGAAACCAGCAAGGAAGTATAAAAACCAGGGAACCTTTCAGGGAACTTGAGGGAAGGTACTAAGCAGAAAAACTGAAGGAAGGAGACAAACCGAGAGAGCTGAGCTAAATACAAACCAAAGGGAAAACCCCCAACATGAACATAGGAGTCTAAATCAAAATGCACAGAGAACAAAAACACAAGAAACAAGTAAAAAAAACTAAACAAAAAGGAATGATCCAAATTGGCAAGACCCTAGAAACAATAATGAACAACAAGGAAAATGAACCGAATAAGGTATTTCCAACAATAATAATCAACCAAGAAATTATCACAAAACAAACACAAACGAAAACCAAAATTCAAGCACCCATGGTTCATGACAGTGAGACCCAATGCTTTTAATCAACTATTTACTAAATAATGGGAAAGCACTGTAGTATGATATAGATCAGTATTTGCTGCATTACTAATACATTGTTCAGAACTAAGCAACTCACACAAGTAGACATAGATACATATTTTAACAATTTAAAATTTAATTCAAGAAAGTATTATTGAAGTACCTGTGCTTCACTTTGTCTGGAGACTTGATCACTGGTATTTCAAGTAGGAATAAGAGGACCCATTGAAGGAATATAGAAAGTTTTCTTTTCTAACATTACATAAGCTACGACAAACCACTCTTTCTTTCTTTCAAATGTGTTAATTTAATGTTAGTTTTCACAAGAAAAGGATTTTGCCCTCACAGATAGAGATATATATATATATATATATAATATTATATATATATTTTATATATATATATATAATATATAATATATATACTATATATATATATATTTTATATATATATATATATATATAAAAAGAGTAGAGGCTGGCTTCTCTAAAATTATTTAAGAGTGACAGATGGTTATTAATGAAAACAGTAAGCAAGATATGGTGGAGATTGTGCTACAATAAAAAGCTTAATGTAAACTGTATGTGTTGATGTCATATGATGTGTTTATGAGGCTATTACATGACACCATGGGTTATGATTTCCCTTTCTTTATCTCAAAACACCTCTGCAGAATCTAGTAAAAAAAGGGAGTGTAAATTAAATCTGCAGTGCATCCATGAATTAGATATGTGAATTTCCTAACTAGAAAACAGCAGTGTGTAATACCTTCACATTTGGCACACAATCAGTGCAAGTTGCTTAATAAATTAAGAGGAGTAGTAACAAAGGATTGCTGACATTGTTGTCATTGAACATCTGTTATGTTTTGCCGCTTTCAACTGGCTTGATTGCAATGCTAAAAAAATATGACATGGAATATTAATTCAACTGTAGGTGTTGGAGTAATATTCAATGTGAATATTCAGTATTTAGAATATTGTATGTCAATCTCGATAAAGACAAGATATACTGTATGAAAGAGATAACTCAAATGTTAGTTTTTTTTTTATCTCAGCTTCTCCCAGATAGTCATACAACAAATACAAACTGATCAAATTTCAAAGGCGCTTTTCAACTCAAAACAGAACCACTCCTATTTGTGATTCAAACTATGAACAAAAAGAAGATTGGATATTGGAAACAGAAGAAAAAGGAATTGAAGAAATTGTAAATGATAACGTAGCGCACACAGCATCCCAGAAGTTCTACAAATACACATGTACAAATGTGCTTCTATGTGGCTTGAACAGCATTTACCAGAGCAAACATCTACATTACATCCTTTATGTGTTGTGCATGATTGTTGCGAATAAGCAAGCAGATTACGCCTTCTGGGAAGTAAAGGTTGTGTAAAGCATCTCCAGACTGACTTTGGAGGTAAATAGCAGAAGGGATTTGACCTTTCCAAAGATGAAGAATACAGTTGAAACATAAGAAAACTGCATCTTATATAAAAGTGCCAGAATCTTTTTACATCTTTCACATCTTTTGTTAAATTTGTTAAGCTACAGTATCAATTTACCAGTTCTCCACGATAGAAACACTAATGCGAGAATTTAAACTTCTATGTCATTCTAAAAGACACTCATACTTTTTAAAGCAGTATGATATGATCTGCATAAAACATTGCAATTCACAGTGAAAATAATAACTACCTGTTGTACAGTCCTTTGAAAGTAATTGCAAGTAAAAAATGTAATTTAATAAGCTGCATTTCAGTCAATTATCAGGCTGTTTTGCTCGTACTCGTACTCGTCGTCTTCCGCTTATCCGGGACTGGGTCGCGGGGGCAGCAGACTGAGCAGAGACACCCAGACGTCCCTCTCCCCAGACACCTCCTCAAGCTCCGGGGGGAGCCCAAGGCGTTCCCAGGCCAGCCAAGAGACATAGTCCCTCCAGTGTGTCCTGGGCCGTCCCCTGGGCCTCCTCCTGGTGGGACGTGCCTGGAACACCTACCGAGGAAGGCATCCAGGAGGCATCCGGTATAGATGCCCAAGCTACCTCAACTGGCTCCTCTCGATGTGGATGAGCAGCGGCTCTACTCCGAGCCCCTCCCGGATGGCCGAGCTCCTCACCCTATCTCTAATGGGGTTGCCCAGCCAATTCAATTAAATTCAATTCAGTTTATTTATATAGCGCCAATTCACAACACATGTCGTCTCAAGGCACTTCACAAAAGTCAGGTATACACCACATTCCACCCTACGGAGGAAGCTCATTTCAGCCGTTTGTATCCGGGATCTCGTTCTTTCGGTCATGACTCAAAGTTCATGGCCATAGGTGAGGGTAGGAACGTAGACCGACCGGTAAATCGAGGGCTTCGCTTTTCGACTCAGCTCTCTCTTTACCACAACGGACTGGCACAGTGCCCCCATTATTGCGGCAGCCGCACCGATCTGTCTGTCGATCTCCCGCTCCATTCTTCCCTCACTCTTGAACAAGACCCTGAGATACTTGAACTCCTCCACTTGAGGCAGGAACTCTCCTCCAACCTAAACCACCCTTTTCCGGTCGAGTACCATGGCCTCTGACTTGGAGGAGCTGATCTTCATCCCAGCCGCTTTACACTCGGCTGCGAACCGCCCCAGCGCATGCTGTAGGTCTTGGCTAGAGGGGGCCAGCAGGACCACGTCAATCTGCAAAAAGAAGAGACGAAATCCACTGGTCCCCAAACCAGACCCCCTCCGGCCCTTGGCTGCGTCTAGAAATCCTGTCCATAAAAGTTATGAACAGGACCGGTTTCACCGGCTGTTTTGCTCCGTAATGATTTTATGCTTTCTTACTTTTTTGTCACACTTAAATGTTTCAGATCATCAAATTTTAAAATCAGGCAAAAATTACCTGAGCAAATATGTTGTGTTGTACTATTACTATAAAATAGGAATTACAAAAAAACCCATCATAGACCACTTGTCTTTTATTTTGTTTTTACAAATTTATATTTCACACTGACTAGAAAAGAGCATCAACTGAGCAACTTAGGAACTCAGCTAACATCTCGGTTAACGCCTCACATCCTGGACAGAAACTGTTTATACTGTTGTGTCAGGTCAGTGGTACAGAGCACTAATGACAAAAACTACAGGGACAGTTTTTTTTTTCCCCCATGTTGTCCTTCTCCTGAACACAGTGAATACCTCACAGCCAGATTAGTCAGCTACTCTGGCTGTGAAATTGCACAGCGTAGCATGCATTGGCTAAATGCCTGTATGATCCCCAAATCAGTGATCAGGCCAGGTGATGCTTCCTTCAGTAAGCAGATTCAGTTATACAGGTATGGGTGTCTATGGTTCTACAAAAACAGAATATACAAATCAGACACATTATTCAATGTAATCACAACTTCTCATATCAGTAGATTACATAGAATATTACAGTCACATGCTGTATTGTTAGCCTAACTAAGTTCCTAAAGGCCATTATTTGTAGCCTAAACAATGTTTGGTAACAAATGAAATATACCATTTTATCATTTTTCCAGTCCTGTGTTTCAATCACTTATGCTGTGGAGCTCAAGATAGAGAAAGGCAACTAAATATAATAAAAATCACCAACTAAAGGTAAAAACATAGCTTTGTTAGCAATATCTCCTGTTAAGTCAAAAGAGAACAGAAAATGTCCAGAAAAAAACAAACCTAATTGTTGGAGCTATTTATTCTTTATTTCTTTATCCATTTGAGTCCTGTTAGTTTATTCTTGAATTTCTATTTTTTGTATTAGTTTATTTGTAGGTTAATAATTGTTGATTTTATTTATGTTTTGTTTTACTGTTTTTCTTAATTATTCCTTTTGAGTCAGACAGGAAGTAATGTGGGTCAGTCCACTTTCTATAAATGTAGGGGCCTGGTGAAGGACCAGCAGGCATTTGGGTTTGGGGCCTATGGTTTTTACCAGTGCAGGAGAGGTTAGGAGAACAAAGAAAAGTTTGATAAATGTAATTGCTTGCCTAAAAGGAAAATAAAAAAAAAAAAAAAAAAAGCAACCAAGACATTCAACAAGTTTGGACCTTGAACTTCTTTTGCCTGCGTCAAGAATTTTGACCCCAGTGCCTCATAGTGGCTGATGGAACCTTTTATTAGATGTTTGGTTTGACAAACAATCGCCACTACACTAATTAAGAAACAATTCTTATAGAACAGTACAAAAAACTCACCACTCTTATGGACCCAACCCTCAAAGATGCTGCATAAACTGCATTCAAACTCGGCTTCTGATGATTCTCTCTGCTTACTTGAACACCCTTTGTTGCACTTCTTAACATTACTTACAAACCGACCTTGCCCCTAGTGACATTATCATGCATTCTGTAGCTTTACAGTTTCCTAAAATTCAAAATAAAGGCAAATAAACAAGATAATGTGTGCCACAGTTATATGCAAAGCCATCCAAACAAGTGGAGTCAGCCTGAGAGCTAAAATACCACATGCATACATGGTGTAAATATACATATAGATGGTTTGCTTTTGTTTCAAAGCGAACATATTAGACCCAGCAAGATAACTGACAGACACCATCGGACTTTCATCATACAAAAAAGGCTTAACAAATTAATTGGTCTCACAAGCTGGATCGGGCTTGGTATGGATTGGATATTTCCTTCGATAAATGAAACTATAATTTGAAAACTGTTTTTGGGTTTACTTAGGTTATTTGTGTCTGATTTTAAAATCAGTTTGATGACCTAAAATATTTAAGTGTGACAAAGAAGAAATCTATAAGGAGGGAAAAACTTTTTCACAGCACCGTAAATGTGAGCACAAAGAATACTAAGGAAGCAAACAGATTTAAATAAGCTGGCAGGGACCAGATTGCAATTTCTATTATACTGCTAAATGATGCATGACTTGTGCACGACTGCACACATTTAAATTTTGGGGGAAATTTTGATAGATGCAAATGTTCATATTGGTGTAAATTTAGCTCAGTGTTCAAGTAGTGAATAATCAACAGGAATTAAATCAGTTTTAATCTGTCTAAACTGAACTCTGAGCCAGTTCTTGTGAAGTGTGAACTTGTAGAACATCCATAATGATACATTCAGATGACTTTTTTCACTCCAATTAATACAAATCCTTTGTGTTCTTTTGGCTTAACATTGTACATTTTGCTTCCAACACCAATTTCAGCTCAACCAGCTGGTTGGGTGCATCAGAGCTAGAACAGCACCAACAATGATTCTCCAAAAAAACAAAAGTAGAACAACCAACTTAAGTATTCATTTCAGCTACCCCATATAGGCCTTCCAAGGTAGGCTGTGCAGTGTGATATCCTGATAATTGGAATGATCTCTGCAGTCCACCTTTTTTAAATATGACAACCACTAAGAGCTGGTCAACGACGTTTGGCAACTCAGTGTGATGCTGCTCCATAATGGACTGTTTTAAGTAACCGCTTTCAGCAAGGAGATTCAGGGACAAACCAGTCAGGTCAACAGGGTGTTTTGTGTTCTAAAGCTCTAAGTGGCAGTGAACAAAACAGATAAAAGCAACCTCCATTTTCATAACAAAACTTTTCTTGACTATTTATATATGGGCCTTAATCTAATATAGTGCCTTGCAAAAGTATGCATAAAACTTCAACCTTTTCACATTTTGCTTGTCACAACCATATACTTCACAGTGGTTTACTGGGATTTCATGTGTTAGTCCAACTGAATGTAGTTCCTAATAGTGAGAGGGAAGTAAAAAATACATGGTTTTCTACAGTTTTTACAAACAGAAATCAAAAAAGCGTGACATGCATTTCTATTCAGCCCCATAAGTAAATATTATGTAGAACCCCATTTTACTGCTGTTACAGCTGTAGGTATTTGGGGGTTTGCCTTTTCCAGGTTTTCACATCTAGAGAATTAAATTCTTGACTATTCTTTAAAGCTAAGTTAGAGCATCTGTGACTATCAAAGGTCGACCCAAGGAGACCTACAGCCGGAACCTCAGGGTCCCATGCTGGAATGGCTGGGTCGATTGAGGAGCTGTGGAAGATGACACCGGCTGCGAAAAAGCTCAGGAGGCTGATAGCAGGAACCTTGTGTTGGGTTGGATTTTTTGACTGCTGGGACTATGGCTGTGGTTACTGACGATTAGTAAACTGCTGCAATGGACGAGGAATAGGATGAGGAATAGGTGATGGAGAATGAAGCTGCAACCAAGGCGGAGGTGGCTTGTCAAATATCTCCAATGCAGCCTGCTGGTCCCACTCCACCTCCTCCAACAGCTCCACAAGTCCCATTGAGTGTAGCAGAGAATGCCATTCCCAAATTAGATGCTAAAGGTCCATGAAAACACTCGATCACCCCTACTTTGAACAGGGCTTAGCCACAGGGGCATGTACACCTTCACAGTCTCTTCTACTATTCAAAAAGGCACTTCAGGAAATACAGGGGTTGGACAATAAAACTGAAACACCTGGTTTTAGACCACAATAATTTATTAGTATGGTGTAGGGCCTCCTTTTGCGGCCAATACAGCGTCAATTCGTCTTGGGAATGGCATATACAAGTCCTGCACAGTGGTCAGAGGGATTTTAAGCCATTCTTCTTGCAGGATAGTGGCCAGGTCACTACGTGATACTGGTGGAGGAAAACGTTTCCTGACTCGCTCCTCCAAAACACCCCAAAGTGGCTCAATAATATTCAGATCTGGTGACTGTGCAGGCCATGGGAGATGTTCAACTTCACTTTCATGTTCATCGAACCAATCTTTCACCAGTCTTGCTGTGTGTATTGGTGCATTGTCATCCTGATACACGGCACCACCTTCAGGATACACTGTTTGAACCATTGGATGCACATGGTCCTCAAGAATGGTTCGGTAGTCCTTGGCAGTGACGCGCCCATCTAGCACAAGTATTGGGCCAAGGGAATGCCATGATATGGCAACCCAAACCATCACTGATCCACCCCCATGCTTCACTCTGGGCATGGAACAGTCTGGGTGGTACGCGTCTTTGGGGCTTCTCCACACCATAACTCTCCTGGATGTGGGGAAAACAGTAAAGGTGGACTCATCAGAGAACAATACATGTTTCACAGTGTCCACAGCCCAAGATTTGTGCTCCTTGCACCATTGAAACCGACGTTTGGCATTGGCATGAGTGACCAAAGGTTTGGCTATAGCAGCCCGGCTGTGTATATTGACCCTGTGGAGCTCCCGACGGACAGTTCTGGTGGAAACAGGAGAGTTGAGCTGCACATTTAATTCTGCCGTGATTTGGGCAGGCGTGGTTTTATGTTTTTGGATACAATCCGGGTTAGCACCCGAACATCCCTTTCAGACAGCTTCCTCTTGCGTCCACAGTTAATCCTGTTGGATGTGGTTCGTCCTTCTTGGTGGTGTGCTGACATTACCCTGGATACCGTGGCTCTTGATACATCACAAAGACTTGCTGTCTTGGTCACAGATGCGCCAGCAAGACGTGCACCAACAATTTGTCCTCTTTTGAACTCTGGTATGCCACCCATAATGTTGTGTGCATTTCAACATTTTGAGCAAAACTGTGCTCTTACCCTGCTAATTGAACCTTCACACTCTGCTCTTACTGGTGCAATGTGCAATCAATGAAGACTGGCTACCAGGCTGGTCCAATTTAGCCATAAAACCTCCAACACTAAAATGACAGGTGTTTCAGTTTCATTTTCCAACCCCCGTAGGTCTGCTGTGCCCTCATGGATGGATTCTTCTGTCATGTTTAGTGTTTTACTTGACCCAAATGTAGGCAGAACCAGAGCCAGAGAGGTGAAGAGTTTTTAAAAATGAAACATAAATACTTACAATTCTGTCACAAAGGGAACAGAATATGGAACTTGTGTGAATGTAACAGAAAAGTCCAGCAATGATCAATGCAATCAGGGAGCTTATAGACTGAGGCAGGAGTGGAAAATGACATAAGAACCAGATGAGCTAATCAGAAGAGATTCAGAATAGCTGTGGCAAAATGAGAGTAGGAAAACTGAGGGAGGGTGACTTATTAACACAAAGGATGTATGAACTAAGAGGCAAAATGATCTACAAACCAATAGGGAAAAAGCCTAAAAATAACATAAGAGAATAAACCAAAATGCATAGAGGAAAGAACACAACAAAAAATAAACTAAACACAAAGGAATGTACTGATATGGCAAAACCCTGATGACATTAATAAACAATTGAATATTGTCAAAAAAAGGTGAGATTTTTCCATGTTATCCATGCAACATTCATTAAGTACTCATAGTTAAATCCATAAAAATTACAATAGATATATTTCTGTGTAATCCATGGAACAATTATTAAAATAAACAGTTGAAGCAGTGGAGAGTGAAAAAAGCATGTTCTCATATTCTGGAACTGAGAAGACTGGAGAGGCCTGTGTGGAGATAAATATTAACTGTCTTATCTTTTGCAGAAATGTAAACAAGTGCATCCAAAGAAATGATGTATCATGATTTTCCATTCTTTTACAAGTATTAAATGAAACGAGCAATCTTTGATTTTCAAGTTAGAACACATATGATTGAAATATGATTGAGAACTGATAATAAATACAAAACATTAAGGTTTAAAATTCTCAATCAACCATATATGAAAGATATAATGTTGATTATTAGTGATGTATAAATAAAAAGAATGTAGTGATGATTTTATAACTGTGTCTTAAAGTAAATGTATAAAGCTGAGAATGGAATGTGTGATACTGTGTAAAGTTTAAGACTGAGCAGATTAGGGAGAGAAGTACAGGATGACTAAGAGTTACAAGAAGCCGGCTGTATGCTGACAGCGAACCTTTAAAGGCCAATGGGAGGAAGGGAGGATGCGACTACAGCCAGCTGCGTGGCTATTACCGGCATCTCCAAGGCCGAAAAGCAGGAACCAGTAGGTCACAATGACCATGACTAAAGTATTGCGCAATAACCAAGAAGATGAGCTGAATAGGTTGAGCAATAACTGGAAAGCCTAATAAGGAGCTGACTGGTGAAAGCATCAAGCACTATAAAAACAATGCTGAAGCAAGGAACGGGGTTGTTTTCCTCACAGAAGACTAGCGAACAAGATCGGACGGAGAAGAGAAGCTCAGATGGAAAAGGAACAGAGACACAGCCCAGCTGATCGACTGCATTAAAAGGAGGATCAACCCATGTGCCCTAGAAGGACTGTGCCTCAAGATTAAGAATCTGATTTCATCTACAGCCTTTTTATCCAGACAACAGAAGTGAACTTGATCGGTGAACAGCTGATTGCACTAAGTTTCAGGCTTCTGGAAGTCCTGAATCAACCTCAATTATGTCCTCGGGGTTTCCTTCAACTCTTCAGCCTCTGGAAGCTATTGTCTTCTGAGACATATGTAAACAAAGTTTCTGTTTAACCATCGAAGCCTGGAGCATCAGTGTCTGCCACTTAAAGGAAGAAAACTGAAGATGAAGTCGTATTCCCCTCAAGAAACCACTCGTTGTTACCCGAAGGAACATCTCCATCAGGTGCATGGACGAGCCTCCGTCTTCAAAGCCTCTCCAAACTCACTAGTTTCAGCATCAGGGAAAGACAGGTTGAGTTAATTGATTTATTTCTATTTATCCATTAGGTGCTGTAATTGTTGGGAATAAAAGAACAACAAGCCTCTCCAAAAACACCACACAACCATTTTTCTGTCTTTTTTTTATTTATTTTTTATATATAAGGATCATATCCAAAGCTATTCAAATTTGACAAGAAATAATTTCAACATCCTGTTTACACAGCCTTCAGCTGTCTCTCCTGTTTTGTCTTGGTGTCATGTAAAAGATTAGAATCTTTTCTAACAGGAAGCAGTTCGTATTCTAGCAGACATATCAAATTCAAAAACATATTTTCTGAAAGGTTCCCCCTGACGAAGTAGGCCAATCGGTGTCAGGGCATCCTGGATGGAGAGGGAAACCAGGGCACATCTTTCCTGTCCAATCAATAGCAATTATTATTAATTATTAAAGCAATTATTCCCCATAAATCAGTTCTGTTCAGCAGCAAGTAAAAGTTCAAGGTCTTGTATCAAGTTAATTTACAATCTAAGTTACAAACAACATCATCTATAAATAAATAACTCAGAAGCACATGGAAAGTTATAATTTCTATTCATGAAGTTATTTGAATTGATTAAATAGTCCTTTAACACCCCTTTGATCCTTCATGCAATTTATTCCACAATTTCCCACATTCACAGAAGTAAACATTTGTTTGTACATTATTCACACAGTTTTACTTTAGAAATCCTTCTCCCCTCTGTGATTTTTGATTTTGTGACCTATTAAATTTACCAGGACATACTCCTTCAAGCTTTAACCCAACAAATAGAATATTTATTGTTTATTTCGTTATCACGTTCCCTCTGTTGAGAGAGAAAAGGTTATCATATCTAAGGTTCTACTTCTAGAGAATCACATAAACTTCTGGTGAGCTGGTTTTGGCTCACCAGAAGTGAGCTGGTTTTGGCTCACCAAACGACTGCATCCCTTTAGGTTCCTCCTCGTGAGTAATTTGGAGCTACCTTGGTGTTCTAAACTGGGAACTGAAAGTTCTGCCATGTGCTTTTCAACAGGCCTCAGCATTATGACTATGTTAGTTAAAGGCTCCTCTTGCTGTTCTCTCTGTTCTTTAATTTTCAGTCTAGTCTGACACCATGTTTGAGTAGACTAGGTTTGTTTCGTGAGTTTTAACAGAAAGCAGGGGAGGCGCACACTGAGTTATAAAACTATTTTCTTCGCCTGTTGTTTATGAATTGCAGTGCCACGGCTGCTGTATGACAGAGTGGGAGAAAATTATTTACCTATAAAATCTCCGTGAATTTCCAAAACATTTCCACAACCTGCATGTATTTGCACCAGCTGTTAAGAGTCCAATTGTTGTTTTGTGGTTTCAGCTGGATTTATGATTCGCTGTTTGCTGTTTTCCAGCAGTGCCCCAAAGGACGCTGGTGGATAAAGGCTATTACTCTCATTCATACTCACTCAGTTTCTCATGGGGCCGCCCCCATGACTTGCTTTTTATTCACAACACTCAGTTCTGGCCAACCGGGACGTATGACACGCTATGTTCTGAGCTTCCGGTCCAATTGAAAGCGCTCTAATCGGCTTCCAAGACACCAGAACACATTCACTCCACCTGAGGATGGATTCAGCGTGCAGTCCTTGTTATCACTGCTTGGTTTCCAGACTATACACTTCCTCAATCCACCGATCTCTTTCACACAGTACAACAAGTTATGTAAAAACATCATCATTTACAATACTACTGTTTACCGAGGCGAGCCTGTAAAAACAGGTGGGGACTTATTCTGTATAACTTCGTACGCAAGTTTCCCGGAGTGTCAAGATCATTGAGTCATCTTCTCACCTTTAACCCATAAATCATATTTATATTGTAACCCAGTTAGTTGCCAATTTATTGTCTCTTAACTTGTTGCCAAAGTTATTTTCCATAAACATTTTTGAAATCATCCCCAGAACAAAGTATTCGCATCATTTACCATGAAGGTGTCCAGTGTTTTGGACTCCTACTTTTCAAGCGCGTTGATCATTTGATTATATCTACCTAAATCAGACCTTTAGAGTCCTTCCCCGTAACCTCTACCCCCAATAGTAGATAAAAGTAATTTGCATATTCTGTACACCCTTAATCATACCATTATTTAGTTATTCATTCCTGTTAAACATTTGATCACTATAACCAGTCATTTTCCCCAATATATCCATTTCCATTTTTCCATCCTATGATTATTATTATTATTTCTTTTTGTTTTCTCTGAAGTCTAAAGGTTAGTCAGACAAACATTTGAGACAAACATTAAAACAGAAATTTAGACAAACACTTAAGACACACAACACATGCCGGCTTCGGCCTCCCCTCTTAAGGGAGATTTGCTGCCAAATCTTTTACTATCAAGTTATTCAACCAGAACCCTATGGCAGAATGACAGGTTCTATTTGGTTCTGTTCCCATCCCAAAGAGAATTTAGATCCAATTTCACCTCAAGAAAATTCATAAGAAATTTAAGTTTTCACCCTCTGAAACTAAAACCCAGAAAATTGTTCCAACTTGCGAGCATCTGAACACATATAGGGAACACCGACATTAGAGAAAAAACTAATGAAAAACAAAACTTGGTGCCCTCTAAAACGTTCATTAGTTGTCCGAACACAACTATGAATCAAAACCCAAACCAAAGTGAGCTCACAGAAACTAAAACATACCACTCGATTCATGAATCTTTCACTCATGTGGCCCACATCATTCATACCTTGGGCCTTCATTCATTCCTGTCACACTCTTCTCAACCACACGTTTTCAACCCTCAAACTCAATCTTTGGATTCCTATTGTTCCTGAACCCCAGAGATCTCATGTTCTAAGTAATAATGTGTAAAAGGACGCATGTGTCAGGCTGGTCCCAGCCACCTTTTCAGGCCCATTTCACCTAGAAGAAAAATATATGTTTAGGGTTATCACTCACATCATCAGGCAATATAGTGGGACGACTCTTCATCAACCTTTCCAGATAAATCATGAGTATTGTGACCGGCAATGCCTGAAAATAAACTATTTGATCATACAGTCATCCCAGTACAACAAATTAACACAAACAAGAAATCACACACTTGGGTAGTGAAATCCGGATTTTTTCTTTGTTTTGCCATCTTCATTTCACAACACATAATCATATTTGTACATTGTTATTTCCATTATTATTATATACAAAGAAGACAAAAATAAATGACTTTGCAGTCTTGCTGTGTACCAGCTTATTAAGGAATAAAAGAAGATAAAAAGCAAACAGATTAGAATCATTTCGTTCAGAAAAAGGAAAGTATAGCCTACCTTTGTAGCACCTGGTGATCTGACACAAACACTATAGCTACTTGGCCTCTCGTCATCCTTTTTGCAGCATCAAGTAGTGAAAGTTTGAAAAATTTATTTGTACTTCTGCCTACCACAATAAACCTATTTATGCATAAATAATGACTGTGACGTCTAAACTTTATTAGTTAAGTTTTCAGTCCACCTTTCCTTTCATTTTATTATCCATCCTTCTATTCTTACCTCTGTTATTTGATTTTGCATCACTGCAATGCCCCTCGTTATGCACAGCGTCCTGAGTGCTTTGTTGCTGAAAAGTGCTATATAAATAAATTTGACTTGACATAAATCGGTATGTACAATTCGCCAGGCATTTTATTGCTTTTAATTCCATCAATTAAATCAACTCTATCATTTAATGCAACCACCACTTTTGGTGAAAACCAAGTTTTAATATAGGACATTAATTTTAAGGCAATGGTAGATTTGTTCTGTTCAAATTATATGAAGGTAACAGCATTTTTCCTCCTGCTTTAAGTCTTAAATGAGTGAAAGTTTTTTCCAAGTTTAATCACTGCAATTAATTGTTGTAAAGTTTTCGACAAATCATGTGGAGTCAGATAAAATCTGAGTCTAACTGGTCCAGCTAAAATCCTAAATGTAATATTGTTTGAAAGCCTGTTGCCTTAAAATTGTCACATTATCGTTCTGAGAATGTTTTTTCGTTCCAGCTCGTAAAAGAGTGCTGATTGGTGCTGCCAATCTAGACCACGCTGATGTTATTTATGGCCATGCCACAGAAACTAATCTTCCTCCCCTCAAATTTTGAAATATTGCATATTTAGAAATACTTAAATCAATTTAATTCACTATATGGCCTGAGAAATACTGATCAGTTATCTTTTTGTGTTTTACACCAAGAGTAAGGAAAAATTTTACGTTTTGTATTTCAGTTTAAAGCTTCATCAGCTTGAATACTTTGCCTCATTCACTTACTTTATCACTGTTATTCATATTTGCATTATTGTAAAACATTTTCTCTTGCTTTCAGTGAGAATAAAGGTTCATTTATTCTGGACTTAATCCTCACAGAGATGTGCGCATAAACTCTGTATGTGTATGTAGTCTTATTTTGTGTCTTGTGATGTGTGTCATGCAGTTGCTATGCTGGTGGTTGTGATTTTGGTTGTGTGTGACTATGTGGTTGTGACAGTGTGTGTGTGTGTGTGTATTCTTGAGAATGTTGTGGGTATTCCTGTGTGATTTTTTTTCATATTTGTTTTATTCTTTTCACTGTTGTTTACCTTCCTGTTCTGCAAGGACCCTCTCAAAAATGAGATGGTGCATCTCAGGGGGTTACCCTTGAAATAATCAGTTGTCAGTGCTGCCAATTTTACCTTTTATTTCTTTCCATACATAATATGTGCCATGATAGGGTTAAATAAAGTCAAAATCAGGTCGAAGGCCATTGGATCTTCCCTGCAAATGTTTCTGTTTGGCCATGATAAAGCTGCTCTCTGTCTCTCTCTCTCTTGTGGTATTCATCAGCAAGATTATAACGGCTCTGAATGTTCTATTCTAATCTAGCTTTATTTAGATCTATCTATATTTTCTAATGCAGTAAGTCCTTATTAGATTTAAGAATGGGGTCACTAGTTTTTATTAGTTGCTATTATTCTAATAATGTGAAGTGCTAATTTCATTAGCTCTAGTGCTTATTTTAATCTCTTTCCATACCTCGATTGGTCTCTTCTATGTGTAGTGTAGGCATCAAAAAGGATCACAGTATTGTGTTCATTAAATTCTGAATGTATTAAATCTCAACCATTGATACCCTTTTTAAAATCTGGTTCAATTACATTTAATTGTAACTGAGTCCTGTGGAAAAAACTCACTCCTCATCCATTTAGAAGGCTTAATGAAATTGATGAACACAAAAATGAAGGGCATGTTATGTCTTATAACTTAGTTTGTCTTGCCCAGTTTTATAAACACACCGTACAGTTTCCTTTTTAATTACACTTTGTATTTATTTCAAGTAAATAAAGTTTGTTTCATTTAGCTAAAGTTTTCTCAATTTAGTCCAGTCCAGTAATTCTGTTAAGGTGCATTTCATCTTGTGTTAAATTTGAGTCTAATTTAATCATTCTGACTGGAAAAAGTCAAACCATCTATTAAAATCATATTTTGAGGGAAGAGATTGTCCCTTTCTGGGACTTCCTTTCGTGTTATCATAAAGAACTGACCTAATATTATTATGGTACTGCTGGATCAGACCTGCTCTTGTAATCTCTAATTGTTATTGTGATACCTTATTTAATAAATAACACTGAGCATCAGACAGTTTAAAATGTTTTTACCTTTCAAGCAGGCGGTCCATGGTCAGGACTGCTTTTCCAGACCTAAAAACTCAAAATTCCAATTAGTTTCATATCAGAAAACAATTTAAATCAAATGTATCCTGCCACATATCCCCTAATTTTTACATAACATGAAACAGACATTCATTTCACAAAAACAGACAGACAAAATGGACGAACATTGGCCACATAAAGTTTGATTACCCTGTAAATACAGCATTTTTAGAGTGGAACCACTTTGTGTCACTTAATGGTTAAAATTATTTCTTACCCTTTTCTGGTGAGTCGACAATTATTTCCGGGACTCAAACAAGCTCCATCAAACTGTTGTTTTAACTTGTTAAAGCGTCTTTGTGGTTGAAATATATTGCATTGCTCCTCCAGAACAAGCAGGGAGCTCATTTTCTAGTGATGTCTCAGTCATTCTCTCACCTCACACACACTTTCACACACTCTGCCTAACCAGGCAGTACAGCACCGTTTCCTGGTCCAAATGAGAGCTTATTTTGTTATCTCTCAGACACCAGAGTTTATTCACAATAGAGTTTATTCGGTGAGCTAGGGTCTGTTAGCTTAGCTTGTTAGCTTAGCATGTTAGCTTAGCATGTAGCAGTCAAGGTCCGTCAGTCTAATGTGTCCCCATCACTTCAGTCTGCTCACCGTTATGACTCACACACATCCACACTGGCCAATTGATGTTACACTTTTATATTTATACAGCTGTTTACTCAAAATAATAAAAAGGAGCGGGAGGCTTTTAAACCTTTTTTTTTAACAAGGTTAGAGAGGCCTTTCAAACTCGTATCACTGCCCCCGGCAGTATTTTTGACCGTTCTTATGGAATAGTCAGGACCCAATAACCTTACCCGGGTATGCGCGTCTATATCCCTGCGAGTTTACTTTCAAAGAAGTGGGCGGCTTTAAGATCTTTTAAGAAGATCAGGGAGCCCTTCTAAACCCAATACACTTCCCCTCGGTAGTATCTTTTGACCGTCCTTATGGGATGATCAGGACCCGACAAACCTCTAAACCGAGTATTAGCGTGCTTCATTCAGGGAGGTGGCTTTTATGTTGTGTGCGAGGGAAACCGATCTTCCCTTGCATACAGTAAAGGAACTCGAAACTTACACCCCTAGATTTTAGCTTCTTTTAGAAGATTGTACCTTCCTTCCCGGGCTGACACCGTTAAAATCGCACCACTTATCTACACGCCTTACGGTTTTACACGTTCGCAACAATTATTTTGAACCATTTCTCTGCCTCCAAGAATTACAAAAACAGCTCACTCAGAACTAACAACACAGCCAGAGTGTTTTTACAGGAAAAACACTGGAGATTTTTAATAGGATCTCCTTACCTGTTTGTGGCCGCAGCTGTGATTTGTTGTCCTTCCGTTGCAACCCTATCCTATCCAAAAGTGGTTTTCGCTTCCGGGGCGCGGGCGGAAACACCAATTTGTCCGAGCTACCGCAGACGCCTCGGGGACCCACCGGTACTTGGAACCCCGGAAACAGTCACCACTCTATCTAAAGACTCTTAAAGGAACGACTCTCAACCAGTTTCTAAATGTTATCTCCTTTATTCTAAATTATGGCAGAGGATTGATTACAGAGATCAGCGCTGAGGCACTCCAAAGCAATGGATGTGCACTCCCTCAGTGATTATCAGTAGACTATGTGTCACCATTGTGGTGTCTATCTGTTAGATTGCATTGTAGCGGGTGTCCATACTTAATCTAAGTGTGCTGTAGCTTTCTGATCAAACCAGTAATATCAGCTGCTCCACCATCTACCCCAGTGCCCCAGCTTCAGGTCATTTATGACAACCCTTGGGCCATTTATCCTTGTACTGTGTGTCTATGAGCATTCTTATCCTATTGTAACAAAGGAAAACATTAGAACTTAAACTTTATTTCACTACTGCATAAATGGGAAAAACAGCTATGAGCATATTAATAAAGGTTATTCCTAACAACTGTCCCACAGTTAGGAAATTCAGGTGTACCAACAGCAAATTAAAAGGCAGACAGAAGCATGCAGATACAGACATAGGTAAAAAATGCAAAAACAAAAAAATAACAGATTGTACACTAAGGGATAATTTACCACATAAGAAAAATAAACTGTACAGTTATTAAAAATAGAATACTCAGGTTAAACTAAATGTGCAACTGAGTAGGGTGATTAAAAAAATTACAAAATGTGCAAATAAAAGCAGGGGTTAAAACACTTATTGAGATTGTTAGAAGCAGTTATGGTTATAAACTCTAACAGCTGCTTGTAGTAAGGATCTGCGATTACAGTACGTTGTGCACCTAGAATGCAGCAGTCTGTTACTGTAGCATCTCTGTAGTTCTGCAACAGCTTCATGCATGGGGTTAGATCGAATGCAAATCTAGTGTGGGACCACTGTCTTTTCAGTTTTACTCGAAGCTTTTATGAGTCTTCTGACAAGCCAGTTTTTATCTAATTTCTTTGTGGTTGCTATTCATTTGTTTTATACTTAATATATTATCTTCTTTCGGGATTTTTCTCCGACTACAGCTAATTTAAATACGTCTACACTTAGCATTTGGAACCCCAGGGGTCAGTTTTATCATGGCTAAACACTGCCTAAATATCTAATATTAAATACTAAAATTGGCAACATCATCTTTGGAGTAATTATCTTCACCACCTATTAAAGATCCCCCCAAAAAACAAGAATTCATGCAAAAGAAGTTCAGCTGCCATTGTGCCTTCAGTCTCTAAAACCCTGTTCCCGTGTAATTTTGGACCCAAGTCCGGTGTCTGACTGTTGGTGACGAGTTTCTCCACATATCCCACAGAGAACCGCTTTCTCTCCCACACACATGAGCATTTTCTGTCAAGCTGCCTCATCCTTGCTGTCTGTCATTTTCCTTTCTCTCTCTGATGAGCACACATGCTTTCTCACACACACACACCTCAGCCCCCCTGTGGGTCCTGTTTAGAGCGTTACTTTCTTTGTCAGTGAGGAGCCACAGTGAAGTTGTTGATCCTAAGGGAAGATAGGCCAATTTAACCCTCCCTGTATCACTCCTGCTCTCATTCCCTCTTCCTCTCTCCCAACATTTCTCTCATGTCCCTGCTGACTTGTTTGTCCCAGTGGGGTTTACCTCCTCCTACTCTCCAGGCTTGGCTCGACTTGGCTCAGTGTCCACCTTGACAGTAAGGCCATTATTTTTCTTTCTCACTTGTATCCTCTCTTCTCACCTTCTCCTCTTTTACTTTCTATCTCTTCCCCTCCGTCGCACCCATCTGCTTTTCTCTTTCTGGACCCTAATTGGCTCGGTACTTCCCCCCTGTCATCTCCAGTGTTTCTTTGAAAGCTACAGTGAGCCCAGCAGGGGACAGGAGAATGTGCAAGGCCCCCTGCTCTAACAGAGTCCAATGATTGTTCTCATCTTTATTTACACTATGTGCTTCCTCATTTGCACCTAACGACAGGGGGTTAACATCATGTTGTATGCAGTCAAGCATACTTAATCAATCAAAAAAAAAATGACCAGTGACATAAGAGGTGCTTTACTCATAAAGTAAAGCTCTCTTGAGGACATCTGTATGTTGATAATCAACTGGATACAACTTTGAAAGGAAATACATACTGAAAAACCTCTAAAACATTCACCAGTGCATGAGTGGTGAGTGCCCGCATAGTGCACATAACCTAGGCAAATGTGCTATACCTGCTAGGATGCTAGGATGCACCTCCTCAGTTTGAAAATGTTCAATATGGCTACAATACCTAATTGTGGAACTGAATTGAGAGAGATGATTACTAAGCATCAGAACACTGATGATACTCAGCTTTACTTATCCATAAATCCTGATTAACCCAACCAGTTAGATAGACTACAAGCATGTCTGGAAGATATAAAAACTTGGATGACTTAAAATTTTTTTCTTCTAAATTCAGACAAGACAGAAGTTGTCGTCTTTGGACCAGAGTCTTTAAAAAGAAACTGCTTAGTCAATCACTTAACCTGGATGGCATTAAATTGACCTCCGGTAATAAAGTAAAAAACCTTGGTGTTATTTTTGACCAGGACATGTCATTTAAATCCCATATTAAACAGGTTTCTGGGATTTCCTTCTTTCACCTCCGGAACATTGCCAAAATTAGAAATGTCCTATCCAGAAGTGACGCTGAAAAACTAGTCCTTGCATTTGTTACTTCAAGGCTGGACTATTGTAATTCTTTACTATCAGGATGTCCACAAAATGCAGTTAAACGCCTTCAGCTGATTCAAAATGCCTCAGCAAGAGTTCTGATGAAAATTAAAAAGAGAGATCACATTTCTCCAACTTTAGCTGCCCTTCATTGGCTCCTTGTTAAATCCAGAATAGAATTTAAAATTCTCCTCCTCACATATAAAGCCCTTAATGATCTAGCTCCATCATACATCAGAGATCTGATTGTTCCATATGTTCCTAACAGAGCACTTCGTTTTTAGACTGCAGGTTTACTGGTGGTTCTTAGAGTCTCTAGAAGTAGAATGGGAGGCAAATCCTTTAGTTATCAGGCTCCTCTCCAGTGGAACCAGCTCCCAGTTTTAATCCGTGAGGCAGACAACCTATCTACTTTTAAGGCTAGGCTTAAAACTTTCCTTTTGATAAAGCTTATAGTCAGAGTGGCTTAGGTTATGAGGGATTGCTGCAAAGTCAACGCCAGTGACTGTCCACTGTCTCTACATGCTCATCCAGGAGGAGTGAATGCTACAAGTCACTGACTCGATGCAATCTGCTGGGTTACCTTAGATAGAAAAAACTTTTTATCCAATTTGAATAAATAACTGAATCTGACTGCACTGTTCAATGGTTAGGATTAACTGGAATGTACAGGGGTTGGACAATGAAACTGAAACACCTGGTTTTAGACCACAATAATTTATTAGTATGGTGTAGGGCCTCCTTTTGCGGCCAATACAGCGTCAATTCGTCTTGGGAATGGCATATACAAGTCCTGCACAGTGGTCAGAGGGATTTTAAGCCATTCTTCTTGCAGGATAGTGGCCAGGTCACTACGTGATACTGGTGGAGGAAAACGTTTCCTGACGCGCTCCTCCAAAACACCCCAAAGTGGCTCAATAATATTCAGATCTGGTGACTGTGCAGGCCATGGGAGATGTTCAACTTCACTTTCATGTTCATCAAACCAATCTTTCACCAGTCTTGCTGTGTGTATTGGTGCATTGTCATCCTGATACACGGCACCACCTTCAGGATACACTGTTTGAACCATTGGATGCACATGGTCCTCAAGAATGGTTCGGTAGTCCTTGGCAGTGACGCGCCCATCTAGCACAAGTATTGGGCCAAGGGAATGCCATGATATGGCAGTCCAAACCATCACTGATGCACCCCAATGCTCCACTCTGGGCATGCAACAGTCTGGGTGGTACGCTTCTTTGGGGCTTCTCCACACCGTAACTCTCCCGGATGTGGGGAAAACAGTAAAGGTGGACTCATCAGAGAACAATACATGTTTCACAGCGTCCACAGCCCAAGATTTGCGCTCCTTGCACCATTGAAACCGACGTTAGCCATTGGCATGAGTGACCAAAGGTTTGGCTATAGCAGCCCGGCCGTGTATATTGACCCTGTGGAGCTCTCGATGGACAGTTCTGGTGGAAACAGGAGAGTTGAGATGCACATTTAATCCTGCCGTGATTTGGGCAGCCGTGGTTTTATGTTTTTTGGATACAGTCCGGGTTATCACCCGAACATTCCTTTCAGACAGCTTCCTTTTGCGTCCACAGTTAATCCTGTTGGATGTGGTTCGTCCTTCTTGGTGGTATGCTGACATTACCCTGGATACCGTGGCTCTTGATACATCACAAAGACTTGCTGTCTTGGTCACAGATGCGCCAGCAAGACGTGCACCAACAATTTGTCCTCTTTTGAACTCTGGTATGCCACCCATAATGTTGTGTGCATTTCAACATTTTGAGCAAAACTGTGCTCTTACCCTGCTAATTGAACCTTCACACTCTGCTCTTACTGGTGCAATGTGCAATCAATGAAGACTGGCTACCAGGCTGGTCCAATTTAGCCATAAAACCTCCAACACTAAAATGACAGGTGTTTCAGTTTCATTTTCCAACCCCCGTAGGTCTGCTGTGCCCTCATGGATGGATTCTTCTGTCATGTTTAGTGTTTTACTTGACCCAAATGTAGGCAGAACCAGAGCCAGAGAGGTGAAGAGTTTTTAAAAATGAAACATAAATACTTACAATTCTGTCACAAAGGGAACAGAATATGGAACTTGTGTGAATGTAACAGAAAAGTCCAGCAATGATCAATGCAATCAGGGAGCTTATAGACTGAGGCAGGAGTGGAAAATGACATAAGAACCAGATGAGCTAATCAGAAGAGATTCAGAATAGCTGTGGCAAAATGAGAGTAGGAAAACTGAGGGAGGGTGACTTATTAACACAAAGGATGTATGAACTAAGAGGCAAAATGATCTACAAACCAATAGGGAAAAAGCCTAAAAATAACATAAGAGAATAAACCAAAATGCATAGAGGAAAGAACACAACAAAAAATAAACTAAACACAAAGGAATGTACTGATATGGCAAAACCCTGATGACATTAATAAACAATTGAATATTGTCAAAAAAAGGTGAGATTTTTCCATGTTATCCATGCAACATTCATTAAGTACTCATAGTTAAATCCATAAAAATTACAATAGATATATTTCTGTGTAATCCATGGAACAATTATTAAAATAAACAGTTGAAGCAGTGGAGAGTGAAAAAAGCATGTTCTCATATTCTGGAACTGAGAAGACTGGAGAGGCCTGTGTGGAGATAAATATTAACTGTCTTATCTTTTGCAGAAATGTAAACAAGTGCATCCAAAGAAATGATGTATCATGATTTTCCATTCTTTTACAAGTATTAAATGAAACGAGCAATCTTTGATTTTCAAGTTAGAACACATATGATTGAAATATGATTGAGAACTGATAATAAATACAAAACATTAAGGTTTAAAATTCTCAATCAACCATATATGAAAGATATAATGTTGATTATTAGTGATGTATAAATAAAAAGAATGTAGTGATGATTTTATAACTGTGTCTTAAAGTAAATGTATAAAGCTGAGAATGGAATGTGTGATACTGTGTAAAGTTTAAGACTGAGCAGATTAGGGAGAGAAGTACAGGATGACTAAGAGTTACAAGAAGCCGGCTGTATGCTGACAGCGAACCTTTAAAGGCCAATGGGAGGAAGGGAGGATGCGACTACAGCCAGCTGCGTGGCTATTACCGGCATCTCCAAGGCCGAAAAGCAGGAACCAGTAGGTCACAATGACCATGACTAAAGTATTGCGCAATAACCAAGAAGATGAGCTGAATAGGTTGAGCAATAACTGGAAAGCCTAATAAGGAGCTGACTGGTGAAAGCATCAAGCACTATAAAAACAATGCTGAAGCAAGGAACGGGGTTGTTTTCCTCACAGAAGACTAGCGAACAAGATCGGACGGAGAAGAGAAGCTCAGATGGAAAAGGAACAGAGACACAGCCCAGCTGATCGACTGCATTAAAAGGAGGATCAACCCATGTGCCCTAGAAGGACTGTGCCTCAAGATTAAGAATCTGATTTCATCTACAGCCTTTTTATCCAGACAACAGAAGTGAACTTGATCGGTGAACAGCTGATTGCACTAAGTTTCAGGCTTCTGGAAGTCCTGAATCAACCTCAATTATGTCCTCGGGGTTTCCTTCAACTCTTCAGCCTCTGGAAGCTATTGTCTTCTGAGACATATGTAAACAAAGTTTCTGTTTAACCATCGAAGCCTGGAGCATCAGTGTCTGCCACTTAAAGGAAGAAAACTGAAGATGAAGTCGTATTCCCCTCAAGAAACCACTCGTTGTTACCCGAAGGAACATCTCCATCAGGTGCATGGACGAGCCTCCGTCTTCAAAGCCTCTCCAAACTCACTAGTTTCAGCATCAGGGAAAGACAGGTTGAGTTAATTGATTTATTTCTATTTATCCATTAGGTGCTGTAATTGTTGGGAATAAAAGAACAACAAGCCTCTCCAAAAACATCACACAACCATTTTTCTGTCTTTTTTTTATTTATTTTTTATATATAAGGATCATATCCAAAGCTATTCAAATTTGACAAGAAATAATTTCAACATCCTGTTTACACAGCCTTCAGCTGTCTCTCCTGTTTTGTCTTGGTGTCATGTAAAAGATTAGAATCTTTTCTAACAGGAAGCAGTTTGTATTCTAGCAGACATATCAAATTCAAAAACATATTTTCTGAAAGGTTCCCCCTGACGAAGTAGGCCAATCGGTGTCAGGGCATCCTGGATGGAGAGGGAAACCAGGGCACATCTTTCCTGTCCAGTCAATAGGTAGTCACCCCCAAAGCAATTATTCCCCATAACTCAGTTCTGTTCAGCAGCAAGTAAAAGTTCAAGGCCTTGTATCAAGTTAATTTACAATCTAAGTTACAAACAACATCATCTATAAATAAATAACTCAGAAGCACATAGGAAGTTATAATTTCTATTCATGAAGTTATTTGAATTGATTAAATAGTCCTTTAACACCCCTTTGATCCTTCATGCAATTTATTCCACAATTTCCCACATTCACAGAAGTAAACATTTGTTTGTACATTATTCACACGGTTTTACTTTAGAAATCCTTCTCCCCTCTGTGATTTTTGATTTTGTGACCTATTAAATTTACCAGGACATACTCCTTCAAGCTTTAACCCAACAAATAGAATATTTATTGTTTATTTCGTTATCACGTTCCCTCAGTTGAGAGAGAAAAGGTTATCATTTCTAAGGTTCTACTTCTAGAGAATCACATAAACTTCTGGTGAGCTGGTTTTTGCCCATGGGCCTTGAGTTTTAGGTTCCTCCTCGTGAGTAAATTGGAGCTACCTTGGTGTTCTAAACTGGGAACTGAAATTTCTGCCATGTGCTTTTCAACAGGCCTCAGCATCATGACTATGTTAGTTAAAGGCTGCACTTGCTGTTCTTTAATTTTCAGTCTAGTCTGACACCATGCTTGTGTAGACTAGGTTTGTTTTGTGAGTTTTAACAGAAAGCAGGGGAGGCGCACACTGAGTTATAAAACTATTTTCTTCGCCTGTTGTTTATGAATTGCAGTGCCACGGCTGCTGTATGACAGAGTGGGAGAAAATTATTTACCTATAAAATCTCCGTGAATTTCCAAAACATTTCCACAACCTGCATGTATTTGCACCAGTTGTTAAGAGTCCAATTGTTGTTTTGTGGTTTCAGATGGATTTATGATTCGCTGTTTGCTGTTTTCCAGCAGTGCCCCAAAGGACGCTGGTGGATAAAGGCTATTACTCTCATTCATACTAACTCAGTTTCTCATGGGGCCGCCCCCATGACTTGCTTTTTATTCACAACACTCAGTTCTGGCCAACCGGGACGTATGACACGCTATGTTCTGAGCTTCCGGTCCAATTGAAAGCGCTCTAATCGGCTTCCAAGACACCAGAACACATTCACTCCACCTGAGGATGGATTCAGCGTGCAGTCCTTGTTATCACTGCTTGGTTTCCAGACTATACACTTCCTCAATCCACCGATCTCTTTCACACAGTACAACAAGTTATGTAAAAACATCATCATTTACAATACTATTGTTTACCGAGGCGAGCCTGTAAACACAGGTGGGGACTTATTTTGTATAACTTCGTACGCAAGTTTCCCGGAGTGTCAAGATCATTGAGTCATCTTCTCACCTTTAACCCAGAAATCATATTTATATTGTAACCCAGTTAGTTGCTAATTTATTGTCTGTTAACTTGTTGCCAAAGTTATTTTCCATAAACATTTTTGAAATCATCCCCAGAACAAAGTATTTCCATCATTTACCATGAAGGTCTCCAGTGTTTTGGACAGCCTACTTTTCAAGTGCATTGATAATTTGATTATATCTACATAAATTAGACCTTTAGGGTCCTTCCCCTTAACCTCTACCCCCAATACTAGATAAAAGTAATTTGCATATTCTGTAAAACCTTAATTATACCATTATTTAGTTATGCATTCCTGTTAAACATTTGATCACTATAAGCAATAATTCTTTCCCCAATATATCCATTTCCATTTATCCATCCTATGATTATTATTATTATTTCTTTTTGTTTTCTCTGAAGTCTAAAGGTTAGTCAGACAAACATTTGAGACAAACATTGAAACAGAAATTTAGACAAACACTTGAGACACACAACACATGCCGGCTTCGGCCTCCCCTCTTAAGGGAGATTTGCTGCCAAATCTTTTACAATCAAGTTATTCAACCAGAACCCTATGGCAGAATGACAGGTTCTATTTGGTTCTGTTCCCATCCCAAAGAGAATTTAGATCGAATTTCACCTCAAGAAAATTCATAAGAAATTTAAGTTTTCACCCTCTGAAACTAAAACCCAGAAAATTGTTCCAACTTGTGAGCATCTGAACACCTATAGTGAACACCGACATTAGAGAAAAAACTAATGAAAAACAAAATTTGGTGCCCTCTAAAACGTTCATTAGTTGTCCGAACACAACTATGAATCAAAACCCAAACCAAAATGAGCTCACAGAAACTAAAACATACCACTCGATTCATGAATCTTTCACTCATGTGGCCCACATCATTCATACCTTGGGCCTTCATTCATTCCTGTCACACTCTTCTCAACCACACGTTTTCAACCCTCAAACTCAATCTTTGGATTCCTATTGTTCCTGAACCCCAGAGATCTCATGTTCTAAGTAATAATGTGTAAAAGGACGCATGTGTCAGGCTGGTCCCAGCCACCTTTTCAGGCCCATTTCACCTAGAAGAAAAATATATGTTTAGGGTTATCACTCACATCATCAGGCAATATAGTGGGACGACTCTTCATCAACCTTTCCAGATAAATCATGAGTATTGTGACCGGCAATGCCTGAAAATAAACTATTTGATCATACAGTCATCCCAGTACAACAAATTAACACAAACAAGAAATCACACACTTGGGTAGTGAAATCCGGATTTTTTCTTTGTTTTGCCATCTTCATTTCACAACACATAATCATATTTGTACATTGTTATTTCCATTATTATTATATACAAAGAAGACAAAAATAAATGACTTTGCAGTCTTGCTGTGTACCAGCTTATTAAGGAATAAAAGAAGATAAAAAGCAAACAGATTAGAATCATTTCGTTCAGAAAAAGGAAAGTATAGCCTACCTTTGTAGCACCTGGTGATCTGACACAAACACTATAGCTACTTGGCCTCTCGTCATCCTTTTTGCAGCATCAAGTAGTGAAAGTTTGAAAAATTTATTTGTACTTCTGCCTACCACAATAAACCTATTTATGCATAAATAATGACTGTGACGTCTAAACTTTATTAGTTAAGTTTTCAGTCCACCTTTCCTTTCATTTTATTATCCATCCTTCTATTCTTACCTCTGTTATTTGATTTTGCATCACTGCAATGCCCCTCGTTATGCACAGCGTCCTGAGTGCTTTGTTGCTGAAAAGTGCTATATAAATAAATTTGACTTGACATAAATCGGTATGTACAATTCGCCAGGCATTTTATTGCTTTTAATTCCATCAATTAAATCAACTCTATCATTTAATGCAACCACCACTTTTGGTGAAAACCAAGTTTTAATATAGGACATTAATTTTAAGGCAATGGTAGATTTGTTCTGTTCAAATTATATGAAGGTAACAGCATTTTTCCTCCTGCTTTAAGTCTTAAATGAGTGAAAGTTTTTTCCAAGTTTAATCACTGCAATTAATTGTTGTAAAGTTTTCGACAAATCATGTGGAGTCAGATAAAATCTGAGTCTAACTGGTCCAGCTAAAATCCTAAATGTAATATTGTTTGAAAGCCTGTTGCCTTAAAATTGTCACATTATCGTTCTGAGAATGTTTTTTCGTTCCAGCTCGTAAAAGAGTGCTGATTGGTGCTGCCAATCTAGACCACGCTGATGTTATTTATGGCCATGCCACAGAAACTAATCTTCCTCCCCTCAAATTTTGAAATATTGCATATTTAGAAATACTTAAATCAATTTAATTCACTATATGGCCTGAGAAATACTGATCAGTTATCTTTTTGTGTTTTACACCAAGAGTAAGGAAAAATTTTACGTTTTGTATTTCAGTTTAAAGCTTCATCAGCTTGAATACTTTGCCTCATTCACTTACTTTATCACTGTTATTCATATTTGCATTATTGTAAAACATTTTCTCTTGCTTTCAGTGAGAATAAAGGTTCATTTATTCTGGACTTAATCCTCACAGAGATGTGCGCATAAACTCTGTATGTGTATGTAGTCTTATTTTGTGTCTTGTGATGTGTGTCATGCAATTGCTATGCTGGTGGTTGTGATTGTGGTGTGGTTGTGGTGTGAGAGTGTGTGTTTGTGTATTCTTGAGAATGTTGTGGGTATTTCTGTGTGATTTTTTTTCATATTTGTTTTATTCTTTTCACTGTTGTTTACCTTCCTGTTCTGCAAGGACCCTGTCAAAAATGAGATGGTGCATCTCAAGGGGTTACCCTTGAAATAATCAGTTGTCAGTGCTGCCAATTATACCTTTTATTTCTTTCCATACATAATATGTGCCATGATAGGGTTAAATAAAGTCAAAATCAGGTCGAAGGCCATTGGATCTTCCCTGCAAATGTTTCTGTTTGGCCATGATAAAGCTGCTCTCTGTCTCTCTCTCTCTTGTGGTATTCATCAGCAAGATTATAACGGCTCTGAATGTTCTATTCTAATCTAGCTTTATTTAGATCTATCTATATTTTCTAATGCAGTAAGTCCTTATTATATTTAAGAATGGGGTCACTAGTTTTTATTAGTTGCTATTATTCTAATAATGTGAAGTGCTAATTTCATTAGTTCTAGTGCTTATTTTAATCTCTTTCCATACCTCGATTGGTCTCTTCTATGTGTAGTGTAGGCATCAAAAAGGATCACAGTATTGTGTTCATTAAATTGTGAATGTAAGTATTAAATCTCAACCATAGATACCCTTTTTAAAATCTGGTTCAATTACATTTAATTGTAACTGAGTCCTGTGGAAAAAACTCACTCCTCATCCATTTAGAAGGCTTAATGAAATTGATGAACACAAAAATGAAGGGCATGTTATGTCTTATAATCTTAGTTTGTCTTGCCCAGTTTTATAAACACACCGTACAGTTTCCTTTTTAATTACACTTTGTATTTATTTCAAGTAAATAAAGTTTGTTTCATTTAGCTAAAGTTTTCTCAATTTAGTCCAGTCCAGTAATTCTGTTAAGGTGCATTTCATCTTGTGTTAAATTTGAGTCTAATTTAATCATTCTGACTGGAAAAAGTCAAACCATCTATTAAAATCATGTTTTGAGGGGAGAGATTGTCCTTTTCTGGCGCTTCCTTTCGTGTTATCATAAAGAACTGACCTAATATTATTATGTATTATGTAATCTCTAATTGTTATTGTGATACCTTATTTAATAAATAACACTGAGCATCAGACAGTTTAAAATGTTTTTACCTTTCAAGCAGGCGGCCCATGGTCAGGACTGCTTTTCCAGACCTAAAAACTCAAAATTCCAATTAGTTTGATATCAGAAAAAAATTTAAATCAAATGTATCCTGCCACATATCCCCTAATTTTTACATAACATGAAACAGACATTCATTTCACAAAAACAGAGAGACAAAATGGACGAACATTGGCCACATAAAGTTTGATTACCCTGTAAATACAGCATTTTTAGAGTGGAACCACTTTGTGTCACTTAATGGTTAAAATTATTTCTCACCCTTTTCTGGTGGGTCGACAATTATTTCCGGGACTCAAACAAGCTCCATCAAACTGTTGTTTTAACTTCTTAAAGCGTCTTTGTGGTTGAAATATATTGCATTGCTCCTCCAGAACAAGCAGGGAGCTCATTTTCTAGTGATGTCTCAGTCATTCTCTCACCTCACACACACTTTCACACACTCTGCCTAACCAGGCAGTACAGCACCGTTTCCTGGTCCAAATGAGAGCTTATTTTGTTATCTCTCAGACACCAGAGTTTATTCACAATAGAGTTTATTCGGTGAGCTAGGGTCTGTTAGCTTAGCTTGTTAGCTTAGCATGTTAGCTTAGCATGTAGCAGTCAAGGTCCGTCAGTCTAATGTGTCCCCATCACTTCAGTCTGCTCACCGTTATGACTCACACACATCCACACTGGCCAATTGATGTTACACTTTTATATTTATACAGCTGTTTACTCAAAATAATAAAAAGGAGCGGGAGGCTTTTAAACCTTTTTTTTTAACAAGGTTAGAGAGGCCTTTCAAACTCGTATCACTGCCCCCGGCAGTATTTTTGACCGTTCTTATGGAATAGTCAGGACCCAATAACCTTACCCGGGTATGCGCGTCTATATCCCTGCGAGTTTACTTTCAAAGAAGTGGGCGGCTTTAAGATCTTTTAAGAAGATCAGGGAGCCCTTCTAAACCCAATACACTTCCCCTCGGTAGTATCTTTTGACCGTCCTTATGGGATGATCAGGACCCGACAAACCTCTAAACCGAGTATTAGCGTGCTTCATTCAGGGAGGTGGCTTTTATGTTGTGTGCGAGGGAAACCGATCTTCCCTTGCATACAGTAAAGGAACTCGAAACTTACACCCCTAGATTTTAGCTTCTTTTAGAAGATTGTACCTTCCTTCCCGGGCTGACACCGTTAAAATCGCACCACTTATCTACACGCCTTACGGTTTTACACGTTCGCAACAATTATTTTGAACCATTTCTCTGCCTCCAAGAATTACAAAAACAGCTCACTCAGAACTAACAACACAGCCAGAGTGTTTTTACAGGAAAAACACTGGAGATTTTTAATAGGATCTCCTTACCTGTTTGTGGCCGCAGCTGTGATTTGTTGTCCTTCCGTTGCAACCCTATCCTATCCAAAAGTGGTTTTCGCTTCCGGGGCGCGGGCGGAAACACCAATTTGTCCGAGCTACCGCAGACGCCTCGGGGACCCACCGGTACTTGGAACCCCGGAAACAGTCACCACTCTATCTAAAGACTCTTAAAGGAACGACTCTCAACCAGTTTCTAAATGTTATCTCCTTTATTCTAAATTATGGCAGAGGATTGATTACAGAGATCAGCGCTGAGGCACTCCAAAGCAATGGATGTGCACTCCCTCAGTGATTATCAGTAGACTATGTGTCACCATTGTGGTGTCTATCTGTTAGATTGCATTGTAGCGGGTGTCCATACTTAATCTAAGTGTGCTGTAGCTTTCTGATCAAACCAGTAATATCAGCTGCTCCACCATCTACCCCAGTGCCCCAGCTTCAGGTCATTTATGACAACCCTTGGGCCATTTATCCTTGTACTGTGTGTCTATGAGCATTCTTATCCTATTGTAACAAAGGAAAACATTAGAACTTAAACTTTATTTCACTACTGCATAAATGGGAAAAACAGCTATGAGCATATTAATAAAGGTTATTCCTAACAACTGTCCCACAGTTAGGAAATTCAGGTGTACCAACAGCAAATTAAAAGGCAGACAGAAGCATGCAGATACAGACATAGGTAAAAAATGCAAAAACAAAAAAATAACAGATTGTACACTAAGGGATAATTTACCACATAAGAAAAATAAACTGTACAGTTATTAAAAATAGAATACTCAGGTTAAACTAAATGTGCAACTGAGTAGGGTGATTAAAAAAATTACAAAATGTGCAAATAAAAGCAGGGGTTAAAACACTTATTGAGATTGTTAGAAGCAGTTATGGTTATAAACTCTAACAGCTGCTTGTAGTAAGGATCTGCGATTACAGTACGTTGTGCACCTAGAATGCAGCAGTCTGTTACTGTAGCATCTCTGTAGTTCTGCAACAGCTTCATGCATGGGGTTAGATCGAATGCAAATCTAGTGTGGGACCACTGTCTTTTCAGTTTTACTCGAAGCTTTTATGAGTCTTCTGACAAGCCAGTTTTTATCTAATTTCTTTGTGGTTGCTATTCATTTGTTTTATACTTAATATATTATCTTCTTTCGGGATTTTTCTCCGACTACAGCTAATTTAAATACGTCTACACTTAGCATTTGGAACCCCAGGGGTCAGTTTTATCATGGCTAAACACTGCCTAAATATCTAATATTAAATACTAAAATTGGCAACATCATCTTTGGAGTAATTATCTTCACCACCTATTAAAGATCCCCCCAAAAAACAAGAATTCATGCAAAAGAAGTTCAGCTGCCATTGTGCCTTCAGTCTCTAAAACCCTGTTCCCGTGTAATTTTGGACCCAAGTCCGGTGTCTGACTGTTGGTGACGAGTTTCTCCACATATCCCACAGAGAACCGCTTTCTCTCCCACACACATGAGCATTTTCTGTCAAGCTGCCTCATCCTTGCTGTCTGTCATTTTCCTTTCTCTCTCTGATGAGCACACATGCTTTCTCACACACACACACCTCAGCCCCCCTGTGGGTCCTGTTTAGAGCGTTACTTTCTTTGTCAGTGAGGAGCCACAGTGAAGTTGTTGATCCTAAGGGAAGATAGGCCAATTTAACCCTCCCTGTATCACTCCTGCTCTCATTCCCTCTTCCTCTCTCCCAACATTTCTCTCATGTCCCTGCTGACTTGTTTGTCCCAGTGGGGTTTACCTCCTCCTACTCTCCAGGCTTGGCTCGACTTGGCTCAGTGTCCACCTTGACAGTAAGGCCATTATTTTTCTTTCTCACTTGTATCCTCTCTTCTCACCTTCTCCTCTTTTACTTTCTATCTCTTCCCCTCCGTCGCACCCATCTGCTTTTCTCTTTCTGGACCCTAATTGGCTCGGTACTTCCCCCCTGTCATCTCCAGTGTTTCTTTGAAAGCTACAGTGAGCCCAGCAGGGGACAGGAGAATGTGCAAGGCCCCCTGCTCTAACAGAGTCCAATGATTGTTCTCATCTTTATTTACACTATGTGCTTCCTCATTTGCACCTAACGACAGGGGGTTAACATCATGTTGTATGCAGTCAAGCATACTTAATCAATCAAAAAAAAAATGACCAGTGACATAAGAGGTGCTTTACTCATAAAGTAAAGCTCTCTTGAGGACATCTGTATGTTGATAATCAACTGGATACAACTTTGAAAGGAAATACATACTGAAAAACCTCTAAAACATTCACCAGTGCATGAGTGGTGAGTGCCCGCATAGTGCACATAACCTAGGCAAATGTGCTATACCTGCTAGGATGCTAGGATGCACCTCCTCAGTTTGAAAATGTTCAATATGGCTACAATACCTAATTGTGGAACTGAATTGAGAGAGATGATTACTAAGCATCAGAACACTGATGATACTCAGCTTTACTTATCCATAAATCCTGATTAACCCAACCAGTTAGATAGACTACAAGCATGTCTGGAAGATATAAAAACTTGGATGACTTAAAATTTTTTTCTTCTAAATTCAGACAAGACAGAAGTTGTCGTCTTTGGACCAGAGTCTTTAAAAAGAAACTGCTTAGTCAATCACTTAACCTGGATGGCATTAAATTGACCTCCGGTAATAAAGTAAAAAACCTTGGTGTTATTTTTGACCAGGACATGTCATTTAAATCCCATATTAAACAGGTTTCTGGGATTTCCTTCTTTCACCTCCGGAACATTGCCAAAATTAGAAATGTCCTATCCAGAAGTGACGCTGAAAAACTAGTCCTTGCATTTGTTACTTCAAGGCTGGACTATTGTAATTCTTTACTATCAGGATGTCCACAAAATGCAGTTAAACGCCTTCAGCTGATTCAAAATGCCTCAGCAAGAGTTCTGATGAAAATTAAAAAGAGAGATCACATTTCTCCAACTTTAGCTGCCCTTCATTGGCTCCTTGTTAAATCCAGAATAGAATTTAAAATTCTCCTCCTCACATATAAAGCCCTTAATGATCTAGCTCCATCATACATCAGAGATCTGATTGTTCCATATGTTCCTAACAGAGCACTTCGTTTTTAGACTGCAGGTTTACTGGTGGTTCTTAGAGTCTCTAGAAGTAGAATGGGAGGCAAATCCTTTAGTTATCAGGCTCCTCTCCAGTGGAACCAGCTCCCAGTTTTAATCCGTGAGGCAGACAACCTATCTACTTTTAAGGCTAGGCTTAAAACTTTCCTTTTGATAAAGCTTATAGTCAGAGTGGCTTAGGTTATGAGGGATTGCTGCAAAGTCAACGCCAGTGACTGTCCACTGTCTCTACATGCTCATCCAGGAGGAGTGAATGCTACAAGTCACTGACTCGATGCAATCTGCTGGGTTACCTTAGATAGAAAAAACTTTTTATCCAATTTGAATAAATAACTGAATCTGACTGCACTGTTCAATGGTTAGGATTAACTGGAATGTACAGGGGTTGGACAATGAAACTGAAACACCTGGTTTTAGACCACAATAATTTATTAGTATGGTGTAGGGCCTCCTTTTGCGGCCAATACAGCGTCAATTCGTCTTGGGAATGGCATATACAAGTCCTGCACAGTGGTCAGAGGGATTTTAAGCCATTCTTCTTGCAGGATAGTGGCCAGGTCACTACGTGATACTGGTGGAGGAAAACGTTTCCTGACGCGCTCCTCCAAAACACCCCAAAGTGGCTCAATAATATTCAGATCTGGTGACTGTGCAGGCCATGGGAGATGTTCAACTTCACTTTCATGTTCATCAAACCAATCTTTCACCAGTCTTGCTGTGTGTATTGGTGCATTGTCATCCTGATACACGGCACCGCCTTCAGGATACAATGTTTGAACCATTGGATGCACATGGTCCTGAAGAATGGTTCGGTAGTCCTTGGCAGTGACGCGCCCATCTAGCACAAGTATTGGGCCAAGGGAATGCCATGATATGGCAGTCCAAACCATCACTGATGCACCCCAATGCTCCACTCTGGGCATGCAACAGTCTGGGTGGTACGCTTCTTTGGGGCTTCTCCACACCGTAACTCTCCCGGATGTGGGGAAAACAGTAAAGGTGGACTCATCAGAGAACAATACATGTTTCACAGCGTCCACAGCCCAAGATTTGCGCTCCTTGCACCATTGAAACCGACGTTAGCCATTGGCATGAGTGACCAAAGGTTTGGCTATAGCAGCCCGGCCGTGTATATTGACCCTGTGGAGCTCTCGATGGACAGTTCTGGTGGAAACAGGAGAGTTGAGATGCACATTTAATCCTGCCGTGATTTGGGCAGCCGTGGTTTTATGTTTTTTGGATACAGTCCGGGTTATCACCCGAACATTCCTTTCAGACAGCTTCCTTTTGCGTCCACAGTTAATCCTGTTGGATGTGGTTCGTCCTTCTTGGTGGTATGCTGACATTACCCTGGATACCGTGGCTCTTGATACATCACAAAGACTTGCTGTCTTGGTCACAGATGCGCCAGCAAGACGTGCACCAACAATTTGTCCTCTTTTGAACTCTGGTATGCCACCCATAATGTTGTGTGCATTTCAACATTTTGAGCAAAACTGTGCTCTTACCCTGCTAATTGAACCTTCACACTCTGCTCTTACTGGTGCAATGTGCAATCAATGAAGACTGGCTACCAGGCTGGTCCAATTTAGCCATAAAACCTCCAACACTAAAATGACAGGTGTTTCAGTTTCATTTTCCAACCCCCGTAGGTCTGCTGTGCCCTCATGGATGGATTCTTCTGTCATGTTTAGTGTTTTACTTGACCCAAATGTAGGCAGAACCAGAGCCAGAGAGGTGAAGAGTTTTTAAAAATGAAACATAAATACTTACAATTCTGTCACAAAGGGAACAGAATATGGAACTTGTGTGAATGTAACAGAAAAGTCCAGCAATGATCAATGCAATCAGGGAGCTTATAGACTGAGGCAGGAGTGGAAAATGACATAAGAACCAGATGAGCTAATCAGAAGAGATTCAGAATAGCTGTGGCAAAATGAGAGTAGGAAAACTGAGGGAGGGTGACTTATTAACACAAAGGATGTATGAACTAAGAGGCAAAATGATCTACAAACCAATAGGGAAAAAGCCTAAAAATAACATAAGAGAATAAACCAAAATGCATAGAGGAAAGAACACAACAAAAAATAAACTAAACACAAAGGAATGTACTGATATGGCAAAACCCTGATGACATTAATAAACAATTGAATATTGTCAAAAAAAGGTGAGATTTTTCCATGTTATCCATGCAACATTCATTAAGTACTCATAGTTAAATCCATAAAAATTACAATAGATATATTTCTGTGTAATCCATGGAACAATTATTAAAATAAACAGTTGAAGCAGTGGAGAGTGAAAAAAGCATGTTCTCATATTCTGGAACTGAGAAGACTGGAGAGGCCTGTGTGGAGATAAATATTAACTGTCTTATCTTTTGCAGAAATGTAAACAAGTGCATCCAAAGAAATGATGTATCATGATTTTCCATTCTTTTACAAGTATTAAATGAAACGAGCAATCTTTGATTTTCAAGTTAGAACACATATGATTGAAATATGATTGAGAACTGATAATAAATACAAAACATTAAGGTTTAAAATTCTCAATCAACCATATATGAAAGATATAATGTTGATTATTAGTGATGTATAAATAAAAAGAATGTAGTGATGATTTTATAACTGTGTCTTAAAGTAAATGTATAAAGCTGAGAATGGAATGTGTGATACTGTGTAAAGTTTAAGACTGAGCAGATTAGGGAGAGAAGTACAGGATGACTAAGAGTTACAAGAAGCCGGCTGTATGCTGACAGCGAACCTTTAAAGGCCAATGGGAGGAAGGGAGGATGCGACTACAGCCAGCTGCGTGGCTATTACCGGCATCTCCAAGGCCGAAAAGCAGGAACCAGTAGGTCACAATGACCATGACTAAAGTATTGCGCAATAACCAAGAAGATGAGCTGAATAGGTTGAGCAATAACTGGAAAGCCTAATAAGGAGCTGACTGGTGAAAGCATCAAGCACTATAAAAACAATGCTGAAGCAAGGAACGGGGTTGTTTTCCTCACAGAAGACTAGCGAACAAGATCGGACGGAGAAGAGAAGCTCAGATGGAAAAGGAACAGAGACACAGCCCAGCTGATCGACTGCATTAAAAGGAGGATCAACCCATGTGCCCTAGAAGGACTGTGCCTCAAGATTAAGAATCTGATTTCATCTACAGCCTTTTTATCCAGACAACAGAAGTGAACTTGATCGGTGAACAGCTGATTGCACTAAGTTTCAGGCTTCTGGAAGTCCTGAATCAACCTCAATTATGTCCTCGGGGTTTCCTTCAACTCTTCAGCCTCTGGAAGCTATTGTCTTCTGAGACATATGTAAACAAAGTTTCTGTTTAACCATCGAAGCCTGGAGCATCAGTGTCTGCCACTTAAAGGAAGAAAACTGAAGATGAAGTCGTATTCCCCTCAAGAAACCACTCGTTGTTACCCGAAGGAACATCTCCATCAGGTGCATGGACGAGCCTCCGTCTTCAAAGCCTCTCCAAACTCACTAGTTTCAGCATCAGGGAAAGACAGGTTGAGTTAATTGATTTATTTCTATTTATCCATTAGGTGCTGTAATTGTTGGGAATAAAAGAACAACAAGCCTCTCCAAAAACATCACACAACCATTTTTCTGTCTTTTTTTTATTTATTTTTTATATATAAGGATCATATCCAAAGCTATTCAAATTTGACAAGAAATAATTTCAACATCCTGTTTACACAGCCTTCAGCTGTCTCTCCTGTTTTGTCTTGGTGTCATGTAAAAGATTAGAATCTTTTCTAACAGGAAGCAGTTCGTATTCTAGCAGACATATCAAATTCAAAAACATATTTTCTGAAAGGTTCCCCCTGACGAAGTAGGCCAATCGGTGTCAGGGCATCCTGGATGGAGAGGGAAACCAGGGCACATATTTCATGTCCAGTCAATAGGTAGTCACCCCCAAAGCAATTATTCCCCATAACTCAGTTCTGTTCAGCAGCAAGTAAAAATTCAAGGTCTTGTATCAAGTAAATTTACAATCTAAGTTACAAACAACATCATCTATAAATAAATAACTCAGAAGCACATAGGAAGTTATAATTTCTATTCATGAAGTTATTTGAATTGATTAAATAGTTGAACACTCCTTTAATCCTTTATGCAATTTATTCCACAATTTCCCACATTCACAGAAGTAAACATTTGTTTGTACATTATTCACACAGTTTTACTTTAGAAATCCTTCTCCCCTCTGTGATTTTTGATTTTGTGACCTATTAAATTTACCAGGACATACTCCTTCAAGCTTTAACCCAACAAATAGAATATTTATTGTTTATTTCGTTATCACGTTCCCTCTGTTGAGAGAGAAAAGGTTATCATTTCTAAGGTTCTACTTCTAGAGAATCACATAAACTTCTGGTGAGCTGGTTTTTGCCCATGGGCCTTGAGTTTTAGGTTCCTCCTCGTGAGTAAATTGGAGCTACCTTGGTGTTCTAAACTGGGAACTGAAATTTCTGCCATGTGCTTTTCAACAGGCCTCAGCATCATGACTATGTTAGTTAAAGGCTGCACTTGCTGTTCTTTAATTTTCAGTCTAGTCTGACACCATGCTTGTGTAGACTAGGTTTGTTTTGTGAGTTTTAACAGAAAGCAGGGGAGGCGCACACTGAGTTATAAAACTATTTTCTTCGCCTGTTGTTTATGAATTGCAGTGCCACGGCTGCTGTATGACAGAGTGGGAGAAAATTATTTACCTATAAAATCTCCGTGAATTTCCAAAACATTTCCACAACCTGCATGTATTTGCACCAGTTGTTAAGAGTCCAATTGTTGTTTTGTGGTTTCAGATGGATTTATGATTCGCTGTTTGCTGTTTTCCAGCAGTGCCCCAAAGGACGCTGGTGGATAAAGGCTATTACTCTCATTCATACTAACTCAGTTTCTCATGGGGCCGCCCCCATGACTTGCTTTTTATTCACAACACTCAGTTCTGGCCAACCGGGACGTATGACACGCTATGTTCTGAGCTTCCGGTCCAATTGAAAGCGCTCTAATCGGCTTCCAAGACACCAGAACACATTCACTCCACCTGAGGATGGATTCAGCGTGCAGTCCTTGTTATCACTGCTTGGTTTCCAGACTATACACTTCCTCAATCCACCGATCTCTTTCACACAGTACAACAAGTTATGTAAAAACATCATCATTTACAATACTACTGTTTACCGAGGCGAGCCTGTAAAAACAGGTGGGGACTTATTCTGTATAACTTCGTACGCAAGTTTCCCGGAGTGTCAAGATCATTGAGTCATCTTCTCACCTTTAACCCATAAATCATATTTATATTGTAACCCAGTTAGTTGCCAATTTATTGTCTCTTAACTTGTTGCCAAAGTTATTTTCCATAAACATTTTTGAAATCATCCCCAGAACAAAGTATTCGCATCATTTACCATGAAGGTGTCCAGTGTTTTGGACTCCTACTTTTCAAGCGCGTTGATCATTTGATTATATCTACCTAAATCAGACCTTTAGAGTCCTTCCCCGTAACCTCTACCCCCAATAGTAGATAAAAGTAATTTGCATATTCTGTACACCCTTAATCATACCATTATTTAGTTATTCATTCCTGTTAAACATTTGATCACTATAACCAGTCATTTTTCCCCAATATATCCATTTCCATTTTTCCATCCTATGATTATTATTGTTATTTCTTTTTGTTTTCTCTGAAGTCTAAAGGTTAGTCAGACAAACATTTGAGACAAACATTAAAACAGAAATTTAGACAAACACTTAAGACACACAACACATGCCGGCTTCAGCCTCCCCTCTTAAAGGAGATTTGCTGCCAAATCTTTTATTATCAAGTTATTCAACCAGAACCCTATGGCAGAATGACAGGTTCTATTTGGTTCTGTTCCCATCCCAAAGAGAATTTAGATCCAATTTCACCTCAAGAAAATTCATAAGAAATTTAAGTTTTCACCCTCTGAAACTAAAACCCAGAAAATTGTTCCAACTTGCGAGCATCTGAACCCATATAGGGAATACCGACATTAGAGAAAAAACTAATGAAAAACAAAATTTGGTGCCCTCTAAAACGTTCATTAGTTGTCCGAACACAACTATGAATCAAAACCCAAACCAAAATGAGCTCACAGAAACTAAAACATACCACTCGATTCATGAATCTTTCACTCATGTGGCCCACATCATTCATACCTTGGGCCTTCATTCATTCCTGTCACACTCTTCTCAACCACACGTTTTCAACCCTCAAACTCAATCTTTGGATTCCTATTGTTCCTGAACCCCAGAGATCTCATGTTCTAAGTAATAATGTGTAAAAGGACGCATGTGTCAGGCTGGTCCCAGCCACCTTTTCAGGCCCATTTCACCTAGAAGAAAAATATATGTTTAGGGTTATCACTCACATCATCAGGCAATATAGTGGGACGACTCTTCATCAACCTTTCCAGATAAATCATGAGTATTGTGACCGGCAATGCCTGAAAATAAACTATTTGATCATACAGTCATCCCAGTACAACAAATTAACACAAACAAGAAATCACACACTTGGGTAGTGAAATCCGGATTTTTTCTTTGTTTTGCCATCTTCATTTCACAACACATAATCATATTTGTACATTGTTATTTCCATTATTATTATATACAAAGAAGACAAAAATAAATGACTTTGCAGTCTTGCTGTGTACCAGCTTATTAAGGAATAAAAGAAGATAAAAAGCAAACAGATTAGAATCATTTCGTTCAGAAAAAGGAAAGTATAGCCTACCTTTGTAGCACCTGGTGATCTGACACAAACACTATAGCTACTTGGCCTCTCGTCATCCTTTTTGCAGCATCAAGTAGTGAAAGTTTGAAAAATTTATTTGTACTTCTGCCTACCACAATAAACCTATTTATGCATAAATAATGACTGTGACGTCTAAACTTTATTAGTTAAGTTTTCAGTCCACCTTTCCTTTCATTTTATTATCCATCCTTCTATTCTTACCTCTGTTATTTGATTTTGCATCACTGCAATGCCCCTCGTTATGCACAGCGTCCTGAGTGCTTTGTTGCTGAAAAGTGCTATATAAATAAATTTGACTTGACATAAATCGGTATGTACAATTCGCCAGGCATTTTATTGCTTTTAATTCCATCAATTAAATCAACTCTATCATTTAATGCAACCACCACTTTTGGTGAAAACCAAGTTTTAATATAGGACATTAATTTTAAGGCAATGGTAGATTTGTTCTGTTCAAATTATATGAAGGTAACAGCATTTTTCCTCCTGCTTTAAGTCTTAAATGAGTGAAAGTTTTTTCCAAGTTTAATCACTGCAATTAATTGTTGTAAAGTTTTCGACAAATCATGTGGAGTCAGATAAAATCTGAGTCTAACTGGTCCAGCTAAAATCCTAAATGTAATATTGTTTGAAAGCCTGTTGCCTTAAAATTGTCACATTATCGTTCTGAGAATGTTTTTTCGTTCCAGCTCGTAAAAGAGTGCTGATTGGTGCTGCCAATCTAGACCACGCTGATGTTATTTATGGCCATGCCACAGAAACTAATCTTCCTCCCCTCAAATTTTGAAATATTGCATATTTAGAAATACTTAAATCAATTTAATTCACTATATGGCCTGAGAAATACTGATCAGTTATCTTTTTGTGTTTTACACCAAGAGTAAGGAAAAATTTTACGTTTTGTATTTCAGTTTAAAGCTTCATCAGCTTGAATACTTTGCCTCATTCACTTACTTTATCACTGTTATTCATATTTGCATTATTGTAAAACATTTTCTCTTGCTTTCAGTGAGAATAAAGGTTCATTTATTCTGGACTTAATCCTCACAGAGATGTGCGCATAAACTCTGTATGTGTATGTAGTCTTATTTTGTGTCTTGTGATGTGTGTCATGCAGTTGCTATGCTGGTGGTTGTGATTTTGGTTGTGTGTGACTATGTGGTTGTGACAGTGTGTGTGTGTGTGTGTATTCTTGAGAATGTTGTGGGTATTCCTGTGTGATTTTTTTTCATATTTGTTTTATTCTTTTCACTGTTGTTTACCTTCCTGTTCTGCAAGGACCCTCTCAAAAATGAGATGGTGCATCTCAGGGGGTTACCCTTGAAATAATCAGTTGTCAGTGCTGCCAATTATACCTTTTATTTCTTTCCATACATAATCTGTGCCATGATAGGGTTAAATAAAGTCAAAATCAGGTCGAAGGCCATTGGATCTTCCCTGCAAATGTTTCTGTTTGGCCATGATAAAGCTGCTCTCTGTCTCTCTCTCTCTTGTGGTATTCATCAGCAAGATTATAACGGCTCTGAATGTTCTATTCTAATCTAGCTTTATTTAGATCTATCTATATTTTCTAATGCAGTAAGTCCTTATTAGATTTAAGAATGGGGTCACTAGTTTTTATTAGTTGCTATTATTCTAATAATGTGAAGTGCTAATTTCATTAGCTCTAGTGCTTATTTTAATCTCTTTCCATACCTCGATTGGTCTCTTCTATGTGTAGTGTAGGCATCAAAAAGGATCACAGTATTGTGTTCATTAAATTCTGAATGTATTAAATCTCAACCATTGATACCCTTTTTAAAATCTGGTTCAATTACATTTAATTGTAACTGAGTCCTGTGGAAAAAACTCACTCCTCATCCATTTAGAAGGCTTAATGAAATTGATGAACACAAAAATGAAGGGCATGTTATGTCTTATAACTTAGTTTGTCTTGCCCAGTTTTATAAACACACCGTACAGTTTCCTTTTTAATTACACTTTGTATTTATTTCAAGTAACTAACGTTTGTTTCATTTAGCAAAAGTTTTCTCAATTTAGTCCAGTCCAGCAATTCTGTTAAGGTGCATTTCATCTTGTGTTAAATTTGAGTCTAATTTAATCATTCTGACTTGAAAAAGTCAAACCATCTATTAAAATCATATTTTGAGGGAAGAGATTGTCCCTTTATGGGACTTCCTTTCATGTTATCATAAAGAACTGACCTAATTTTATTATGGTACTGCTGGATCAGACCTGCTCATGTAATCTCTAATTGTTATTGTGATACCTTATTTAATAAATAACACTGAGCATCAGACAGTTTAAAATGTTTTTACCTTTCAAGCAGGCGGTCCATGGTCAGGACTGCTTTTCCAGACCTAAAAACTCAGAATTCCAATTAGTTTCATATCAGAAAACAATTTAAATCAAATGTATCCTGCCACATATCCCCTAATTTTTACATAACATGAAACAGACATTCATTTCACAAAAACAGAGAGACAAAATGGACGAACATTGGCCACATAAAGTTTGATTACCCTGTAAATACAGCATTTTTAGAGTGGAACCACTTTGTGTCACTTAATGGTTAAAATTATTTCTCACCCTTTTCTGGTGGGTCGACAATTATTTCCGGGACTCAAACAAGCTCCATCAAACTGTTGTTTTAACTTCTTAAAGCGTCTTTGTGGTTGAAATATATTGCATTGCTCCTCCAGAACAAGCAGGGAGCTCATTTTCTAGTGATGTCTCAGTCATTCTCTCACCTCACACACACTTTCACACACTCTGCCTAACCAGGCAGTACAGCACCGTTTCCTGGTCCAAATGAGAGCTTATTTTGTTATCTCTCAGACACCAGAGTTTATTCACAATAGAGTTTATTCGGTGAGCAGGGGTCTGTTAGCTTAGCTTGTTAGCTTAGCATGTTAGCTTAGCATGTAGCAGTCAAGGTCCGTCAGTCTAATGTGTCCCCATCACTTCAGTCTGCTCACCGTTATGACTCACACACATCCACACTGGCCAATTGATGTTACACTTTTATATTTATACAGCTGTTTACTCAAAATAATAAAAAGGAGCGGGAGGCTTTTAAACCTTTTTTTTTAACAAGGTTAGAGAGGCCTTTCAAACTCGTATCACTGCCCCCGGCAGTATTTTTGACCGTTCTTATGGAATAGTCAGGACCCAATAACCTTACCCGGGTATGCGCGTCTATATCCCTGCGAGTTTACTTTCAAAGAAGTGGGCGGCTTTAAGATCTTTTAAGAAGATCAGGGAGCCCTTCTAAACCCAATACACTTCCCCTCGGTAGTATCTTTTGACCGTCCTTATGGGATGATCAGGACCCGACAAACCTCTAAACCGAGTATTAGCGTGCTTCATTCAGGGAGGTGGCTTTTATGTTGTGTGCGAGGGAAACCGATCTTCCCTTGCATACAGTAAAGGAACTCGAAACTTACACCCCTAGATTTTAGCTTCTTTTAGAAGATTGTACCTTCCTTCCCGGGCTGACACCGTTAAAATCGCACCACTTATCTACACGCCTTACGGTTTTACACGTTCGCAACAATTATTTTGAACCATTTCTCTGCCTCCAAGAATTACAAAAACAGCTCACTCAGAACTAACAACACAGCCAGAGTGTTTTTACAGGAAAAACACTGGAGATTTTTAATAGGATCTCCTTACCTGTTTGTGGCCGCAGCTGTGATTTGTTGTCCTTCCGTTGCAACCCTATCCTATCCAAAAGTGGTTTTCGCTTCCGGGGCGCGGGCGGAAACACCAATTTGTCCGAGCTACCGCAGACGCCTCGGGGACCCACCGGTACTTGGAACCCCGGAAACAGTCACCACTCTATCTAAAGACTCTTAAAGGAACGACTCTCAACCAGTTTCTAAATGTTATCTCCTTTATTCTAAATTATGGCAGAGGATTGATTACAGAGATCAGCGCTGAGGCACTCCAAAGCAATGGATGTGCACTCCCTCAGTGATTATCAGTAGACTATGTGTCACCATTGTGGTGTCTATCTGTTAGATTGCATTGTAGCGGGTGTCCATACTTAATCTAAGTGTGCTGTAGCTTTCTGATCAAACCAGTAATATCAGCTGCTCCACCATCTACCCCAGTGCCCCAGCTTCAGGTCATTTATGACAACCCTTGGGCCATTTATCCTTGTACTGTGTGTCTATGAGCATTCTTATCCTATTGTAACAAAGGAAAACATTAGAACTTAAACTTTATTTCACTACTGCATAAATGGGAAAAACAGCTATGAGCATATTAATAAAGGTTATTCCTAACAACTGTCCCACAGTTAGGAAATTCAGGTGTACCAACAGCAAATTAAAAGGCAGACAGAAGCATGCAGATACAGACATAGGTAAAAAATGCAAAAACAAAAAAATAACAGATTGTACACTAAGGGATAATTTACCACATAAGAAAAATAAACTGTACAGTTATTAAAAATAGAATACTCAGGTTAAACTAAATGTGCAACTGAGTAGGGTGATTAAAAAAATTACAAAATGTGCAAATAAAAGCAGGGGTTAAAACACTTATTGAGATTGTTAGAAGCAGTTATGGTTATAAACTCTAACAGCTGCTTGTAGTAAGGATCTGCGATTACAGTACGTTGTGCACCTAGAATGCAGCAGTCTGTTACTGTAGCATCTCTGTAGTTCTGCAACAGCTTCATGCATGGGGTTAGATCGAATGCAAATCTAGTGTGGGACCACTGTCTTTTCAGTTTTACTCGAAGCTTTTATGAGTCTTCTGACAAGCCAGTTTTTATCTAATTTCTTTGTGGTTGCTATTCATTTGTTTTATACTTAATATATTATCTTCTTTCGGGATTTTTCTCCGACTACAGCTAATTTAAATACGTCTACACTTAGCATTTGGAACCCCAGGGGTCAGTTTTATCATGGCTAAACACTGCCTAAATATCTAATATTAAATACTAAAATTGGCAACATCATCTTTGGAGTAATTATCTTCACCACCTATTAAAGATCCCCCCAAAAAACAAGAATTCATGCAAAAGAAGTTCAGCTGCCATTGTGCCTTCAGTCTCTAAAACCCTGTTCCCGTGTAATTTTGGACCCAAGTCCGGTGTCTGACTGTTGGTGACGAGTTTCTCCACATATCCCACAGAGAACCGCTTTCTCTCCCACACACATGAGCATTTTCTGTCAAGCTGCCTCATCCTTGCTGTCTGTCATTTTCCTTTCTCTCTCTGATGAGCACACATGCTTTCTCACACACACACACCTCAGCCCCCCTGTGGGTCCTGTTTAGAGCGTTACTTTCTTTGTCAGTGAGGAGCCACAGTGAAGTTGTTGATCCTAAGGGAAGATAGGCCAATTTAACCCTCCCTGTATCACTCCTGCTCTCATTCCCTCTTCCTCTCTCCCAACATTTCTCTCATGTCCCTGCTGACTTGTTTGTCCCAGTGGGGTTTACCTCCTCCTACTCTCCAGGCTTGGCTCGACTTGGCTCAGTGTCCACCTTGACAGTAAGGCCATTATTTTTCTTTCTCACTTGTATCCTCTCTTCTCACCTTCTCCTCTTTTACTTTCTATCTCTTCCCCTCCGTCGCACCCATCTGCTTTTCTCTTTCTGGACCCTAATTGGCTCGGTACTTCCCCCCTGTCATCTCCAGTGTTTCTTTGAAAGCTACAGTGAGCCCAGCAGGGGACAGGAGAATGTGCAAGGCCCCCTGCTCTAACAGAGTCCAATGATTGTTCTCATCTTTATTTACACTATGTGCTTCCTCATTTGCACCTAACGACAGGGGGTTAACATCATGTTGTATGCAGTCAAGCATACTTAATCAATCAAAAAAAAAATGACCAGTGACATAAGAGGTGCTTTACTCATAAAGTAAAGCTCTCTTGAGGACATCTGTATGTTGATAATCAACTGGATACAACTTTGAAAGGAAATACATACTGAAAAACCTCTAAAACATTCACCAGTGCATGAGTGGTGAGTGCCCGCATAGTGCACATAACCTAGGCAAATGTGCTATACCTGCTAGGATGCTAGGATGCACCTCCTCAGTTTGAAAATGTTCAATATGGCTACAATACCTAATTGTGGAACTGAATTGAGAGAGATGATTACTAAGCATCAGAACACTGATGATACTCAGCTTTACTTATCCATAAATCCTGATTAACCCAACCAGTTAGATAGACTACAAGCATGTCTGGAAGATATAAAAACTTGGATGACTTAAAATTTTTTTCTTCTAAATTCAGACAAGACAGAAGTTGTCGTCTTTGGACCAGAGTCTTTAAAAAGAAACTGCTTAGTCAATCACTTAACCTGGATGGCATTAAATTGACCTCCGGTAATAAAGTAAAAAACCTTGGTGTTACTTTTGACCAGGACATGTCATTTAAATCCCATATTAAACAGGTTTCTAGGATTTCCTTCTTTCACCTCCGGAACATTGCCAGAATTAGAAATATCCTATCCAGGAGTGACGCTGAAAAACTAGTCCATGCATTTGTTACTTCAAGGGTGGACTATTGTAATTCTTTACTATCAGGATGTCCACAAAATGCAATTAAAAGCCTTCAGCTGATTCAAAATGCTGCAGCAAGAGTTCTGATGAAAATTAAAAAGAGAGATCATATTTCTCCAACTTTAGCTGCCCTTCATTGGCTCCCTGTTAAATCCAGAATAGAATTTAAAATTCTCCTCCTCACATATAAAGCCCTTAATGGTCTAGCTCAATCATACATCAGAGATTTGATTGTTCCATATGTTCCTAACAGAGCACTTCGTTCTCAGACTGCAGGTTTACTGGTGGTTCCTAGAGTCTCTAGAAGTAGAATGGGAGGCAGATCCTTTAGTTATCAGGCTCCTCTCCTGTGGAACCAGCTCCCGGTTTTGGTCCGTGAGGCGGACACCCTGTCTACTTTTAAGGCTAGGCTTAAAACTTTCCTTTTTGATAAAGCTTATAGTTAGAGTGGCTTAGTTTATCAGGAAGGGAGCCTTCCTCCCTCCCTGTTGGATGGAGTAATGGGGAGTCAGGTTTAGCCTAAACCGGCTCAGGTATGGTTGAGGTGCAAACACACCCTCCATTTCTGCTACCTGTATGACCCCTTCTCTTTTCCAATGGTTATAATCAGTCTGACAGAGAGAGGTATCCCAATCCCTGTGGTTTTTAGTATAACAATGACCATCAGTGGGACCCTTTGTGGAGTGCCTTGAGACGACATTGTTGAAAATAAGCGCCGTCTAACTAAATAATCTGAACTGAAACTATCTGTGTAGTTATGCTGATATAGGCTTAGGCTGCTGTAGGACATAATGACCACTTTCACACTCTTTGCTACATTCTCACACTACTCTCCAGTTTTGCATTATTTGCTGTTATTTCAGCTTTTAACTTTGTTCTCTCTTTTCTCTTCCTAGAAGCTACACCTGGCCTGACTCTGTGTCTACCTGTAACACCTTTCTGGAGAGGGGCATCGTCCGAGCTTCTGCTGGCAACAACTTAATGCTCACCCTCTACCGATGATCCACATGGCCCTGTCTTTTAGTGTTTAACCCTTTCTCTCTCCTAGACATGGCTGGCTGAGCTTTTGTTTTGACTAACTCTATGTGCTCTCTTTCAGACTCTAACCTTGAAAACTGGCTCAGAGTTTATCTGTTCTTTCTTTCTAGATGAAACGACTAAAGGAGCTACATCCATTAACATTTACTTTTCCTTCCAATAGAAAGTACTCCTGGATCAGTGCTTCTTTGTTCTCTTTGTGTCTCTGCTCTGTTCTCTCTAACCTCCAGTCAGTCGTGGCAGATGGCTGCACACACTGAGCCTGGTTCTGCTGGAGGTTTCTTCCTGTTAAAAGGGAGTTTTTCCTCTCCACTGTCGCTACATGCATGCTCAGTATGAGGGATTGCTGCAAAGTTAATGCCAGTGACTGTCCACTGTCTCTACATGCTCGTCCGGGAGGAGTGAATGCTGCAAGTCACTGACTGGATGCAATCTGCTGGGTTTCCTTTCCTTAGACAGAAAAACTTTTTATTCAATTTGAATAAATAACTGAATCTGACTGCACTGTTCAATGATTAGGATTAATTGTAATGTATGTCCCTGACTTTTGTGAAGTGCCTTGAGACAACATGTGTTGTGAATATAAATAAACTGAATTGAATTGAATTGAAAAATTGAAAACATCCTTTCAGGGGCTAAACAGCAAAAATCCTGGAGTACATCAGAAAGATCGCCACCGGTGACAAACTCAAAAATGAATGTCTCAGGCAGCAGAAACCCTATGTACAAAAAGAAGACCATGTGAAACTTTCCAATTAAAGAAGTGGCTGATTTTTTTAAGTTTGACCAGTGCCTAGAGGTGCATGGACCAAAGACAAGTGAAGGCACACTAATCTATGCAGGACAGAAGCAGTCTCGTAGCACAAGAGCAATAAAGGCCGGATTCTTCCACAACAGCACGGACATGTCATTCAGGCTGTCCAAAGATGCCCCTGAAACAGTCCAACACATCATAGTTGACTGCACTGGCAGACCAAAGGTACATGAAATGCCATAACCAAGTGGCTAGACAGTGTACAGCAATCTGTGCTAAGTATGTATGAATACAGAATACAGAAGGTGATCTCATTCTGAGACTAACAAGACAACATATATTCACTCACAACACAAATGAAGAAGATATAGAGATTATTCTAATTACTTACTAGGAAAATGAAAGCGCAAGTAATGTACAATGGTTAGGGAAACACCACAATTTTAAAGGACATTGCTTGCACCTCACTAAAAAATCACTAGAAATGTATCAACAAAAACTGCATTGATTCTGAGGTGAAATGCTGATGGGATGACATATTTGGATAGCAAGCACAACCCACAAAGAACCCCTTATTTCAATCCATATGACCAAAGCAGTTCCTGGTTTCCAAAATACCAGTCCCTGCTTTAGATATTCTGTCCATGAATGGCTTTAGTGGCAAATGTTTGAGCACCAGTGTATGCCATGCATTAAAAAAGAAATATTTATCTGAAACTGTGAAGCAAAGTAGGCAAAGTACAGCATGTTATTTCAGCTAAAAGAGAGTATGACAGTAAATAATCCTCAAAGAGTTCTCTGTGCATTTAAGAGTGTAAATATTTGAGTGGCCCCTGCTGTTGCTGTGCATTCTGCCTAGAGCAGAGTAATGCTTTTCTGTTCTCCAGGGTTGAGACCTTACCGCCTAGCTTGGCTAAACCACTTTATAGTTGGCTTGGAGTTTCCACGTTGTAAATGGCAAACTGCCTTTAGTTATTTATGATATGTTGCATTAGACTCTCGTGCTTTAAATATTCCCAGTTGTGCTCTAGTCAAATTATAACTTATAGTTAGAGATTCACTCAAAACAGAGTTACCTTCTAAGTATTTATGATTTTGCTCTGTAAAAAAGAAAAAAAAACAGAAATGAATTTACTCTGTGTGACAAATATGACTTTAATGCCCAATACTTTACCAGGTGTTAAGAAGAAGCTTGTTTTTAATGTTCAAATAAGGAGTTCCATGACTTATAGTTTTAATTTTAAAGAAACTTTAGGAGCGGGGAAGGAAGAGACTCAAGGTTTCTAAAGCTGTCTGGACATTTAACAAACCAGTCAGACCTTCAGGGAATGCCTACTTGGGTCAGACAGGGCTGTGTGTGTTACTGCTTCATAGTTTAGCCACCTTGACCTTTCTATGTCTGAATAGATTGTTGCTTTGGTGGATATGTCTGCCCTAGGTCACTCCTAGTAAAGGCAGTTGTGCTGACCTCTCCTGGTATAGGCTTTAGGGATGCCTAGATGCTCCCCACTTCAGATTCGAAACACTTATTAAAGCCCAGGAAAACATTTCTGAAGGTTTAAGCCCAAGACATGAGCTTAAACATACAGCCTAATGGTGAGTAAGCAAATATCACAAGGATGATCAGTCATGGTTGGCTTGATTGGGCCTGACTTTTTGACGAACACTTTCTTCTCTTCTTCTGCGTATGGTTGTGAGGAGATTTCTTGCTGCAGATTTGCGCTTTCATCAAAACCATGTCAGTCAAGGCTGATCAACCAATCATGACCTGACTTTAGAGCAATGTGTCTGCATCATACTATCCAGCCAGTGACAAAAAGCGAACATTGAAATTTCACAGATGTTGACTAAAAAGATTTTTTTCTTCTTTTCTAACCAAAACACTGTTTGCTTAGAATAGTTTTGGTAATTTAAGGTATTTTAAACACGTGAACATTACAGATGGTAAAGGCAGTTGAACAGTCATGATTTTAAAATAATCAAGATTCAACATTTAGCCTTATGAAGAATAAATTGATTTTTCTAGCTACAAGAGAGTAGTATGAAGGAGTATTGGGGACATATGATGGATTTTTTTTTCTGGTGGATATTTTTTCCTTTCAATTACAGAATAAAGTTGAAATATTAAGAATAATGTTAACACTGCTGTGCTCTTTCCAAGATTTGATTGTCATTCTACCAGTCTGCTTGCTGTCTTTGAATGTTCATCCACATGTTTGTATGCTAAAAGAGAAATTATTACTTTGTTATTAAATACTGTAGTATAAAGTCACAAGCTCATTTACACAAGGTCACATTTCTTTGCGCCAGTGTCAGTTTATTGTTGTCGACTTTATTGTTGAAATAATTTTTCTCTATTTTCTCTTCAATACATTTTGACTTTTTCAATTCAATTCAGTTTATTTATATTGCGCCAATTCACAACACATGTCGTCTCAAGACACCTCACAAAGGGTCTGGAATGGTGTAGGGTTGTTGGGGAGGTAAGAATAAACTACTGAGTGTTAGTTTGGCCATTTTAGAATGGGCTATGTGTAGGGGTCCTAAGTAAAATAATAAATTGATAAGGTTTGTCCGTCTAGAGCCCACAGGTGGCCATTGTTATTCAAAAAATCACAAGGATTGAGGGTACCTGTCTCTGTCAGAATGATTATAACCATTGGAAAAGAGAAGGGGTCGCACAGGTAGCAGAAATGGAGGGTGTGTTTGCACCTCAACCATAACTGAGCAGGTTTAGGCTAAACCTGACTCCCCCTTACTCCATCCAACAGGGAGGGAGGAAGGCAGAGGTAAAAATAATTGGAGAGTGTTGTTTCCCAGTTGTGTTGTGTGAAAGATGGGTAACTTTAAAATGGGCTAAGTCAATTCAATCGAATAATATAGATTTCAAGTCAGGTACATACAGGGGTTGGACAATGAAACTGAAACACCTGTAATTTTAGTGTGGGAGATTTCATGGCTAAATTGGACCAGCCTGGTAGTCAGTCTTCATTGATTGCTCTTACTGGTGCAATGTGCAGAGTGTGAAGGTTCAATTAGCAGGGTAAGAGAACAGTTTTGCTCAAAATATTGAAATGCATACAACATTATGGATGACATACCAGAGTTCAAAAGAGGACAAATTGTTGGTGCACGTCTTGCTGGCGCATCTGTGACCAAGACAGCAAGTCTTTGTGATGTATCAAGAGCCACGGTATCCAGGGTAATGTCAGCATACCACCAAGAAGGACGAACCACATCCAACAGGATTAACTGTGGACGCAAAAGGAAGCTGTCTGAAAGGAATGTTCGGGTGATAACCCGGACTGTATCCAAAAAACATAAAACCACGGCTGCCCAAATCACGGCAGGATTAAATGTGCATCTCAACTCTCCTGTTTCCACCAGAACTGTCCATCGAGAGCTCCACAGGGTCAATATACACGGCCGGGCTGCTATAGCCAAACCTTTGGTCACTCATGCCAATGGCTAACGTCGGTTTCAATGGTGCAAGGAGCGCAAATCTTGGGCTGTGGACGCTGTGAAACATGTATTGTTCTCTGATGAGTCCACCTTTACTGTTTTCCCCACATCCGGGAGAGTTACGGTGTGGAGAAGCCCCAAAGAAGCGTACCACCCAGACTGTTGCATGCCCAGAGTGGAGCATTGGGGTGCATCAGTGATGGTTTGGACTGCCATATCATGGCATTCCCTTGGCCCAATACTTGTGCTAGATGGGCGCGTCACTGCCAAGGACTACCGAACCATTCTTCAGGACCATGTGCATCCAATGGTTCAAACATTGTATCCTGAAGGCGGTGCCGTGTATCAGGATGACAATGCACCAATACACACAGCAAGACTGGTGAAAGATTGGTTTGATGAACATGAAAGTGAAGTTGAACATCTCCCATGGCCTGCACAGTCACCAGATCTGAATATTATTGAGCCACTTTGGGGTGTTTTGGAGGAGCGCGTCAGGAAACGTTTTCCTCCACCAGTATCACGTAGTGACCTGGCCACTATCCTGCAAGAAGAATGGCTTAAAATCCCTCTGACCACTGTGCAGGACTTGTATATGTCATTCCCAAGACGAATTGACGCTGTATTGGCCGCAAAAGGAGGCCCTACACCATACTAATAAATTATTGTGGTCTAAAACCAGGTGTTTCAGTTTCATTGTCCAACCCCTGTACATTCCAGTTAATCCTAACCATTGAACAGTGCAGTCAGATTCAGTTATTTATTCAAATTGGATAAAAAGTTTTTTCTATCTAAGGTAACCCAGCAGATTGCATCGAGTCAGTGACTTGTAGCATTCACTCCTCCTGGATGAGCATGTAGAGACAGTGGACAGTCACTGGCGTTGACTTTGCAGCAATCCCTCATAACCTAAGCCACTCTGACTATAAGCTTTATCAAAAGGAAAGTTTTAAGCCTAGCCTTAAAAGTAGATAGGTTGTCTGCCTCACGGATTAAAACTGGGAGCTGGTTCCACTGGAGAGGAGCCTGATAACTAAAGGATTTGCCTCCCATTCTACTTCTAGAGACTCTAAGAACCACCAGTAAACCTGCAGTCTAAAAACGAAGTGCTCTGTTAGGAACATATGGAACAATCAGATCTCTGATGTATGATGGAGCTAGATCATTAAGGGCTTTATATGTGAGGAGGAGAATTTTAAATTCTATTCTGGATTTAACAAGGAGCCAATGAAGGGCAGCTAAAGTTGGAGAAATGTGATCTCTCTTTTTAATTTTCATCAGAACTCTTGCTGAGGCATTTTGAATCAGCTGAAGGCGTTTAACTGCATTTTGTGGACATCCTGATAGTAAAGAATTACAATAGTCCAGCCTTGAAGTAACAAATGCAAGGACTAGTTTTTCAGCGTCACTTCTGGATAGGACATTTCTAATTTTGGCAATGTTCCGGAGGTGAAAGAAGGAAATCCCAGAAACCTGTTTAATATGGGATTTAAATGACATGTCCTGGTCAAAAATAACACCAAGGTTTTTTACTTTATTACCGGAGGTCAATTTAATGCCATCCAGGTTAAGTGATTGACTAAGCAGTTTCTTTTTTAAAGACTCCGGTCCAAAGACGACAAATTCTGTCTTGTCAGAATTTAGAGGCAGAAAATTTAAAGTCATCCAAGTTTTTATGTCTTCAAGACATGCTTGTAATCTTTCTAACTGGTTGGGCTCATCAGGATTTATGGATAAGTAAAGCTGAGTATCATCAGCGTAACAGTGAAAATTTATCCTATGCTGCCTGAAAATTTTACCTAGCGGAAGCATATATATATATAGTAAAGAGAATTGGCCAAACTACTGAACCCTGTGGTACTCCACAATTAACACTGGTGTTTAAAGATGATTTATCATTTACATGAACAAACTGGAATCTGTCAGACAAATAAGATTTAAACCAGCCTAGCTCTGTTCCCCTGATCCCTACAGCATATTCCAGCCTTTCTAAGAGAATATTGTGATCGACTGTATCAAATGCAGCACTGAGATCTAACAGAACCAGTACAGACACAAGTCCATTATCTGAGGCCATAAGAATATCATTAGTGACTTTCAGCAGAGCTGTTTCAGTGCTATGATGAGCTCTGAAGCCTGACTGAAACTCTTCAAACAGGTCATTGCTGTGTAAATGCCCACAATTTTGATGAGCAACTATTTTCACAAGAATTTTAGATAAGAATGGAAGATTGGATATAGGTCTGTAATTTTTAAAGTCATCTCGATCAAGCGAAGGTTTCTTAAGTAAAGGTTTAATTACAGCTACCTTAAAAGCTTGTGGTACATATCCATTTACTAAAGATAGATTAATCATATCTAAAATGGGGCTAGTAATCAGAGGGAACACTTCCTTAAATAATTTGGTCGGGTTTGGGTCTAACATACAAGTTAAAGGTTTAGATGAAGCTATTATTTCTGATAACTCAGGAAGCTCCACAGGATCAAAACAGTCCAAACACAGATCAGGTTCTACAGTTACTTCCAACGTTGTCTCACTTGCTGAGGATGAAGTAATCATCTTCTGGAGTATGTCAAAGATAATATTTTTAATAGAATCAATTTTATTTAAGAAAAATCCCATAAAGTCATGACTGCTAAGAGCTAAGGGAATGGATGGCTCAACAGAGCTATGACTCTGTGTAAGTTTAGCAACTGTACTAAAGAGAAACCTAGGATTATTCTTGTTCTCTTATATTAATGATGAGAAATAAGCTGTTCTGGCTTGGCAAAGTGTCTTTTTATACAACAGTAGGCTATATTTCCAGATTAAGTAGGAATCCTCTAGGTGTGTAGAGCGCCATTTTCTCTCCAATTTTCTAACATTGTGCTTTAAAGTACGGAGCTCTGAATTAAACCAGGGATTCAGCCTCCTATGAATAATTATCTTCTTCTTCAAGGGGGCTGCATTGTCTAATGCACCATGCAATGATGAAGTAACACTACTAACAAGAGAATCAATTTGTGAAGGGGAAGAAACAAAATTATTGCCCTCCACTGTGTTTTTCTGTGATAATGAGGAGATTAAAAGTGGAACAGATTCTTTAAAGGTTGTTACAGCATTTTCTGATAATGATCTACTATAATGAAATTTTCTTTCAGGTGTGGAGTACTCGGTTAAGTTAAACTCAAAGGTTAGTAAAAAATGGTCAGACAGGACAGGGTTATGAGAAAATATTGTTATGTCTTTACACTCAATACCATATGTCAGCACAAGGTCCAGAGAATGAAGACAAAGGTGGGTAGGTTTGTTAATGTTTTGAGCAAAGCCAATTGAGTCTAAGATAGCATTAAAGGCTATATTTAGGCGATCACTTTCAGTGTCAATATGAATGTTAAAATCCCCCACTATAATAACTTTATCTGTATTTAACACTAAATCAGATAAAAGGTCTGAAAAGTGATCTAAAAATTGAGAGTAAGGGCCTGGTGGATGGTACAAAACAACAAACAGAAGTGGTTTTATTGCTTTGCAATTTGGATGAGGAAAACTAAGGATTAAATATTGAAAAGAGTTGTAGCTATTGATTGGTCTGGGACTAATCAATAAATCGGACTGAAAGATGGTTGCTACTCCTCCTCCTCGCCCAGTATTTCGAGGAATGTGAAAATTTAAATAATTAGTAGGAGTTGACTCATTTATAGTAACATAATCCTCTTGCAGCAGCCAGGTTTCTGTGAGGCAAAATAAATCAATCTGATTGTCCCAAATCAGGTCAATAACTAGCAAAGTCTTTGAAGAGAGAGATCTTTTGTTCTCATTTAAGCCACATTTAATTGTTTTATTTTTCTTTTCAGTCTGAGTTGTGTTTTTTTTATGATATTTTCATGATTTCCTCCTTTTACTTTATTATTTAATCTATTCAATTTTGGCCGTGGGCGAGACACTGTCTTAATAGGGTAATGGGTGGGTAGCAGTACAGAAGCTGCATAGAGTGTTACGCTACGACCCTGCTTCCTGCTGAACCCTGGGTTTTTGTCTATCATTTTAACTTTAATCTTAAAATATGTATGCAACAAAAATGTTCTCTTTTTTTTATCTCTAATAGACCCTGATACCCCACCATGGACCAAAGTGAATAGTCTTCATGACTTTGTATTTTGTCTCTTACAAGCAAGTCCCATGTAGCTGCAGGTGGTGTTATATAAACAAAATGGCACAACGGTAAGTTGCCTACACAACTATTTATAGTTTTCCTAAATTATAAAACATAATTTAATTGTTTTACATATAAAACAGTTAAAAGTTAAATCCAACTGTTATATATGTTGCTTAGTCCGTGTATAAGAAAAGTTAATACAGACACCTGGTACAAAGGCACATCGTTACTGCAGTATATTTTGCAACACAGCCAGAGAGCCTTTGGACCTCCTGTACTTTATGTTTACTTGTCATTGTTTGCACCTCCTCTTCTTTTAACACCACTTATTCATGCTCACTCCACTCTCACTGCTCTCTCCTCACAACTTCCCATCTTCCTCTTCTGCACTGTCTCAAGATTCAGATGAATAATTCATCTCCACTCTTGTTAAAGAGAACACAAACCTTGAAAAGAGACAGATGAGAAAAGAATCCCCTTCCACTAACACATCGAATGCAGTGGCACAACAGTTAGGAGCTAGAGGCTTTTCCCTGTCTTTTTGTGTGTTTCCCCTCCACCCACATTTCCTCTCTGCCCCTGTTTCATGGCGCACTCTTATGCCATCCTCCTTCCCTCAGCATGTGCGCATCATTTTCTACCCCGGAGCATGCCCAGGATAGTCACAGCTGTGAGGAAATGTCAGACGTTTACCACCCACCAATCTCCTCACCAAATATGCATGCTCATGCAAACACAGAAAAGCACAAACATAGAGCACATGCATGTACAGACGTGCACACAGAAACACACACACTGGCACTGTTTACACACGACACAGCAGCAGAAACCCCATTACTCAGAGGGCGTATGGCATTGATTTTTGCCTCTCCTTGGTCTTGGTGAGTTCTGGCTTGGCACAGTCTGGGCTCATGTGGGAGCACCCACAGCAACACTACGGGTTAAGCCGATTACGTTTTTGGGGAGCAGGGAAACCTGAGGAGCAAAAAGATCCAGTTTTGTTCCCATCCAATCCCCCTGCCCCTCCCTCTGCCCTTGTTTTTTCTTTCCTCTTTCTTCTCCTGATTCATTTATATGCTTTTGAGGTTTAAGCAGCATGGGGTTGTGTTTGCATTTATTGTCACAAGAAAGAAAAAAAAATTCAAGTTTAAAGCATTACATTTGTAAAAGATGAATAAGGAAAGGCTTGATGAAAGGGAGGTTGGTTGTTGTTGGGGGGAAACAGACGTGGCTCACTGATATGTTACTCTGAAAATAAACTTCAGAACAAACCCAACTGATAGTGAGGCTGAGTGAATATCACCTTGCTGTTGGTTATATTTAAAGTGCCTGTGGCATCGAATTCTTATGATAAATTTGATTACATTTGTTGAAGGGAAACATGGATAAAATATTTTAAAAAATAAATTCATCCCATTCAAATGAACAGTTGTTGAGATAGGTGCTCATAAATTCCACTAAAAAAGGCAGTTCCAGACTACCCTTTTGCGATTTTGTTTTGTTCTTTTATGACATGAAAGGGATATAAACTGATCACAAGATAGCATTTTAATAAACTGATCACGGATGCAATGGCTGATAACACAGACAGTGGAGAAAAATCTGATGATTCTTTAGATATACTTTAGTCCTTTTCAAAGAGAGATGAAGCAGAGTCAGAAGAAGAAAGTCAGCTGTCATCAGAGAGCAGAGCACAAGTTTTGGTCGCAGTGTGTTACATTATACACAGCACTGAGTAAAACAACCAGAGACAAGATGAGCAGCATGGAGCAGGTTTAAAGACACTACAAGGTGTGTAATTCTTTTTAAACTAAAATTTTTTTAAGCAAGTGACAACCTTTTCTTTGACGATCTTTTCACATCAAATGCGCAGAACAGCGTTGCTATAGCATCTTCTTTCAACATTCTCCTTTATCTGTAAGATATCCCGACAAATAACATCATTCAAATTCAGAGGTTTCTTGTTTGAAGCAGTTTGAAGTTTGAAGCTGAAAAGTGCTCCGATCACAACTGGCTGTTCTTGATGGGACCGGTCCATCACTCCTTCATCAGTTTTCCAGCTCTGATCAGGGTAGCTCTGATCCTCTTCACTTCAGGAAAGTAGTGCAGACCAACAGCTGTTTTTGCAGTATTGCTGCAACCACCAGCAATGCACCATTTCACTATATTAGCGCCGTTTTTAAACGCAACTTGGCTTCTACCTGAACAGTTTATCATTGACGCTCATGCAATGAATGACCGGAGAGTTCCCCTTTCACGTCAGTTTCGGGTGACTTTGGACAAAATATGTTTATTTGTGTCACAGTTGTCTTTTATCACATTCTTAATTCTAATATAATGTCAATTACTGCCCAATGTATGCAATATTAAAATGTTTTCTTTCAATTTCTGCATTTGTGGAAAAAGCTTGTCACAGGCACTTGAAACAGTTAAAGAACTTGCAAAGTCGGATAGAATGGATTGAAAGCAGGGCAGCTATTTCCCCACCATTTATTCCTACGCTACTTTGTGGGAAGTGCCTAAAATGTTTTAATATTGTGTCTGTGTTTCAGTCTAAAAGAAAAAAAAAGATCGACTTTTAAGGTTAAAAAAAACAATGCCTAATGTGCTTTGCTAAAGTATTTATTTAGACCCTTATGTTTCTTTAACATTCATCACTGTAAAACCACAAGCATCAATCTATTTAATTGGGATTTTATTGATAGACCAACACAAAGTAACTTTGCAACGTGTCACAAATTAAAATTTGAAAAGTGTGAGCATAGGTATTCAGCCCGCTGAAGACAACTGTTTCTACAAACACCTTTTATTGCATATACAGTCTATCAGGTGTGCACATCTAGCGATCTGTTCTTTTTTTTTTTCTCCTTTCTTCTTCACAAATTACAAGCTTAGTTGGATTGGATAGAGAGCATCTGTGAAAAACAATGTTCAAGTCTTGCTACAAGTTCTCAGTTGAATTTCAGTCTGAACTTTTACTTGGCCATTCTAAAATATTAAATATAAATTGATCGAAACCATTTCACTGTGGCTGGCTGTATTTTTATGGGTGTGCACAGTGTTAGTTTTCCACCACCAAAAAGTTCAGTTTTAATTTAAAGCTACCAGAACACCTTTTTTCCACATGTTTGCTGTGACCACTTCATATCTTGTGGCAAACTGCAACCAGGACATCTAATTGTTTTCTATAAACCCTGACTTTCTATATTAGGCTTTTTCTGTTGAAGCTACTACTAAAACTTTTACTGTGAAGGGATTCAACCACCTGAGCTGTAGATCTCTGCAGTGCCTCTAGAACCATTTCTTTCCCTCTAAGACATCTCAAAGCTTGTTTACTGCTGTAAACTTTATTCTTGATCTGTTTACCAAGGCAGTGAAAAGACCACTAAAGGGACGGGTGCTCAAAGTAAAACAGAGCACATTTAACTGGAATCTTGGGAGGAGTATTAACAAGAATCTCACACAGCTTTTACAGTTCAATGTACTATAATGTACTACAAAATAGTTAACATTGAGATACACAGTTGAATAAAAACATAAAGCTGACTGACACTGTTAACTGACTACCAAACGTGAGGTTAAACCTCTTCTATTTGTGTGTGTTTTGTGATTACATTTTCTTCTTTTCCTTCTCAGTCTGTTCTCTTTTTTTCCTCATTGTCCCATTCTCCCTGTGTTGACAGCTCAGAGTCTCGTGTTATTTCTGTCTCCATCTTATCGATCCTTCTAGGAGCAGGAAATTAGCAATCAATAAATCCAAATCTAACTACAGTACATCTTAACATCACTAATGACTTTTAAACTGGTTGCTTGTAATATTCAATATAAGTGCACTACCAAACAGCGATATGTTTACTATAAAACCTTTTTTTATTTTACTCTTTATTACCCAGTTAATACCTTTGGTTGCTTCAAGCAGCTCCTTCTTTGTTTGTTTCACACATCTTTCTTTAACGCATCTCTTTCTTAAATGCATCTCTGAAGTGAAAAAGCAGGCCATGAATGATAATTTAAAAAATATTTTAAAATGCACTACCCATTATTTTCTCCTTGTATTTAAACAAAGATGATTATTCAGTCAATAGCGCAGCATAACATTATACGTAGTTTTGTTTTAGAGTCTGGTTTGTGTTAGTTGTGCCACCAGCCATGGGAGAAAACATGGTCTGAAATGTACACAAAGATGCTGGTAAAAACTTTGAATCCATACTACACAGCCTTAGCCTATTCTGTTAGTCCAGGCCTCTCAGCCTTAAGGCTAGTTATTTGCTCTGTGTTGTGTTTTGAAGTTGATACAAACTTTATTAAATGAGTGGTTTTAAACACAAATTGGCCATAATGAGCTGTTAGTGCTCATATGCATCTTAATCTTTGTATTAATGAAAAATGGCTGCACTTGCATAGAGCTTTATCAAGTTCTTGGACCCCAAAGCACTTTACACTACAATCAGTCATGAGGCAGATGTCAGAAGTGGGGCTACCATACAATGGGCACCACCGGGCCTTCTCACCACCATCAGCTGGTAAGGCGGGTAAAGTGTCTTGACCAAGGACAAAACGACTGAGACAGACAGAGCGGAGTGGAATTTCAATGTACATCTTTGACTAATGAATGAAATGGTGAACAAGCTATTCGCTTTCCTTTGTAAACTAAAACCATTAATGGCTAATTGTTGAATTGTTCTAGCCTAATAAAGACTTTGTTAATGGAAATATGTTTAACTTGAAGTTGAATTGATTTTGGTAATAAAGCCTTGTATTTTAAAGAGAAGTTGTTATGAATTTGTTCCATATATGTACAAAGTTTTGTACATACATAGTTTTGTAGTTTCTTTGTTCAAAGAATTGTTTTTTTTTTATTAAATATTAAATAATATAAGCATCCTGATTGCACAACATGTTTTTTCTTACTAATCACACACTTTCACGGAACAGGAGCGCTTTGATTGGTCAATGCATACAGACATTATCTATCTAGAACTACTATCTATCAAAAATAATGTAAGGATGCAAATTTTATTTCAAAATTTACAGCTTATTTACATGTGTTTTTATTTTTTTAGTCCAACTAATTGAAAGCCAACTCCAGACCATTGCTTGGTATTCTCATACCTTCTGGTTGCGGATTTACGAGGCAGTGTGTGCTCCATCAGCCTCCATGTGTGAGAGATTGATAGAGGTCGGCACATCATTCAAACCTATACCTTTTTTCACAGTTTCACATAACCAGGTGTTGCAGCTTTAATATATAAATGTATTCAGAGACACTGACATACATTATGTTTTCAGTGCACTAACAAGACAAGAAGTTTCACCAACCACTATCTAATCAAGTTCCTAGAAATTACGTCAGTCTTGCAAGAGTGAAAAAAGCATATAACATATTTTATAAAATATCTTATTAAATTGAAACATAAAAAACTACACTATTAGTTGAGGAGAGACATATAAATGTGATATACTCTAAATAATGATTTGTCAGTGACAGTCTATTTACTGAATTTGCTGATTGGTCGAAGAATAACTTAATTTACATTGGCCCCTAAAAAGGCTAAATATCATTAAATTGCAGGACTCACATATCTCCTCAAAGTAGTTTTTTTTTTCTACTACCAATAATATAGGGATACTGGTGAATGACAGCTATTGTTAATCTAAAAAGGAAGATGCTTTTTAGACCCAGACAATCTTTAGCTAGCAGCTAGCTCATGACACAACCAAAAACTACTGTCTGAGTGATAAAACCTGAATGGTCAGATAATAACTTCTCCTCATATGTCTCCTCCCACTCAGAGAGCCAGAGCCTTCTTCCTTTAACCCCCTGTGTATGATGTTGTGTTTCAGCCTCTCTCTGCTCAGACTGCCCCTCCGTCGGTGATGAAGCAGAAAAAATACAAAGTTTCCATTTTGTCTGACAGATCCACATATCTTATAATTTCACTCACTTACTGGTTTATTAATCAACAACTGTCCTTGAACATGGACCAAAAGAGACATATTCTTGGCTCCACAGTCTGCTTCTCTATCTCACTGCTTAAGGGACAGTTATATCGCGTGTCCAAGGGGCTAAAGGTCAAAGGTAACGAGGTGACTGGGGGGGTGTTGTCATGTCATTTCTCTTTTAAAATAACGTAATGAAAAACATTATTAATAAACACTTTTCTTAGGTCTTAGAGAAGGCCTTAATTGTTGGGGCTAAAAAACGAAATGAGAAAAAATGTATATTTTAAAAAAGAGGGTACTTGTGGGCAAGGAGCAAAAGAGGCAGGTGCTCAAGCCCCTTCCATAGATTTTCAAGGTTTTATAAATCTTTATATATTGTGTATTTTTTTGTAATGCTAGTTTATTACAATATTATGTTCACTTCTAGATGGTGAAATATGATTCAGCAGATGTTAGTCAATTGAAGTCTCTTCCCAGTGCTGGCAACATTTCATCCCTGCCGACTGAATCCTCATTATCGCCTTCTCATAATTCTGTTTTTCTTCCTTACTTTTTTAAATTGGTTATTCTAATGGCTGCTGTTGCATGTAATTATATAGCAATTATCTGCTTCCTTGCTGCTGACTGGTGTTCTATTGCTCTAAAGCAAAGTCGGGCTGTGTCTATTACATTCCCGCTGATGTGGCAGGCTCACTTTAAATACTGTGGGGCTTTTTGACGAAGGACAAGTCGAATGTTTGCCTGAACTTCTTGTCAAGACCAAATAACCTTCTGTTTTTTCATTCATTTCCTTCGTTGGTGCAGTCCTAGCCCTGTTGGACCCATTCTATGGTTCAGAGTGATAATTAGTCTGCAATCTGAGGGAGAAGAAATCATAGATATGTATTTTTCTCCTTCTATTTTTGTCCCCTTGAGTCGAGTTGATTCTTTGAAGTTAGGGCATCACTTGATCTTTATTTCTTTAAGTTCATTACTTGTTTTCTAGTTGTGTGCATGTCATGCATTTTTAACAAACCCTTTGAGTTGACTTTGTGATGTGTTGTAGCCAAGAACATCAAAGGGATTGCTTCCTCTCTGTCTCATTTTTCCCTTGGTCTCTGTTTCTCTCTCTTATTCTTTTCTCCTTTTCATCTCTTTGTTTGGCCTTTTACACTCAGAGAGCTCGTCTTCTTGGGCAGAATTGTTGGTGGGAAATGAGACGCTAATGCTTACAATAATTGTTCTTTTAAAAAAATCATTGAAATTTTTATTAATTCTCATTTAGAATATTAAATATGGTACCATACCAATGATTAAATAATGGACTTCATTACTCCAAGAGAAACACTTTTTATCAGGAACGTAAAGTGCTGAAAGAAATGTTCTTACACATATTGATCAGCAGATGCTCACACACAGAGCTTTCTTCACAGTCCTAACAATTTTATTAGCACCTACAGGAGGACACCGAGAGAAAATGCTAAAGCAGGAGAACAGCATTAATGCAAGAAATAGCTGATATTTGTTTATATTTTATGGTTCAGATGAAATCTAATTCTTGTCTAAGGCTTACCATCCATGTTGACCATTGGTTAGAGCTGAAGCATTGTGAAATAATGTTACAGATATGGCCAAGAATAAACCACGTGATATTAGTAATGAACTAATCGACAGTCAAGTATTTACTAGTTATTATGAACTTTTACCACTATTAATGTCTAAGAAAAAATGCATTTTTCAGGTTCACAATGATTCAAAGATACTAAAAACGTTTTAACTAGTTTTAAGATTTTTTACCTTTGCTTGTTAAATTGGATGGAGTGTTTTTCCTTTACATTTGAAATGACAGAGATACACTATATTGATTCAAATATTTGACTTTCTCTTACTTCCATGGCCACAGGTATATAAAATCAGCGATGAAAGCAGACTGTTTCTACAAACACCTGAGAAAGAATGGGTCTCTCTCAGGATCTCTGTGAATTCAGTTGAATATAGGATGCCATTTTTGCACTAGGTTCAATCGTGAAAATTTCCTCACTATACTAAGTATGCTAAGTAAGACTAAGTAAGATATGGATGAGCAAGTCTGGTATTGAAGAACTTGCCTGGCTTCAAATCAATAGTGTTCCTAATCCCATGAGCCCCCCAACCCCGATGAACCCCATCATGAATTTCCCCACAGGGCCACCCCCTACCAGGACACAGATTTTGAACACATGCCCCTGAACACATACGCCATGAATCCCCTCCCCACAGCACAAGGGCACAGCCCAACAGATGAGCTTCATCCCCAAAAAGCAGACGAAGCCAGACCCACACAGCACAAGCTCCACACACAGCCCCACCCCAAGCAACAACACCATATCCTGTCCCCACCACACAGCACGCTGCAATGGCAAGGCAAGGGCCCCGCGCAACGCTACCCCAGCCCCTGCCCAGAGGGGCAACACGGCAGACACCATCGAGCATCCTGCCCACAACGAAATCCTCGACCCCACACCTAGATAGGACAAACTCACGCACTTGGGGCCGGCGTCCCCCACCACGCCCCCGCAACCACACAAACACACCACATCACTGCCCTGCAACGATAGCCCAGGGAGAAACATTATCCTGCTCAGCTCTACCACCGTCGTTCAGGACAAGCACAACCCGCCAGCCGCCCCAGTGCAGGCACAAGACATGCTTCACTGCCCCACCCAGCAGACCGCCAACCTCAGCCCAGCCAGTGGCCAAAGTCATAGAAGGAAACATTGGAGGAAGGCCACCACAGCATGCCAAGGACCAGGCACCCCGCCAACCCCACACCCAAACCCTGGAGGTGCCCCAGGATGCCGGCCACCCACCATCCCGCATGGTTTGTTTTCAAGCACAGACCTTTAAGAATGACCTACAAAGTTTCATTCATTGGGGCCTTGGGAAAGTAATTTTATATTGCTGGCCTGCTTTACCCACACCAAATTTTACCAGTTTTACATTGTTATCTGAGTCCTTGTACTGTTAAAAGAGTCAACCTCCACCATGCACCACTACAACTGGGAAGAAAACAGCCCCACAGCATTATACTCCCACCACCATGCTTGACAGTTGCTTTGGACTCACTTTGACTCTCCAAAGATAAATTGTGTTCTTGTGGCCAATAGTTTGCTCATTTGACCAAAAAACTTTTCTTCAGAAGGCTTTTGGCTTGTCCATGTGGTCAGCTACACATTTTAGTGGAGCTTCAAAGTTTTAATTTTGGGCCAGTTGATTCTTTCTTGGACAGGACCCTCACAGTCCTTGGCAATGTAAGAGTTTCCATTTTATGACAGGGTTCGGACCAGGTGATGGCCCTGAACATCATAATCTCATTCTTTGGAATCAGACAGTAACAGTTTGGGTCTTCTTCCAAACCATTATAAAGACATAGCACACTTGACTAACTTACTTATGCACAAATGTTTGAACTCAGGATTTTGGAACCTCGTTAGAAATTGCCTTAAAAGACTTTCCCAACGTGTGTAAATATTTACTAAGACTGTTTGATTTTCCTATTGTTCTCATTGTTGATCATTGTAATGAGTACTAGATATGTTTTTTGCTGGCAAAGATGAAATGCCAGCTTCAGTCAATCACGTTTACTAAAGAGAAGTTAATAGGTATCAACGTTGTCAAGGTAGACATTTTAGAGCCTTTGGAAATCTCATAAACATTTTTTGATTGTTTATGTATTTAAGACTTTATCTAAATTTTGACACTGTTAGAATTAGAGAAAATCAACACTAAATTCAGACCCAAAATGTGTGAACCAAATTCTTTTTTTTCTAATCACTGCACTTTATTTTATTATTTTATCATCCTGTACCCTGAAAGGGGTTAAATAAATCATTAAAAGCCCCAAATGATCTGGAATCCATAAACAGGAAGACTGTTGGTCCCTTTCTGCCCACACCTGTATTTTCATCGTGGCATTGCACATATTGCATGTTTCTTCTCTAAAAGCACAGACATGGCAGCTAATGCTTAATTAAATCATTTAAACTCCATGCAGTTAAACTTGACATATGCTGCAGCAATGTCTGTGAAAGTGCTGACACGCATTGCTCCATCTGTGTCCTGCCTTTGCCGAACATCTTGTGAGCTGTGGGGCAGCAGGGTGTGGCCTGCCCTCAGGCCACCAGAGAGGTGCCCTCTTGCCTCAAGGCTCTCAGCAAGTGCAGCTGTGCCATGAATGTTCCAAGTCCGTGAGTGTAGCGAGAGTGCATGGCCCTTCCTTTAATTTGTTTTCACACACATGTAATACACCCAGTAAGATGTTATTTTAATCATCTCTTAATGACAACCAAATACAGGCTACCATGTGATAAAGTTTCATGTCGCTTCTGCTAGTAATAAATGTTGTAAAGATTAAGAAAAACATTTGATTATAAAGATGAAATGTTAATACTCACTGAGTATTTAAACCTTGGTCGAACAGCAGCTTCTAGTTGGAAATAAAGGTTTCTCTATAAGTGACTTTGATATTTCATTCTCCCACCCATTTTCACAAACCTCTGGCAATTTATTTCACTCTTTGGTTTATTTTCCACATAATGCTATCTGCACCAGCTACAGTCTGCTACTTACTGAACAATTTCCTCAGCACGTTGATTTTGTGAAAGAAATTAGCCTTTGTTGTTTTCCTTTCTTTTACCATGTTGGCCTCCCACATTTTATCAAAGGTGTTTTGTTTTAGTAAAGTAAAAGAAAATGACTTGAAGAAAATATGCTGCAAACCTTCTGAATAGCTCCAACCGGAGGGCAGAAACGGTTAACTATTTATTTTACAAAATTATTTATCAGATTTACCTTTTATAGTCATTCTATCTGGTGCTTTTGAAAATTTCTTGAATAGCAAAAGTATTAGCCTTGAAAATATATTTTTTTCAGATCTTATCCGACTTCTATTTGAAAGAACAAAGAAAACACCGCAGCAGACACATACAGTATCTATCCATTCACCATAAGAGTAGGAGGACCAGGTATGGGATTTTTGTTTTTTACCCCATGTGAATTTTAAAGTCATATTTTCCCTTGAGCCAGGTAAACCCTTAAGGTACTTCGGCCACAAGATTTAAACACACACCTTCATTAAAGAGGTGTTTAGCTCAGCTAGAGTAAGCTTTTAGTGGGCTTCAGAAATAACCAGATGTTGCCTTTTTTATGTTGTGCTTTATTGGGGATGGTGACACTTGAAAAGATGAGTAGGAGACTAAAGATATGCAGTGGCTTGCAAAAATATCCATGTCCTTTGAACAAAAAAAAAAAAACTTCTGACATTACAACCACAAACTTCCATATATATATCTGAATTTTAAGTAAAGGTGGACTAAACGTAGTGCATAATTGTAAAGAGGAAGTTAAAGAAAACAAAGTTCATAGATTGTTACAAATGGTAATTTCTTGAGTGTGGCATGCATTTGTATTCAGCCCCCTTCCATGGATAAAGTTGTCAGAAGTTTAAGGGAGGGATTTAAGTTATTAAACAAGCCCAAGCTTTGAGAAAAGCATTAATTAGAGAAGCAGCCGAGAGGACCCTGGTAATTCTGGAGGGGCTGTAGAGTTCCATAGCTCAGTTGGGATGATTTGTTGACTGCACAGTTATTAGTCATGCACTCTGGCCTTATTAAAGGAGAGACAGAAAGAGACAAAAAGAAAACCCTTTTTGAAAGATAGCCATAGGAAATACATTATGACATTTTCCATGAGTCATGTATGGGACACAGCAAATATGTATTGGGAAGAATTCTGAAACAAAAATTTGAGCTTTTAGTCTATGTGCATGATGCAGTTTGGTGAAAAACCAACATTTATACAGACTGTCATCATGGTAAAACATGGTAGTGAGACCATCATGCTGTGGGGAGGCTTTTTCATTAGGGACAAGGAAGATAGAGTGGATTGGAAGATAGATCGACCCTTTATTACCTACCACAGAACAAGTTTGCCAGAGCATATTTTTATATGCTGTAGAGCCATTTTTGGAGCATTTCAATTTCAACCCTTACATCCTAGAAAAATTAAAAGCGATTTTTTTTTTTACACATATTTTCCTAAATACAGTAATATCATAGCCATATCCCTCAAAAATTTTAATGTAAAAAAGTTGCACAAAACCCTTTGAAACCACAGAAAATGTATTTGGAGTGTGTCCATGCCTTTATTGTTGAAATACAAAAATATTTATGAACAGACACAAAAACGGACATAAAATGTACATTGTGAAAAATTTACAAAAAAATAATATGTACATCAAAATAAACTATTTACAGTAGTGCAATCAAATCTCTAATGCCCCTTTTCCACTGGCTGGATTTGGTCCTACTCAACCCCACTCGGCTCGCTTTGTGAGCGTTCCCGTTCCTGTTTTTTTTTTGGTCCCTGCTCCTGAGCAGGTCCTACCGGGGCTGAGTAGGGACTACATGTGACGTGAACAGACTACTGTTCACTGATTGGCCATGGGAGAAATGAGAAGGTTTTCATTGAGACAGTGCAGGGAAAAGTTAATAAAACCCAAGAGCAACTACAATAATATTATGGACCACAGTGGCCAGAGCAGGTGTAATTTTACCATTTACAGATCATAAAACATGCCTAAAGGCTAATAGAAAACAAAAAGGACACATGAGCAATCCGAATTACATGCAGTCAGAGAGCTGTATTTAGTAACATCCTAAATCAGCTGATCACACATAAAATCTGCTGTTCAGAGGCACAAACATTTCCCCCAAAACACACACAAAACAATACCACCATGAAACAACGTGTTTGGTTCGGACGTTTATTGACGGTCCTTAGGCAAACCAGCATCTGCAGGAGGAGGGAGCAGGCAGAGAGCAGCTGGCCATAATCAGACTGCATTGCATCGGACCAAACGGGAGGACGAGTCCGCTGAATCTGCGGGTCAGTGGAAACACAACTGATACCATACTGAGCAGAGCGAAATTGAATGGAGCGTAGCCGTGCCGGCTAAAACGAGCCAGTAGAAAAGGGGCATAAGTGTGCCAGATACCTGTGACCACACATATATGTTCATAAGACCATCTTCAAACAATAAAAAGTGCAATAAACAACACAATATATAATCGTTTTTTACTGTGTTGAAACTTTAGAAAAGATGAACACAAATTCAAATTTTATTTTTTATCAAGATACAAAAAAGCTGAAGGCAAAAAGACATGAACATCTAAATTTATTTGCAATAGTGCAATTTCAGGCACAGTTAAACATTAGCTTTCAGTTTTACCAGTGGAGCTGTGATAGGGCTTGTGACAGTTCCTGTTCACGATTACTTGCTTGCCAGTGGAACGACTGCTGCAGCTACTGTTTCCTGAAGGCTGACTCCTTCCTCTCCCTCTGCCCCTTTCCAGAGCACTGGGGGCCTCAGGGGAGCAGGAGGTCTGGTCTTCCTTCTCATCATCATCAACAATGCACACAAAAAAAGTTACAGTGTGACAGATGTGTCCATAACGTGCATAATATAATAATGAAGTGTAACATGGTAAAATTCTCTCAATTGTATATTTTCCTAAGTTTTCTCTAACTCAGAAACAAGTAATATTTCATAAACATATACATACATGTCATTGGAAGGATCTATCCCGTCAATAATCATCTCCACTGTCGGCCAAATCCAGACCAGATAGTGAACAGAATCCCGTCTTCATCCAGCGCTGTAATAAGCTCCCAAGCTTTGAGCAAGGTAAAATACCATTTGGCGCGTCCGGATATTTGCAGCTCCATAAATGTGGGTGCGGGTATGTAAGTGTGTGTGTGTTTGAAAAAGAGCAATAAATACTAAAAGACGAGACCAGATTTCTGCCAAAGTTTCTGGAGAATAAAAAACGTGCTCTGGGACACATTGTTAGGAGAATATGTATGTTTAACTCTCCGGTTTTATTTGCAAAAAAAATATTGCTCTAACTTACTCGGTTGCAATTCTACAGGCATTTCAAAATAGATATGCAAGAGGGAGCGCCGGCATTCCCGCCGGTTATAAAGGGTTAACCTAAATACAGGGTGATCCTGGTAGAAAACCTATTAGATGCTGCAGGAGACTTGAGACTGGGTCAAAAAGTGATTCCAAAAAATATTGTATTACGTGGGGTAAAATGATAATGGATCTCACAATTTTGAGACTTTTTTGTAAAAAAAATAAATTAAAAAGGGAAACCAGGTATTCTTTTGCTTCCACTTTCTGATTCATACTCATATATTGCATCAACTCTCACTACAAAATGTGTAGCTGTAATGTACCCAAATGTGAAAAAGCCCACAAAAACACTTTCAGATTCAACAATTTTCACTTGTCTCTGAGACATTATATATCCATTTTAAGTCTTGAAGTCAAAGCCTGGCTAAGCAGGCGTGTGAAAGAGGAGAGATGTGGGCTTGAGGCCAAAAAAAATGACAGAAGTCAAACTAAAAGAACAGAAATCGCTCAAATATAACATCAGTATTATTATTGCTGAGGCTGATCATGTGCCAATGAATGAACAAAGTAATGGTCTACAGGCTGATTGGTACAAAACAAAGATATGTGGGAGAAAACAGACCCATTGCAAGTTGGAGAGGTGGGATTTAAAGAACAAACATTAAGCCCAGGCTTCTCAATTACTCCATTTTTTCTCTACCAAGTGTTGCACCACAGAAGAAGAAAGCATAGATTTAACAGGTGAGGACATCATCACCAGACTGAAGCAGTGTCTAAATATTTAGTGACTAGTGACAAATATGGTGCTTATATCCAACCAGGACTGACTAGGAAATTAGGTTAAAAAAGTCCAATGTGAGTTTATACCAGCATGGAACTTTAGAAGCTGTTAGTATGGCGACTGATAAGGTATAGGCAGATGTTTCTTCTAGGTTTCCTCCCTGGCATTTCTTTATAAGGTTTTCTGCATCTTTTAAACTGTCAAAAACACAAACCTTTAGTCTACTAGTGCCAATTGCATTCTATTGTAAGAGGCAGCTCATGCCTTAATAATAGTTTCAATTTGTGCACATGAAATGATTAATATATGAAGGTTATAAAAGTACGTTTTTTTTTTAGTATTCATAGTACAGAGGACTTACATTTCTCATTAGGTCTTGCCAATGCAAACAAAGGTGAGAATAAAAGAAAGGTAGGTATTTAAGCTTGGTAAAAGTTAATCCAACATAAACTCTTAATATAGCAGTAGGCATAACTTTTTTCTGAAAGATATTAAAGTGATTTGTCTATTTTCTGGAAGGAAAGGTTTCACTTGATGGATTAATTAAGTATTAATACTTAAAACTTCATACTGATCATCAAATAAATTTGATGGCGTTTGTCATTTCGACCATCTACATTGTACTTGTTGATGCCCTTGTATAACAAGATAACTTGAGAAATACATATTGAATTAAAAGGCAGTTAGGACACACAATTGTGAATAGACACCACAATTCGGGCACAGGGAAGCATAAAGTGCAGCTGAAAGAAAGCAACTAAATAATATTACTGTACTGAACTCCCTCAATTTTAGACTAGATTTTGTTGATTTTTCCACTTTTTAATGCAGTAATCCAAAATGTTTTGTGATGTAGGCTACTACTACTAAACATATTTTCAATTTAAAAACTGTGTCTGTCTAAAAAAATATGTCTGTGATTTACATCAACAGTGAGGGATGTACATTGTTTAGTGCTTTTGAGAGTGTTGTATCACGCTCATATTTTAGGAGTGAGGTCCTAAATGGACTTAAATAGCAAGCTTCTTGTCTTAGCCACCCAAAGCACTTTTCTAACACACACACACACACACCCTGACAGATCCACAGAGTGGTAGCAATGTTGGTCAGTTTCTGACCTGAGGACACTTCAACTTGCGAGAGGAAAAAGCTGAAATTTAACCAACAACCCCCTGGTTGATAATGAAACGTCTCTCTCATTGTGCTACAGCCACCCATAAAATACTAATATGTAAAAAGTGCGAGAGGTATGAAACACAATTTAAAATGGAGTTTTTAAAGAAAATTCAACATGGAAGACTCATCTTCACCGCCTCCACTCCGCCTGGTTATTCCTCCATAACAATCCAATCAGAGATAAGTCCGCTCTTCTCCTCGTTCAATCATCTCCCAAGACATTATATTTAAAAGGCCTTCATCATAGAAGAACCAGCTCATTGCTGAGCTTCGACCCCCCTCCTCCCCTTCCTCCACCATCTGGCTCCCATATTTACAAACTTCTTCAGGCCACTCCACCAGGATCGGATTTCCGGGGGGGGGGGGGGGGGGGACGTAGCTCACGTCATCCTCAGACTACACGTCTTCCTCCAGGGTCCGAGCGCCAAATAGATAATTTTCATTAATAAACCTGCTAATCATTATCTCGTTGTTTCTCCCTTTTTGAGTCTTTCCAGGTTGAAATCATGTTTTTTGAGTTTCTGAAGCTCTTTTCTAATAATTATGTTCTGCACGTTGTTGTATTTGTGCATCTATGATGTGGTTTATTCATAGGCTTTTCCAGGTGAGAAACAAAAATACATGAGGCCTTAATGTGGACCCGCTGCTTGTAAAACTATTTCCTCAAAAAACAGTCCACAAAAGGGGGTAAAACAAAAAGCTTAAAAGAGATGACACAAGAAAGTGTCTGTGAAGTTTAAAAATTAACAAAAAGCTCTCTGTTTTATGAAGATTTAGAACGTCTTAAAGAGGAGAGGCTACTTTTTTTTGTTCTAGATGTGACAAGACATAAAAGCTCAGGAAAAAAAAAAAACCTTGAAATTTTGGAGTCTATTTCCAGTCAGAATATATACATTCTTTTTTCACCCAAAACTCTCAGCATACATCCGAAGATGAAGAAAGAGAAAAGCAGGCTGTGGTGTTGGACTAAAGTAGGGAAGTGTGTGCAACTGGGAGTAAATGTGTTCTTACTCTTTACACTCTGAAGTGTTTACACTGAAGTTGAAGTGGAGCAGAAAGGCACATCTATCAGAAAACACAGCTTGGTCTGAAACATCCACGACCAAAACCCGCAGCCAAAACCCTGCTTGTCTAATAAAGACATTTTTGATGGTATATACAGTGCAAGATTCGGACCTTTCTTAAAAGCTAAACTCATTAGCATAAATGTTCTCTTAATTCAGGTCCATCCTGGCTCACAACAGCTCTCTCCTCATTCTGTCAGTGCCTGACTCCAGGTTCTGAAGAATTTTTTTTAAATTACAAAGAACACGAATATCCAAATATATTTTTAGAACATTACAAATCTTCCCAGGAATCTCAAGATGCATTGACAGAGAAAAAAATGCATGCCCTTTTTAACTTGTTCCTGTTCTGCTGATGTTTTTGAGTTTCATATCCAACACAACCATCAAGTTTTAACCAGCCATCAAGTCAATTTTAGAATAAAATAATATTGCAATACATTTTGGGAGAAAAACGGTTAAAAACAAGAGAAAGATGATATTTAACATGACCAATCAGAAAAAAAGTAAATTATGCGATTTTTTTTTCTTCAAAATTTCAAAGCCATACCTCTGGCAGGGAAGACAGAGGAAATAAGATTTTGGGGAGGTTCGTCAGAGATACTCCAATTTCACACTATCATATTAAAGTGTCCATCTGTCTGAGGATGGATGAGTGATACTCCTGCAAGGTGCAAGGCGGTCTGCAATTCCCATGAATAATTTGAGTGTGTCACTGTGGGCGGTCCTTTCTAAAGGAGATTGTCCTGCAGGAGGCTGGGTAATGATAGACATACTGGGTTTCTCTTTCATCCCCTTCTCCAGTTGATGAGCTAAAAGATAATATGAATCCCAGAGGTTGGTGAAATGACCAGCCTTCTCTTTTATTTTTAAATCATTATTTGCCCTTCTCTCTTGACTCTATTAGTTTTCAGATCTTGGAATGAGAGGCAAAGTTACACAGATACATATTTTGGATGTTTAATATTAGAAGACTGTCTATAAATCTCACCGGTAAAAAAGAAGACTATCTGAAACGTTTTTAAAAAACAGATCATCCCCAAACCTCTGCAAGCTTTGGCTCCTATGGAAGTTGCATTAACAGATGCTAAGAAGGGAGCATATCATTTGAACATGGAAGAATGAAAAATATGATACAAGGAACAAGGTCTCAAGATATTATGAGGAAATGGGGACAGAGAATAAACAAAGGTATGTGAGGCAACCCAGTGGTTCAGCACATTCTTGTTGCTACCCTGACACACAGTGACTCAGAGCCCAGTATATCACATTTTTATGCACCTTAGCTAAATGTTCATTGTACATGAACCTGATATACGTTTGCATCATGCTAGGTGAGCCCAAAAGTCTAGTGAGCTAGAAACAGTGATTGGGTAAATTATAAGATGAAAGATACACATTTTTTTATCGTTTTTGCTTTTTATTTTAAACCCAAATGTTTCAAATCAGCCAATAAATTACATATCAAACAAAGATAATCGGAGTAAACACATATTGCAGTTTGGAAAGGATTTGATTTATTACCTGGAAAAAACCTATCCAAGTCAACCTGTGTAAAAATAGTAATTGGCCACCAAATCTAATAACTCATTGTATTACCCTTGGAGGCAACAACTGACATAAATTATGGCTTGAGCTCATTTTCACAAATTGATGACCTGACATTAACCATCAGGATTTTGTGGTAGAAAGCAGAATCCTATGACTGCCAGCAAGTTTTCTTTGGTCCTGATTAAGCAAAGCAGCACTAGACCATTACAGTTTTACCACCTAGTTTGACTATGTGTCTGATATTCTTTTTCTGAAATGTTGTTTAGTAGGCAGTTACTTTTTCATATAGAGCCACATTAGTTTGGATCGCTTTTCTACCTAATAAAAACAAGCATTCATTCATCTTCTATACTGCTTATTCCATAAAGGGGTCACGGGGGAGCTGGTGCCTATCTCCAGCAGTCTACGGGCGAGAGGCAGGGGACATCCTGGACAGGTCGCCAGTCCATTGGGCAACACAGAGACATAAAGGACAAACAACCACGCACACACTCATTCACACCTACAGGCAATTTAGAGAGACCAATTTACCTAACAGTCATGTTTTTGGACTGTGGGAGGAAGCCAGAGTACCCAGTGAGAACCCACGCATGCACGGCCGGGAGTCGAACCCAGGACCCTCTTGCTGCAAGGCAACAGTGCAACAGTGCTGCCAACTGCGCTGCCATGCAGCCCAAAAATAAAATAAAATAAAATAAATAAATAAAATCAACATTCAATAAAACTGTATTTTGTATTTATTTGTTTATTAGGTTATCTAAAAACTAATGTTGGAGTCATTCATTTTAGTCGGGCAGCTGAACATGCGCAGCTCAACAGACATCGCAGCTCTGACGTCACCTGTGATTATAAAACCCGCGGAAAATAAACTTTCGTTGCCATTTCCAGCGTGTCTCACGGGACGACGCAACGGAGGCGCATTTCTGGAGAGACAAAAGCTCGCAGGCGAACTTTTGCTCCACAAGGCCATTCCCAGAAGAGCTTGAAAGCTGTAATTCTGTCTAATACAAGAAGGACAGAAGATTCATATACCGATCGCCGGTGAAAAACCCACAGAGGTTTTATTTCCAAGGAGATGAGTTCCTCCTTGTTGATTCAGTTGACTAAACGGTTCTTCATATTTTTCCCTCCTGGACGGATGAGAAGTTTACCGTTTTTCTTTTGAGTTGATCATGGACGCGTGATCCCCCCTCCCCTCGTTTTTCTTCAGACCTGACCCATCCTCAACTGGAGGAAAGAGGAAATCAACGTCAAAGTAATTTTGTTCTTTTCTTTGATATTAAATTGGATAGGTGCATTTAGAAGTCTGGGCAGGATGAGGCATAGTTAAGGTGATCTAGAATCACCAGTAGTTAACCCAAGGTATCAACTTGTGACATGCAATACTGATAGAAGTGTTTTATGCTGAGCTGTGTTTTGATTTGCTGTGCAAACCCTGCTGAATCGCGCGTGTTCATGTTTTGTCTGGCTGATGCCAAATCAGCCAGGAGTTATAAGTTGGACTTTTAAAGTTTTTCATTCAAAGCCACTGCGGTCTGGGCCTCGCCTGACCATTCCTTTGTTCCAGTTTTATTACTGGAGTTTTTCCACTGGATTTCTGCCTCAGAGTGTTATGACTCTTTGTTCGAGATTTGGGGCAATCAGCTGCTAGAGGCTCAAGGGGTGTGGCCCCACCGTTCTACGAGCTGGTCACCGCCATTGAGAGACATCAGCACACCAGGAGGGCTTCTCTTTCCATTTAACCCATTTTGCACATTTTGTCCACAAAACTGCTGATTTGATCTTCATTAACACTCAATGCGCATATATTTTTCTTTTATTATTATTGTTAGAAAGTCATTTTTATTCCCTTTGTGTAGAATGGTGCTTGTTAGTTAGGTGAAGGTTTTTTGGACCAGAATAATGGTATATCATATTAAAATCTTCAAAAAATCTTCATACAGATCGGTGCGGCTGCCGTAGTAATGGGGGCACTGTGCCGGTCCGTTGTGGTGAAGAGAGAGCTGAGCCAAAAAGCGAAGCTCTTGATTTACCGGTCGGTCTACGTTCCTACCCTCACCTATGGCCATGAACTTTGGGTCATGACCGAAAGAACAAGATCCCGGATACAAGCGGCTGAAATGAGCTTCCTCCGTAGAGTGGCTGGGCACTCCCTTAGAGATAGGGTGAGGAGCTCGGCCATCCGGGAGGGGCTCGGAGTAGAGCCGCTGCTCCTCCACATCGAGAGGAGCCAGTTGAGGTGGCTCGGGAATCTATATCGGATGCCTCCTGGACACCTTCTTCGGGAGGTGTTCCAGGCACGTCCCACCGGGAGGAGGCCCAGGGGACGGCCCAGGACACCTGGAGGGACTATGTCCTCTCGGCTGGCCTGGGAAGGCCTTGGGCTCCCCCCGGAGGAGCTGGAGGAGGTGTCTGGGAGAGGGACGTCTGGGTGTCTCTGCTGAGTCTGCTGCCCCCCTGCGACCCGGTTCCGGATAAGCGGAAGACAACGAGTACGAGTACGAGTACGAGTACGAGTACGAGTACGAGTACGAGTACGAGTACGAGTACGAGTACGAGTACGAGTACGAGTGTCGGCCCCAGTCATATGCATTTATAGGGATGGAGCATCTATACATTTTCATTGCTTGATCCCAACAGTTAGCCATTTCCAGACAGCAATGGAGGGCAGTGGAAACACAGAGTACACACCAGGCTGGGATATGTATGCATATTGATATTGAAAACATAGATTTCGTTCTTATACTTTGAATTGCAGTGTCTTGTAAATGTATTCATACACATTGAATTATTTCAAATGTTGTAACTTTACAACCACAACATTCAATGTATTTTATGGAACTTTATGCAATAAACCAACACAAAAACCATAGACCAGAAAATACAGTTCAGGTCTCATCTAACCACAGCAGCTTTTTTCAACCATTTGCTGTCCCTACATGACTTGTGGCAAACTTTAAACAGGGCTTCTTATGACCTTCCAACAACAGCCTTCTTCTTCAATAAAACCCACATTTGTAGAGGGCATGCTTCACTGTTGTTCTGTTGACAGATTCTCTCACCTGAGCTGGGGATTTCTGCATTTTCCCACAGGGAAACGATGGGACTCTTGGCCTGTCGATATACAATTCTTGGTATGTCTGCAGTTTTGCCGTTTTCAAAATGATGCATTAAACAATCCCCCGAGAGATTATCTAAGCTTTGGATATAGTTTTAGAACCTGACTCTGCTTCCCCACAACCTGACCCAGACCTGTGTTCATTGGTTTTCATTATGCAGTCGGTTCAGTAGTGTTCTCAAACAAACCTCTGAGGCTTTCATAGAACACCTGAGCTCAAATTACACACAGGAAAACTGTATTTAATAAATCGACAACATCAGTTGACCTGGATGTTATTCAGGAGAATCAGATTAAAGGGGTCAGGCACCTTTCGGTCACATTTTCAATTCAAAATCAAATGAGCCAAACTTAGAAAAACATGTATCTTTTTATTTGTCTTCATAAATTATCTTGAAGTTTGTTGTTGTAAAATGTTTAATTGTTCAACAGGTATGAATACATTTGCAGCACACTGTAAACAGTAGATTTTGAAAATATGAAAAAATACCTGTTCTGAAGTTATTTAAAGGTTTAGCACTTTTATGTTATAATGCAAAGAAATAAAATAAAAAACATACAATGGATTAAATCTGAGAGTTAGTTTATGGCAGACCTGTGTGTATGGCAGTGATGTGAAGTCAGCAGGTGAGGCAGTCATGAAACCAGGTGGTTGTAGAGAATCTGGTGACAGGTCCTCAGGGCTTGCCAGGCCATCTTTCCACTCCTTGAACACAAACACATAACATGAAACTGAAGTGCATTGTAGGCCTTTTAGTATGTATTCAGACACAGAAAATCTAATGGACAAAACGAAAAAGGTGAGAATGAGTCAGAAAACGTGTTAAGAGCCAAGCCAGCAGCAACTCTGCTGTCCAACATAGGACTTCAAATGTCAAACTTGCATCCATGCTGACATTCCTTCCCTGCCTTAAGTAAACAAGAGGCAGTTTAGCATGACCTTAGCTAAGATGTTTGTTTATGTAAGGCAGAAACCAATTTTAAAAAGACCTTATCATGAGAAGATCTGGGTATAATTTGTGATCTTCGAGTTTACTTATGGGGAGGTTCAACTCATCTGTATAAAGTAAAACCCAGACGGCAAATTCAAGACTTGTCTGACTAGTTTATGTAACCACAAATTAAACAATTAAAGAAAACATCCTGGTAGTAAGTTATACTGCTTGTTCTCACCCGTTCTCTGTGCGTGACAGGTAGAATGGTAAATGCTTCATCAGGCCTCACAGAGCTGCCAAGGTCCTGGCTCTGGCTGTGGGATGGAAGAGGTGGAGGTTTTCCTTCAAGCTTCCGGACCTGGCGATCCCCCTTGGCAGTGGATCCAGCGCTGAGTTTGCGGACGGGGTTTGTAAGCCACTTCTTCAGGGTGCTCACAGAGCGCCTAGAGCTTGGTGAGCTGGGGGCTGAGCTGCCTGACGGTTGCGGCGGCAGCGACGCCACGGAGGTGGAAATGCTGCCCTCGCTGCCTGCTGCCGAGTAAGAGTCTGCAGAGAGGACACAGGGAGGGAGAAATCAAAGTGATATCTGCAAGATAAGGAGTAACTGCATCACAGGGCAGAGTACACTCTGCTAATGAGTGAAGAAGTCAAAAGCTCAAGAAGAGATTTTTGTCAAAGGAAAGATAACATTTGACTGACAATTGAATTGCAGACCTGCTGATGTGATAGGTGAACTGACACTGTAAAAACTATTGGGTAAAAAACAAACAATCTGGAGGTTTTTGCTTACCTAGTCCTGGGTTTTCTGTATATATTGAGTTTTCTGTATATATTAAGTAGAATGGTGGGGTTTTTTTTGCATAAAAAAAAGCATTAAAAATGCTGTTTTTGCGTTTTGTCATATGGAGTAAGAGTTAAATAAATTTCTAAATTTGTTATGATCAATCTCTGCTCACAGTACAATAATAATCCATTCAAAGTTAACCTATTAAATGGAGTCCAAATTCCCTAAAGACAGTGGAAATACTCTTTAATTCAGCAGAACCTTCCAATCAGATACCACCTTCACTGTCCTTTGCAAGCTGCGGTGTCTCACCCACTCACTACTGAGCAAATAGTTCAGGTCACAACTAACAGATAACGTTTACAAGTGCTGTTGCTGGCCTTCAACTTGATGCCACCCTGAGCAATGAGCCATTTAGCTTTCATCAAAAACTGAACTTAGGAAAGACGACCATGCACTCACACAGAAACTCAGACCTACAGGCAATTTATAGTGACCGAATAACCTCAGTGTGAAAAGACTACCCAGAGACAACCAACACATGCTTTGGTAGAACATGCAATCATGCAGAAAGATCCCAGCTTTGACAAAAATCCAGGATCTTCTTGCTATGAGGCAACATTGCAAGCGATTGTGCTACTGTACAGCCTGAACGATTTTTAGTTTTGTGGCCCAATAACATTAGCTTATCAATTTTTAAAGGACTAAAGACAATAATCTCATAAGTTTGATGACTCACATGCATTATATAATAATATTTTAAACATTGCCTATTCCATAGTTCTATTTTAGAAAGAATAATGAGGTCAAAGAATGAATGTTAAACACAGCTAGCACTAGCTTATTCTTTACAACTTCAAAGCTAAAATACTAATGTTATCTTGAACACAGGCCCAGCATTGGACTAACAAGGCTATCCAAGCAGTTTTTACACTGACCACAAGTGGGGAAACAAGAATCTGAAAATAAAAATACATCTTGATTTCAAATACAGCCACACACAAAAATAAATTGAAGTGTACTTTTTATATTATTAACATATGCATGTGTCATTATCACAAAACCTACTCTGAGGCAAGTAAAACAATCAAAGTGAGGACGGTTGACATCTGGCATGAAAAATACTCTGGAGGATTTGCAGATTCTCTGCTCCACAGCGATGTCAAACGCACATGGGAAGTGAGCAGGAGGTTTAGTCGAGACCGGACATCCACTTTTATGTACAGATGATGGGGCTAGCAGGGTGGGGGTGTCATTGTCTGAGTCTGTTTGTTTTTTCTGTATTGTCCTCAGTTCCCATCCTGCCTTATCCCCCACCCCACCCAACCACCGCCATCCTACAGCAATTATCTTCAGCCTTCCTCATTCTTGCACTCTTCTTCTAAAGTGTGTGTTCATTTCTAGTTCAGTCATGTTTGTCATCCATCTTTATGCTTTTAGACCTCTGACCCCTAAACACCCGCAGCAGAGGGATTCATCACTCATGTTGTTAACTTACAATCTGTTCTAATACATCAACTACTTCACTCCAGGTTTCAGCCAGCTGTAGTTGCTGAAATAACTTTGCAGCTCTCCTTTTTGCTATTGAGTAAGCACTTTCCAGATGAAGTTTCTATTAGGTTTGTAAATCTGTTGCAGTTTTGTTTATAAGGCGATAATAGTGTTTATTATGTTGGCCTCAAAGTGAGATCTTATCATGGCTCAGTAAAGTGGACCTGCACTGCAAGCAAATGACAACCCATTCTGAGTAGGACTGAACATAAAGTTTTCCTCAATGTTTTCACTAAAAGCAAACAAGCAAAATACAATAGTAGCCAGTGTATATTTCAGTTGCAATGAGCTTTATCTTATTGGAAGATTTTTACTAATATTTCAGACCTGTCAGAGCACAAAGATTTTGGTTAAAAAGGAGTTTTCTTCCTATTATAGTCTGATCTGTTCCAGACACTGGGGCATCACATGTATGCTCCTGGTATGACTAATTGGCATCTCCCCCCTGAACAAACCTCACGCTCCTTTAATACGTTGGAGACTGTAAGGAAATGAGGAGCTGAGGAGACGGAAGAGATAAGAAACATGACATACAGACTTGTGGGATATACAAACCTAAAACCCATGTGAATACAGACAGAACAAAATGCACCATCTGTGAGGTTCAAAAGAGAGAAGGATATAATGATCTTGGGGAGAGCACGTGACTCTTTCCACCCTCCCATCTCAAGTTCTCTGACCTTCCACAAGGGACCAAACCTCAAAGTCAGTGTTTGTCAGAGCTCCCTGCTTGCAAAGTGACAATTTTTTAAGTGATGAGAGTCAAAATTTTGAATAAGAATATGAAATCACAGATCTGTCCTACCTTGAATTGGTAATTCAGCCTGGCGTTGGAGGCATTCTGGTGTGGAGGATATTTTCTTGGCACATTTTGTAACTTTTAGTGTTAAATGCCACAGCCTGCTTGGTGCTGATCGCATCCATACCCTCATGACCACAGTTCTGATGGCTACTTTTAGCTGGATAATGCACCATGTCACAAAGCTCAAATCATCTCAAACTGATTTCTTAAACATGATGAGATTAGTGTTCCCCAGTGGCCTCAACATTCACCAAATCTCAATTTAATGGAGCACCTTTAGGATATTGTGAAATGGTAGATTAGCATCATGGATATGCAGCCGACAAATCTGCAACAACTGTGTCATGCTCTCATGTCAATATGGACCAAGATCGCTGAAGAATGTTTGTGGCACCTTGCTGACTGTGCCACAAAGAATTTCTGAGGGCCAACATGGGTCCAGTTGAGCACTAGCAAGGTGTGCCTGGTCAGTGAGTGTGAAATCACCCTGTAACTGTAAGTGATGCAGTGGCCGTGTTAAGTGTAGTGTTAACCCAGAGCATGCATCATCTACAGGTTTTATAATGAAGATCCTTTTCATCTGTCTCCATGGCAATGCTGCATTATCATTGTGCTCAGAGATGGGTTTCCCTGCTGAACCTTGCTAAGTTTACTCTCAATATCCTATCTTCTCAGAATGAGCTATTAGAGACATTTTTAAATTGAACTAGCAAACTGACAAAAAGGAAAAATGATGAGCCTCCCCACAGCAAAACTCTCCTCTGCTCTCCCCACACATGGCAAGATATGTAACACTGATATTGTTATACACCTACAAAGAGGAAATTGAGGAAAAACATCCCTCCCACTTGTTGTCTTGCTGCATGCTGATGGTGCCTGATGATATTCATCTCCACAATGGTCCTGCTGAACAAAGATTACCCAGGCTTATTTTGTTAATGCAACTTGACTGTTGTTTAGGTGCTTGCAAAATTAACGGTAAAGGCACGGGGCAACCATACTGCATTAAGCCGCCCCGGTCTGTGGTTATTTGTTAATGCTGGGCTTTCACCGGTCGCCCACTCGCTGTCTGAGAGGCTCGGCAGTGCCTCCTCAGGGAGCAGGGGAGGCTCATCCAAAAGTGCTGCACTCTGTAACTTCAGAGCCAATATGCGGATCTGTTGTAAAGTAGTTCCAGATTTTACCCTAATGTTTTTCACCCAACTGAAATCTGAGCTTCTCATTATATGAATATAAGACTCTAATTGCACTGCACTAGACACATTGTTTTTAAATATTGCTCTATTTGTCTTTAAAACGGCGCCTTGCAAGATTGTTCATTCCATTGAACTTTTCCACATTCTGTACATAAACATCACTTGATTTAATGTGTATTTTACTCATAATTTAAATGATGAACAACCACAAAGTGATGCATAATTTTTATGCTGAAGGTTTTCTAATTTTATTGAACAAAAAAAATGTTTACACATAAAAATCTAGAATCTGTTGAGTCCTACGGATTAAGCCTCCCTGAGTCAATACCTGTTAGAGCCACTTTACACTGCAATTACGGCTGCAAGTCTTGTCTTTCAGTTAGATTGGATTGAGAGTGTGTAAACAGCACAGTCCTGCCAGAGATTGTCAGTTGGATTAGCTCTGGCTGCATGTTTAGTGTTGTCCTGCTTAAAGGTGAACTCCACTCTGGTTTCAAGTATTTTGCTGCTTTTTGCAGGTTGTTGTCCAGGATTACCCTAAAATTAGCTCCATCAACCTTCCCTGATGAAGAAACCCATCCCAACAGCATGATGCTGTCGCCACCATGCTTAACAGTGGCGATGATAAGTTCATTGTGCAGTAACCCTGCTTTAGGGAGCTCCATAGCTTTATTTCTGACCTGTCTGATATTTATTGTATTTGGAAATTCTGAATGTAACTAGTTGGACTGGATTTCATTTAACCCAATCAGACTAATGGGGTCTGAATACAAATGTACTACTGACTTTTAAAACTTTTATTTGTAAAAATTTATAAATATTACATATCTTTGTTCTTTATGTTGGTTTATCACATCAAATCTTGATAAAATACATTAAACTTTCTGTTTTAAAGGTGACAAAATGCAAAACATTCAAGGGTTGTGAATACTTTGCAGTATTTTCTTACACTATATATGTTTTTCCTTTTCCTGTCCCCCTTTCCATGTTTAAATTAAAACTTTCGAAGCAGTCAGTCAGTCATTTACAGAATTTTGGTGGTTACTTCCCTGAAACTTACAGGTGGCTTTCCCATTACCTTCCGATTACGTCTCCTGAACTTATAGAAACCTGCAAGTTTGGAAATTAACTGGTAAATTTACCATTACTTTGCTCAAATTTACAGGGTGCTTTTCAAGGACTTGTAGGTTGCTTTCCCAGAACTCAGAGATTTCCTTCATGCAACTTAGAGGTTACCTTACCGACTTTACCAGAAGTTAAACATTACTTTTCCAGAAGAGGTTATACTTTAGGAACCTATATGTTGCTTTTCTGGAATTTACGAGACAGTTACTCAGTCAGTCATTTTCTACCGCTTCTTCCATAGTGGTTCGCAGGAAGCCGGTGCCTATCTCCAGCAGTCTATGGGCGGGAGGCGGGGTACACCCTGGACAGGTCGCCAGTCCTTCGCAGGGCAACACAGACCCACACAGGACAAACAACCATACACACATTCATTCACACCCAAGAGCAATTTAGAGTGATCAATTAACCTAACAGTCATGTTTCTTGACTGTGGGAGGAAGCCGGAGTACTCGGAGAGAACCCACGCAGGCACGGGGAGAACATGCACTTTCAAAGCAGAAACAGTTTTTTTTATTTTTTTTATTAACTTACGTGAGAGAAAATAAATGGTAAATGGTTTATACTTGTATAACGCTCTATCAAGTCCCCAGAGACCCCAAAGTGCTTCACATTATATTCAGTTATCCACCCATTCATACACACAATCACGCCCTGAAGTAAATAAATGTAAATGTTTTGAAAATTACAACTTTAAATCCAGCCACGCTTGAACTTTTAATCATCAGTGTCCATCTTTTTTATGCGTTTCTGGGTAAATCCTTCCCACAACTCTAAATTTGATTGCAAATGAATGGAAACATGAAAAGAAAAGGTAATGTTAAAATATATTCTCATAAAGGTTGCAAAGATATATAAGATGATTGAGTAAAAGCTGAAGTTGAAATAAGAATTATTAATATTATTGAGTCATGCAGGATAACAGACAAAGTTAAAGTTGTTTGGGACAATGATGTGGACGGATGAGCTTTCACTGACAATCCACCAGAAATCTTCTCCTCCAACTTCCCTGTATCGATCAGTTGCTGAGTGAGAGCTGCTGAGCCGACAAATCAGCCTAAAAGCGTTGGCTGTAATGGAGCAAACTTGTTCGCAGGCTCTGCACTGTGGAGCTCTTTGTTGAGCCTGTATGGTCTCTCAGGACCAAAGGCAATTTAGGCATTGCTGCACTCCACCGGTAAACACAAACATAAAGGCATGCCCAGAATCGTGCACATATTAATACAAACTGCTCAAGCATGTTGTTTCCAAAGCCCAGATGGGTGCACGTCTGCAGAGTGGTCACCTGTGAAGTTTCCAGTGTCATCCGTCTGTCAGAGAAAACAAGACGCTGAGGCAGCCATCTTGCTGGTCACCACAGTGTGGAAAACATGTCCAGACAGAGCCTGAGAAAGCTGCCAGACACTGTCAGCACCTCACAGATAATAAATGCAAAGAAGTAGGGCTGTAAATTCACATCTCTGGCCTCGCTGGCTCTAAAAACTCCCAAAACAACACAGACTACAATTCTCAAGTGAATCACTCTTTGTTCCAGAGAGAGCTTTATTCTGCAGAAAACAGACACCATGCACATTCAAGCTTGCAGGAGTTCATTAAGGAATGCATTTCCAAGTGATTCATAGCATAACATTTAAAATCTTGCTTTATACTGATCCCTGATCCAGAGATTTTTCTCTCATATTTCTGTCCTGAAAACAAATGTATTTTTTCAATATCTTATATCCTCTCTGCCCCAGGCTGGTTTATGTGTATTTTTTTCATTTTGCTCCTGACTTATGAAACCTGCAGCAGGCCTCTTTTTTGTATGTCTCACCTCGATCTCCATATACCCCCTTTTCTGCAAGCTAATCTTCCGCTGTCCTCTGCGTGTCTAAGCACCGCATTTTTCCAAAATGGAACTTCTTCCTGCTCTTTGGAACCAGGAAGCGCAGCTCTCCACTCTGATGCAATGTCTTCCACTGCTGTAACCAAAAGCTGCTGAGACCAGCACAACGTTTGACATGCCAAACCAGCCAGCAGAGGAAGCAGAGACACAGAAGGAAAGGGAAAAGTGTGTGGAAGATCTTCATGAATTCCTTTTCCATTTTGCACTTTAGTGAATATGAATATAGGTCCGTTACTAAAGTATTTATACCCCTTCAATTTTCTCCCATTTTGCTACAGCCATAAACTTTGATATATTTTATTGGGATTTTGTGTGATAGACCAACACATGGTAGCATATAACTGTGAATTTGGAAGAAAATGAGACATGGTTTTGAACATTGTTTTACAAATAAAAATCTGGAAAGCGTGGTACGCCTTTAGAATTAGAATGAATACCTTTTAGAACCAACCTGTCCAGGGTGCACTCCACCTCCCGCCCATATGCCGCTAGACAGGCACAAGTTTCCCCGCAACCCACTATGGAAGAAGCGGTATAGAAAATGACTGACTGACTGACCTTTTAGAACCTCCTTTTTATGGTTATTACAGCTCGCAGACTTTTGGGATTTTTCTCTTTGAGCTTTATACCACTCTCCAGACTTACAAAGCACCCGAGTTGTGCCAGACATTCTTAATTGGATTTTGATCTAAACGTCTTTATATTGTAGTACTGATAGTATGATTAGAGTTGTTTAGTTGTACTGCTGGGAGGTGAACATCTACTACAAACGAAAGTGCTCTGTATTTAACTCCATCCATCTAACCATCAACTCTTAACACCTTCCTTGTCTTTGATTAAGGAAAGCATCCCCACACCATGATACTGCCTCCACCATGACGATGGTGTATTCAGGTGGTGTACAGTATTAGCCTTCAACCACACATGTGGTTTTGCATGTTGGCCACAATATTTTACTCTGGTCTCATGTTTACAAAACAGCTTCCTGTGTTCTAAAACTAATGCATGCCACACTTTTCAGAATTTTACTTGGGAAAAAAAACAACTGAAAGCCAAGGCTGCTTTTACTTTGTGTTGGTCTACCACGCTAGATAAAATAAGGGGGTGAAACTTGAAGTTGGGCAAATTATTTTTTTCTGCTTAAGATATGTGAATACAAAATAATGTAAAGCAGACAGAGGTCAACTCATGCTGAAGGACTAAGAAGGAAATCAGAGCATAGAGAGGGTGAACCCTGAGAGAGCTAGTAACTTCTGAGCATATTTAACAGGACACTGGAGTGAGCTCCACGACTGGTATTGTTCCTGTGTGTGCCATATGTGAGTGTTTTTGTGACCATAAAGTCACACACTGCAGTTAGACAAGTGAGCAGTGGTTTCCTGTCCTCCTGTTGACCTACTTTAAGCAGACACACACACTCACCCATACACATGTATTCACTGCTGTGATTCCCAGAGCACAGAAGGAAATACGTGGTAGACACATCAAGCGGCGCACAAACAAGTCGCAAGGGTCGGTTTCCTGCTGTCAGCACTCGCAGTCACATTCTGTGGCGTATTTTTCTTTTGGATCAAAGCAGTGTCAGTCACCAGCAAAAAAATGGAGAATTATGCTTTCGTTAATCCTGTCGTATTTTAGAGGATGTGAAAGAGTGAGAGACTCCTCATTGCGAGAGCTTATGAAACAACTTTAGTTATTAGAGAGATACATGACTAGTGCCACTCAAAACCAGGTCAGCACCAGAATGGTAATAAATCTGAATTTGTGAAGGTTGCGTGTTTACGTCACAGATGTTGCTCCCTGCTGAAATAATCCTCCTGACATTTCAGATGAGTTTTTGATTGCTCTTTTAGAGCTTACTTTGCATCTGAATTAGATCTTTTCATGAAAAAAGGGAGAGAGACAGAAAGAGAGAGACACAGTGACAGAGGCAATCTAACCACAGGCACTGGTTTTCTTCAGACTGGAGTGGGACACTGGAATCATGTTTGTGGTTACTGGGCCTGAAAACTCCAGACATTCCTTAAGAAACCTTCAGTTTGAGTTCCAGGATCTATTAGTTTTTTATTCATTGTAAGCTCTTGAAAATCATATCAATGCATTTATACTAAGTATGTACTGATTGTCTACAAAAATCCTTAAGTTCTAGATTGCTGTGATTTTAAATCAACCCTCCCAAATGAATCAAAACCTGGTGAAAATATACCAACTATGTTTTAAAATACTGCAAATCCTACATTTCCCATACTGCATCTACCAGTCCATCCACCTATTGTCTTTGCTTATCTGAAATTGGATCGTGGGGGGTCACAGCTCCAGGAGGGAAACCCAGACATTCCTCTCCCCGGTGATACCCTCCAGTTCACCCCGGGGGAAAGCAAGCGCCTACATCAGAGTCTTCTCTCAGAAGGATAATCTCAACCCCCTCAGCTGACTCCTTTTGATGCAGAGGAGCATGAGCTCTCCTTTGAGCTCCCCCTGGATGACAGAGGTCCTCACCCTACATCTAATGAAGAGTCCAGCCACCCTACAGAGAAAGCTCATGTAAACTGTATTTCTTCAGGATCTTGTTCTTTCAGTCATGTTCTACATTTCATGACCATAGTTCAGGGTTGGAACATTGACAGTACAGTAAACTGTGAGCTTTGCTTTTATGGCTCAGCTCTTTCACCCCTACGTACTGGAGCAGCATCATATTACAGACGAGGCCCGAGTCCGTCTATCCATCTCACACTCCATCATACCATCAGTCATGAAAAAGACAGCTAGAAAAATACACCTTTCAACTTGAGGCAGAAACTGAGCCCCAACCTGGAGAGATCAATCCACCGTTGTCTGGTTGAGTATCTTTTCCTCAGACTTAAAGGAGCTTACTCTCATCGTGCTTTAAGTCGCTTCAGTGCACAATGAAGATGATGGCTTGAAGATGCCAGCAGAACCACATCCTCTGTGAAAATCAAAGAGATCCAGAGGAGTTCAAACCAGCAACCCTCCCCTCCCCAACTACACTTTGAGATCCTGCCCATGAGAACCACGAAAAGGATCAATGAAAAGGGGCAGCTTTGGAAACGCATGTGGACCAGAAAACCAAACTTCCAAGACACCCTAAGTACTGCAATGAGGGTAAAGATCCTGTCCACCAATCCACAGCAAGGATGAGAGCCACACAACTCCTCCTGAATCAGAGGTTCATCAGTCATCAACAGCTATATTAGAACACAATCTCCCACATAATATCCAGTATTATTTTCCACTGAGAAATATCCATTCAGATTTCAAATTGAAGTCCACTGCTTAGAATGCATTTATGCTTTTGGAATACAGAACTTATTTTTTGAAAAAAAGGGTAAAGTAGTCAAACAGGTTTGACATTCACGATTAAAATGAACGTTTGTGATGCCATCACAAGTCAAGCTATGTTAAACATGGAGCTACAGCACCATTGAACAATCAGGAAAAACGGTTTACAATTTCCAAAGTTTGATCAGGTTTACATTTTAGGAGGACAAAGGCTGAAATTCCACAACTGCCAACCATCTGCACCATTTAGATGTCAAAGTGGTCTGATATCAGAACAAATGTGAATGCAAGGGTCCTCATAGACGCTGTCTTATCCTGCATGCAACTGCAGCATCCAACCACCTGGTCTCATGCAAACCAACAATATAACCCCTATTAATCTCTTTATGCATCTTAACTTTGCTGATTAATAATCAGAAATGGCATTTTTTTCCGATCAATTAACACACTATACCGAAGCGCTACCAGGTTCCACTGACAGCAATGCTCTTCGGTGTAGATGCTGTTAAAAAGGAAGGTGTCATATTTCAATTTAGTAGTGGACCAGAGGTGCAGGACGAGCAGAGACAGTGAGATGATCACGCTTTAATGAGTTGAGCCAACTTACAGATACCCGTGCGGGCTTAACAGGCGATCCAGCTAACAAAGTTCATGATAACAGTCCTGGTTTCTGGATCGCAGGACAAACTCCACGCAGCAAGAACAAACAGACTAAATAAGACTAACTTAGTTCAAACCAAATTAGACTAAGGACACCGCATGGAACAAAGGACAAAGATAAACAGATACAGAAAGATGAACTTAAATACAAACGAAGATGGACCTGAAACAATAGAGCAGGTAATCAGGGGGAAACAGGACACAGATGTGGACAGACTAGGACACTGAGAGGCAGGTGAACCAAATAGGGATAAACGAGAACATGAAGAGCCAGACAAGACAAACAGTAAACAAACCCAAGAGACCAGAACACAGGAAGATAACAGATCTAAGAATACAACTAATAACACAGTTAACAGAGTAGAACCTAGAAAATAAAACACCAGAAACGAGGACTCAAGAACTAACCATACTTAGTAACAGAGAGATACCTGATTAAACGTAAACAAATAACAAACCAAAATTCAACATCGTGACAGAAGGAAGTTATCCATTTTCAGTTCAAGGTGTTTAGAACTGAAATCAAAAGCAACACAAAGGTAAAAAAAGCAATTTTAAAGGAAAATCTTTTTTTATGGCATGTTAAGACATCAAGTCATGTCAAGTTAAGTGTGCAGTCCATTCAGGCTGCAGGAGAGCAGAAGAGAGGTAGCTCAGGAAGGCTGAACAGAGTACAGCACACTTGTTTGAATTTTTTCAGTTATGGTAAAGATCTACATTCTCTGGATATTCTAAACATAAAGATTGCTGTTTTAGTAATGCTAGCCATGCTAATCACTGATATAATATAAAAAATAATATAAGATCACTAATATAAAAGCGAAATACTGTACAAATGTCAACTCAGTTATCAATAGTCAATAATTTTGTATTTTAATAATAAATTCGTTTTTACGCATCCTCTCTGTCAGACGCAGTGTGACGTTACCCCTGCTCCTGATATAGACAATTAATGACTATTCATGACAAAAAATATATCGAATGCTGTTTTTAAACCTTCTTATGTTATATTTCCTAACAAATAACTGAAACTGGACAGCAACTGATGACACATACACAGAGTGAACGACAGAATACCAGAGAAAGACAAGTGCATACTTATTTCTTGAGGCAAACAGTCTTTCCATTAGGGCCCAGGCTGCCTGGGAACACAGAGTAAATTAAAAGCGATTGTGATTTTGCATGGCAGCTGTGGCAGTGCCAACAAGGAGGCCTGAAAGGAGAGCAGGGCACAGAGCTGTGGTTTCCTGCCGGGCTGCACAGACGTGGAGCTTCTCCTCTTTGCCCCAGCCTGCCTCACACACACATCCCATAGGGACTGTGTGGAAGATCACTTCTGTCAACTGCAAGATTTGGACAAACAAAAAAAGTTAAACCTGAGGTTTATCCCTCATTTTCGTCTGGTACAATGTCTTGGCCTACACACGTGGTGGTATAATGATTCTCAGTTAGACTTGATGGTATTTCCAGACACATATTTTCATTCCTTTCCACAGCTCTGCGTTTCTCTCCATACTCATTGCCATAGCAACTAAACCCAGTAGAAGAGAGAGTGAGGGACAGCAGCACAAGAGATTAGCCCTCCAAAAAAAAAAAAAATCAACCTACACATGTGGGCTTGCACAATACATAATGTTATACATAGCTACATTTGTGGCACTCACACATTCATTCTCACACATGTGCACAAAAATAATGATTAGCATGGATTGGTTATGCAGTAATAAAAAAAAAGCTGTCAGGTTTTAGTGGATATTTGCAAAACAATACCATGCATGCAGAGAGGATGCATCTAAAAGCTGATTTCATATTCAGGAAAACCATCTGCACCTGTCAGCCTTTGTGTGTTTCAGATCAGATCCTCTCCATATGGCCATTCTCAGGATGTCTTATGAATAATCAAAACCTATTCAAGTGTTGCAGGGTGAGCTGCTACACTCATCTCCACATTTACATTCCAGTCCACTTATTTCACTGGATCTTCGCTCCCATCTTAGGAGCTTTCAGGTTAATCAGACTTTAAGATTACATTAAATCAAAGTTTCCAAAAGCTGCTTCATCTTCATTTCAGAGACGAAAAAACACAAACTGCATAAACCAGGGTAAACACTTCCTGGTCACCTGGTCACATTTGATTTTTTGGATTCTTTACCCCCTAAGTATTGCAGCTACATTCTCAGTTTTGCTAATAACAAAAAGTTTAAATAACTTTAAATAAAAACTTTGTACCCCATACTAACTCAAGCTAGAGATACTTGTATGTTTCTGTCTGATCAACTGGCCCTTCAGAGCAACTTTTAAACCAAAACTATGAGCTGCAGTGAAGTTTCAGAAGGTTATATTTGAAAGCTCTTGTCTATGGCAAAGATCAATGGTGCCTACAGATAAGTGACAATTGTTGCGTCATCTGATGACAAACAAGAGATAAACAGGCCAATTTGTAGATTGGTAATGATACATTGAGCAGGCAGAGTCATGGGGAAAAGGTTTACTGAAAGGTTCCTTTTTGTGGCTAATAGCCTGACATCAATGAGGTTCCCAGAAAAGAAAACTTTATTAATTTACTAATGTATTAGACATTCTAAACTGCTGTGTGTCACTGACAAACCTTCAATTATACTATCCGCATACAGTTGAAAAAGTAGCCGCTGGTGGATCTCCTGCTGGTTTTTTTTAAGTTTATTCAAAAAAAAAAAAACTGTCTCTATTGTTTTGTACTAGTTTTATTATAATGTAGAGAAAACATATCATGCAAACTTGACAAAGAAAACTCTGGGTTTTTGGCTGCTGCTAACCTTCTCAAAGCTTCAGCTTCTTTCACAGATTTTCTGTATAACTGAGGTCTGGCAACTGATGACGCCACTCCATGACTATATTGTTGTTCTTCTCTAGCCACTCCATTGTTGTCTCGGTTGTCCATTGTCATGCAGTCAGAGTTCTGGATGAGGGAGGAAAGTTCTTGAATTTCATGGTACATTGTGTTGTCTATTTTCCCATCAATGTGGCATAGTGGGTTATAGCTGAAAAATGCCCCCAAAGCACCACCTTGGTTCTTGACTTTAAGGATGGCGCCTCATCGTCCTGTTTTAGTCAAACTTAAGATACCTTAAGTTAGGCATGTGCATGTGACTTCTATAACAGGGTGCTGCAAGAGTGTTTCCAGTGGTGGTTTTGCTATAGTCCCAATTGTCTTTAGATTATGAAGAACCAAATTTTTGCCTAGTTTAGGGGTCATACCTCATCTGTCTTATGATCATTAAATCTTGAATGGTGCTGAAGACTGGGGGCAATTGATGGTAATTTTATATTTCTTCCATTTCCAAATTATCACATAACAGCTGTTACCTTCTTAACAGGCTTTGTGCTGATGGTCTTTTCCATTCTGTCCTTTTCTAGATCTACTATCTTCTCCCTGACTTCCATTGAAAGCTCTTTAGTCCTGCTAGTGGTGGTGGAGAGGGTGAACTGGAGGCAATTGTTTCTATGGACAGGTGTACTTTATACACAAATGGAGTTGAGATCAGTAGAATCTGTAATTGCATGACTGAATGGTCTGTGTGCCACACGGGCAAATAACCAAGCTGTCAGAACCAGAATTCTGACCTATGTATTGAAAATAACAATTTTTCAGATCCAATACTGGGATGAATATGGACTAATTAAACCTTGGGTTGATTTAACACAGCAGCACAGCAGACCCAGCAAAACCAGCAGACCCAGCATACAGAGATAAGTTTATACCCAAAAATAATGGGATAAAGTGACTCACATTAATTCTTCGAAAGAAAGGGTCGCAATGAATAAAGGTTTAAAGATTTTTATAATTTATAAAGTCTTTGTAATGTGGGGTCATGTGCAATAGAATGTGTTACATGACTGTGGCAGTGTGCGTATATGTGTAGAGGGGGAAATGAAGGTTGACGTTACTTTTAAAGAGTGCATCTGTAATTATGTTGTGATGTTTTTAGCGTGCAATAACAATAAAATCTATTTTGAATAAGTTATCATCTGAAATAGCAAACTAGTAATATTTGAAGAAGGGTTTTATACGTGTTTAATTGTGTATTAACATTAACAATTCTAAGATTAAAACAAATAAAGACAACATCATAATGTCTTATATACAGCATATTTTTACCACCTAACCAATTGTGGTTCATCCTGTTCAAGAGGTCCCACTGTAAACTTTAATTTAAAGTAAAATTTGTTAATTTAAAGCCCCAACAAAGTTCTCAGATGAAAGTGGTATGTGCAGTTTATCTCGTACAAAAAGTCACTCTCAATATTGTCACTTCCTATTGTTTGCTTTGCTTTGTGCACTGTTTTGGAAAGTTTCTCACTAAGGCCTCTATTGAGTATTCTCTGGGGAAATCTGAAGAGGAGAGCAGCCAGAATCGGAACTCCCTCTCTGCTCTATCAGCCACATTAAAGTTAAAGTCATAGTCAATCTGTTGCTAACACTTACAGCAAAAATAGGTCAAATCAGTTAAAAAATAGTTAAAATGGCAATTACTAACATATTTTAGAGCCAGATTTTAGAGCCAGATTAAGTAAAAAATATATAAATAAATCACAATCAACCTTTAAATTGGCTTTAAAAGCAGATACATAATTTCCAAATGTTATTTTCTGAAACAAAGAAAGCCTTTTAAGTAACTTCCACTAAAACAGAAAGGCACTACCATATATTTATGATGACACCTTGGCTGTTTCTTATGGTCTTCACATAACAGATTGTTATCTTTAAGTAGAAATTTTAAAAGATTATGTTGAATAAGTGTGTGTCCAATTATTGCTAAAAAATAAAAAGGATTAAAAAAACACGTTTCCAGCAAAGATCCATCATGCAAGAAACATTAGTGAGTTCCAGGGAGGTAAATACATGTAGGGGAGACAGATTTCTCCTCACCCACCTACAACAGTTTCACTCCTTGACACACATTTTGTTCCCAGGATTATGAGTCAATTAAAATCATAGATTTAAGAGAAAGAAAAAAACAAAGTTGACAATAAGGATAAAACACGATTCATGCCATGGCTACAAACAATAGCTCCAACAGAGTTAACAGCCAGACCACTAAGATGCCTGGAAGTGTTGTTTGTGATCATAAAGCTTATCATACAAGAAACTGCTTTATTCTACCAATAATTAGCTGAGGCAGCATAGTTTTTCAGTGTATCTGAGCCAAATGAAGGATAGACCATTTGACTGTCAATGCCATCTGAGTATTTTACCTTCTCTTCCATCCATCACATGTGTAGCATTAGCTAAAAGTAAATTTTTAGGGCCGAAGACATGTTTTGGATAAAAAAAAACATGTCATGGCCTTAAGAAATAAGGTTTTGGGCGCGTGCTGATGGTGTAGGGGTTAAGCGCGCGACCATATGCAGAGGCTACAGTCCTCGAAGCGGCTGTCCCGGGTCTCGCCCTCTCTCTACCCCTCTTTCCTGTCTGCCTACTGTCAAAAATAAATAAATAAAGACCACTAGTGCCGAAAAAATATCTTTAAAAAAAAGAAATAAGGTTTTAACAGCTACGTTAATCGCTCATGTAAGGTATTCTGATGACCAAGTTGTTTGAATCAATGGGAGAACTGATCCTCATGGGCATCAAGGTAGAAATGTTGATCAGAACAGGAGCAGAAATTGCTATATCTAACTGAATGCTTCCAGAATATTTGTCCAAAAGGCCATTACAGGACACGTTTCTCTGTAGGATACCAGTTTGTTAAAAGTTTTCAAGCTGCTGCTCTGAGATAACAGTTTATCTGACCTCCTTTCTTGTCACTGAAGAAATCCTTATATAAATCTTCATTTTATAAACTCAGATTTTATCACTATTTTGGTCTTGGGTGGCCATTGTGTTACTGGACGTGATGATGCCTGAGTTTGGTGTTCTAAACCTAGCTCCATTGCTCTTTATCAGCTCTTTGGCTGCTGTGAGATCATTTTTTTCATGCTTTTTTACATATTGCTTGATTTTTGACATGGAAATAAATACATCTTTTGTGAGCTAGAACAGGAAAAGCTGTACAAATAATCAAACATACTCCTTAAGTTATTAAGCAATAATGTTTTACACCAGCTTAATCCATCACAACACTATTAATATGTAGGATTTTAACAGAACACAAGGAGTAGGTAAAACACCACAAGAACTTAGTACAGAAAGAACTAATTTCATGGATATCCCTGAAGGCCGCATACATAAAACGAGCCATATGAGCTGAAAGAGGGGGTAGTATTGCAGGGGTAAAGTGGCTGCTCTCCCCCTCTGCGCTGTTGGAGAATTCTTTCTAAACAAGGTATGGAATGCACTCCTGTGTTTCATAATTTGTTCCCTCATTCTTCTCCTCTGCACGTTTACAAACAGAGTTCGGAGGAAGAAGGAAAAAGAGGGAGAAAGATTGTGGGAGACGGTAGAGCTGACATAGATGGAAGCCCTGGAAATATGTCAGGGCAAGGCGGTTAAGAAGAGGAAAAAGGAAGGAAGAATGAAAAGTGAAAAAAGTGGAAAAACAAAAAAAAAAGGTGAGATGGGTAAAATACGATTAAAAACTGGCTGCCTGACCATGTGCTGACCATAATATAACAGAGAGGGCTGCAGGAAAAGGAAAGAAAGAGAAAATGAGAGTGCCCCAGGAGGGATCCTAATGTTAGAGTTGGCAGATCAGCCCAAAATTCAGACCAGCAAATTTCTTCATACAGCAGGAGACTGGGAACACTTGGTTCACTCCCCTTGAGCACCCCCCTACTACACTTCACACACACACACACACACACACACACACATACACACACACACACACACCCGCACACAGACACACACAAACACAGATTGCACTTTTTTCTGTCACGGCTTTCCTCTGTCTAAAGAGCAACAATATGGCGAAGATCTCAGTTGCACAGTGCAGAGGAGGCAGGGGGCTAGGGTGGGAGGGCAAGAGGATATGATGGGGTGGGGGGGAGAGGGGCTGGGGATGCAAAGTTTAAAAATATCTCAGACTGCCTGAACACAAGGCTAGAGCTGCAGCGGTCCAGCTTACCTTCAATTTCAGCTATTTTTGTTGCTTTTTCCACAAAGCTGGAATCTGCCTTATAAGCTGATGACAGCAGAGATGATTTTCTAGCTGAGACATAAAAAGACACCGCCAGTTCTGTCGCAGAGTCTTTTCCCCCAGCATTTGCCAGCAGTGCTGCTTTCTGTCAAAACCGACCTCGGCTTGTTATCAACATGTATTCATACAGCTTTGAGGTCGCAGGTTAGCAAACAGAAAACCTGGAGAAGCAGGGCTCTTCTGAACTGAAAGCAGGCAAACTAAAGCAAGACACTGAACCTTGGATGAAAAACAAGGATGAAAAAATGTTAAAAATGTTCAAGTTTTTCCATTTCTAACCAATGAGTCATGTGTTCCCATCACTGTCTGCGTATGACGTGTTCTCTACTGGTTTTTGGAAAAATTTAATTTTGCCCACTTATCAGCAGCAGGTTGAGGATGATGTGCCTCAAAGACAAATGTGTCATTTTTAAATTTAGAGACTGGATTTTATTAGCATGCACATAGCAATCAAACATACACAAACACACACAGCAAATATTTGTAACAGATACTTAGTTTTATGAAATATTTACAGCTTATTTTTTAATTGCACAGTTTGTCATAGAAGCCTTTGTTCTCCGTCTTCACCATTCAGCCATGTAAATACGTGTGTGTGTGTGTGTGTGTGCGTGTGTGTGTGTGTGTGTGTGTCATTGCTGTGGGGGATCCTTGTTCTAACTCACTGCATGCATGAGTCAACATCAGTCCCCATTACTCACAAACAAGGTTAGATAGAAAAAAGAACATGTACAGTAAAGATGCGAGCAAAAGGCTTGAAAGAGACGTTTTAGAGGAGAACATTGAGACGATCCGTAAATGTTAGAGCAGTTTATAGTTGGATCTATAGATGAAAATCTGCCTACCTTCATCTCAGCTGCTCTGAACACAGTTAAAGCAGCTTACTGCCTTGAGAGAATAAGTCAGAGGTTTATTGAAGTGAACAGTACAATACATGCATGTATCTGAAAACTTATGCAAAAGAGGAGACCAACCTTGGGGAGGAAAGGAGGCAAAGAGAGTGTCTCCTTCTTCTTCGGAGCTAAATTCACCTGAAAGTTTCATTTGAACTCAACAAAAGCACTAATTATTGAATTATTTTAAGTCAGGAGGAAGAAAATAGAGTGTTGGAAAAGCTTTTTATTTTTTAAAAAATGTTTTACCATCACACTGTCTAAAAGTTTTGTTGATTCATCTATCCATTGTTAATGGTCCGTCCATCCATCCATCCATCCATCCATCCATCCATCCATCCATCCATCCATCCATCCATCTCTTGTTTTTGCAGTTTGTTGTGAATTTCCTCCTCTCTCTGGAGCTCAGTGTTGATTTTATTATGTGTTACAAGGCATCTGTTAAGGTTAATTTTACTTTTACGAAATATTGCTGTTTTCCAAGATTCCCTCACATAAAAGAGGAAAAAGCTTAATTTCACAACCTGTTTTATCATTGAATCAGCAGGTTAGATTTCCAGTCTGTGGCCTATGAGTCTAATTGACTGTAGGCATTATAAGCACACCATTTTCCAAATGGTTTGCCAACAGTCTTTGCTGGGAAGCAGGTCTCTCTAATGGCCCTCTGGTAGGTAGTCTGCTAATGTGCAGTGGAGAGTTAAAATGAAATGTGTGCTTTTGTCTCTCATTTTACTATCCCTCCACCTGTATATCCTCCTGTCCGTCTCTATCACATTGACTATTCAGTCAATAGTCCTTTCCATACCGCTGCTGTGTTGTTATATGTCACTTACAGTAGTGTGCAAAAGTCTTGAGTCCTTCCCTATATCTTTCTATGTTGGATCTAAGCAGCCAGCTGATATTTTGAAAGATTAATTTTAAGTATAGTACTTGACCATACTAAGAGAAATCATTTGTTTAGCTAGCTTGCTAGGAATTTTAACACAAGGGCTTCCCAAGCTAGTGTTGTGTCTACTCATAACATAGCTAACATACAAACATTTCACAAAGAGACAGTTTATCCACCTGGTGTATAACTGAAGCGTTTAAAATACCAAACATGATTTATGACACACATTAAGATTTTTAGCACCAACAAGGTGAATCCCATAGAGCTCTTGGCCAAAAACCTGGAGAACAGTAGATGATTAGTTAAAAGCGCTTAGGTCCTGGATCAGGTCTGTGCTGTATTTCTTTTTCTGTCTGCTAAAACAATCATGTTTAGAGACTTTTCTCCTGCTGAAGATCGTTTTTAAGTCTAGCAACTCTCCTTTAATAATAAATACTGGGCCGAAAACATGTAAAAAAGCAGCCAGTCCATAGAAAATGTTGAAAGATCTTCAGAAGGCCTGGAAAACTATTGCTCAAAAGCACTTCTGACTCCACATAAACAATTTATTAATAGATCAGTGGTAGTTTAAAACTTTTGCTCAGTCCCATGTTTACAGTAAGCCTTATTCTTTCTAAGTCATCTTAGTCATGCAAACCAGCACACGCACGCAAATTGACATCTTTTCCAAATAACTACTGCTTGTGTTTTATGGCATATTGATTAAAATGTGGAAACAATTTGTGGGAAGGTTGTCTGTGTATGAAGCCACAGAAAGACTCTGATTATCCCCACAGCCTTCTGTGGAAAAGCGAATGGTTTGCACACGGGAGCGACGGCCATCTAGCGAGGCATTTAGTCTCAATGACAGCAGCTGAAATGACTCAAGTTTTCCTAGTTTTTTCTCTGTAAACTGTGAGAAGTGTTGATTTGACTTTGCATGCATGCATGCATCAAGGAGGCAAATGCATGTGTGTCATCATCCAGCATATAAAGTAATTGTTTTGATGCGGGGTAGGAAATGAATCATCCTGTTCTCTGATATTTCCACTGGGGTCCACTGAGAGACCTTTTTAGAATAGATGACTCATAACATTTCTCATTAATAGTTTTGTCCAGGACAACCAAACAAGAGCTCAGATGATGATGGTCACATTAGAAATCTGGCAGCTCACACTACTTCACCATACAGTGGTTTTATTTATTTATTTATTTATTAAGGGAAGTGAAGTATCCAAATCACCCTGGTCCTTTGTGAAAATAGAACTTAGATCATCAGTTAACTGCGTTTAACCAAATTTGTATAGCTGAGTTTCATTGCCCACACCCAAGGATGATTACAACAGAAGCCAAAGGATCAAGAAATATTCTCAATTGAACCTATTTGACCACGAGGTAAGAAAGAAATTCAGGAACAGATGGAAAACATCTCCCATTACGTTATGTTTGGGGAGACCTCTGACACAAATTTTAGGTATATTGATGTTGTCGATACCCCACAACACCTGTTGTCCTGCACTGCCGGCATGTTCACAGCTCACAGTTGTTCAGGATTTCACAGACTTCGCTTGTGACTTGTGAATGACCAGAGGGAGCTTAGAGGTGGCTTGTTTTTGTGGGTTTATGACGGAAATGTTTTGAAAAAGAGGCTAAGAACTCATCCAGGAGGTTACAAAGAAACCCTGGAACAACATCTAAAGCACTGCAGACCTCACTTACCTCAGTCTGGGCTAAATTGGTATCCATGTTTGAAGGCCAAAACCACTGCTGACCATAAAGAACATGAAGGCCTCTCTCAAATTTCCCAAAATACATGTTGATGGTCCCAAATAATTCCCAGGAAACATAGGGCTGACGAAACAAAAGTGGAACTTTTGGGAAGTGGTGCCCAATTGTATCTGGCTTAAAACTAACACAGCCTTTAAAAAACAATGTTATAACTACAGGCAAACATGCTTTTGGTAATGTGATAGTCTGAGGCAGCACTTCTGCTCAGGACCAAGCACGACTCGCAGTCACTGATTAAAACATGAATTCTGCTCTTTACCAAATAATTCCTGAAGGAAAATGTCCCACCATCAGTTTGGAACCTTAAGCTGAAGTGCACTTGCGTTATGCAGCAGAATAATGATCCAAATCACACCAGCAAATCCACTTTTGAATACCTAAAAAAAATAATAAAGGTTTCATTTTGTCCTAATCAAAGTCTGGACTTAAATCCGATTGAAATGCTGTGACATGACCTTTAGCCTGCCCATACTTTAAAACTCTCCAACGTGGCTGAAATAAAAAAAATTCTGCATTGAATAGTGGGCCAAAATTCGTCCACAGCGATATAAAAGACTCTTTGCCAACAGTTGATAGCACAAACAGTTACATGCATGTTGTATTAACTCAGGTTATGTTTGTCTGATATTAAAAAAAAATAGTCTGATGACCTGAAGCATTTATGTGTCTTTAAGAAAGCTCTTTAATTGTTTGTCATTCAACCCCAGCTATTCCAGCTAAGATTTCCAGGCACTGCTTCAACTAATGTTTGTTGGAAACAAAAAAACACCTCTTCCAAAGACAAAAAAGACATTATGTGCTGCAGGGACATGGCTGACCTACTGGAACAATGGTAGGGGCTGAGGAACTACAAGTCAGTCCTGTATTGTTCAGTTTTTCCTATAAACAACACAATAGAAACTAAAAGTTATCTCCGAGGTCACGGTTTCTTCCACATTCAGTGTGCTTATTTTGTTGTACTAAAGTTCTGATCAACATCAGTATTTAGAAGGTTATTCCTTCCCTCATTTCTCCACCTTTTTGACTTTTATTAATTACTGGTTAGTAGATTTCACATAAGCAGACAGGCAAAGAAAAGACACTGGAAACAACAACATACAGAGTTCTAACCTTGGAGAAGGAACAGTGGGGTCCTTTGTGTTGATTAAACTTGTACAACCAGTGGACATATTTCAGTAAACAAGTTGAAATTTATTACGCAACGTCAGAAGAAACAAAGCAAGTAATGAGATTTTAATGGCCCTGATTAAAAACTGTTGAAAAAGACTACCACCGATAATATTTTTCCCCCCGAAGTGTTAATTATAGAAATTGTTGCACAATGACTAAACGGAGACACAGTCAGTTCTTCAATGTAATAACTGAACTAAACAGAAAAGTATGGAGCGATAGTACAACAGGACATTAATTCAGTGGAAGGATCCTTTGTGCATGGTTTATTTTTTGCTTGACCATTCTTTCTTAAAATGAGTGGGTGTCACCTTCTTGATGTTCACAACTGCTTTTATACAGTGCTTTGCAAAAGTATTCATACCCATTATAAAACCTTTCCTGGTCCTGTTACAACTGCAGACATCTATGTATTTTACTGGGATTTAATTATATAGACCAACACACAGCGGTGCATAAAGGGAGACGTGAATAGGAAAGATAGATAATTTGAAAAGTAATTCCCAAAACAAATGTGAACATTTATTCTTTTACTAACACTTTGTAGAACAACACTTTGCTGTAATTACAGCTGCAGGTCCTTTGTTTTATGTTTTGCACATCCAGATGGTGAAATTGTTTGCCAATTTATCTCCAAAACATCTCAAACTGACACATTGGATGGAGAACATCTGTGAACATACATGTTCAGGGCCTTGACAGATTATGAATTGGATTTAGGTCTTTAATTTGACTGGGCCATTCTACCACATGAACGCACTGATCTAAACCATTCCAATGGAGCTCTGGCTATACATGTCTAGGGTCATTCCCCCGCCGGAAGGAGAACTTCTGCCCCAGTCTCAAGTCTTTTAGACCCTTTAACATGTATTCTTCCCTATATTTTTCTTTATCCATCTTCCCATCAACTCTAACCAGCTTCTCTGTCCTTGCTGAAGACAAGCATCCAATAGCATGATGCTGTCACCACCATGTTCCAGTGTGGATATGGTGTGTTTATTTATGTGTGTATGTACAGAACTTGGTAGGCACGGCCTCGTTGTTCTGGAGTCAGCAGTGACCGTGTTTGGACTAAAGTGGTTAAGCAGGTTGCTTACTGTTAAAAACTGGAAGCATGCAAATATTTTCTATCTGCTTATAGATCACTGTTTTATTTAGACAGACTTTCAGTACAGAGTGTATAAAAAACTGAAAAATGTCAAGAAAGTAGTTAAATGTTCATTAATATCAATCTTCTAAAGCTGGAGATGATTTTCAGTCAGCCTCCAGCATCTGTTAGAGGTTTGGGTTTTGTTTTCCAATGCTATCTAGTCATGAAATCGCACATTTTAAGGTTGTTTTCTGAACTCAGTGGGCATTAATGATATTCAATTTACCGTGTGGATTAGTGGATCACCGCTGACAGTTGACAAATGTGTTTATTTGTAAAGACTGCAGCATTTCCATCTATTAGAATCAAGCTCAGACCATGAACTCTGGTCCTCATTCGGAAGGAGCAAAAACAATTGTGTGGCTTTTGACAACTGTTGATGTTTTCGCTTCAAACAAATAATTCTTGTGGCCAATCGTGCTGACACAGCTCCCAACGCTAAGATGTGTCGACTAGAGGTGCTACCAGCAGACTATTGGCTTTGGCAGAGGTCTGAGCTCCCTGAGTGCCCTTTGTTTTGCTTAACGTGGTTTATTCAGAGACAACAGAGTAGTTAGTAGTGTTCAGAGTGCAAAAGAAGTGTTTGATATCCTACATGTCATGTTGGACATGTAATATACTCCTAAAAACACTGTAAGTTGTTTAAAGAAATCCGGAATGTTGGAAACTGTTGAGGCTTCTTTTAATAGCCTAAAATGTTTAATTCTTCCAATCCCCTTCATGTTTGCATATTATGATCCAAGCATGTGTGTTTTTCCTATGACAACATCTGTAAAAGGTGCAGTTGGGGAGCAGCAGATAATGAAAAAAGTAGAATATCTTTTACATAAGAGATTAAAACATAAGGAATGCTAGGTATGCAACAAAGAACGCTGGCCAATAATGTGAAAGTCAACTTCATGAGCCCCCCCTGAGTATGGAGCCTTGGTGGGTAGCTCCACTGTACCTGTGTTTGATGTGAAAAGGAACAAACACGCAGCATGGTACTGCAGCATAAACTCATATCGTGCAATTAGACACCACTGTTGTTTCCACTTTGCTTTCGGCCACAGCTGCAGAGGTCATACGCTATGAGTGTGCAAGGCAATAACAGGGACAGTGAAGCACACAGTTAGCAAAGCCCTAATAGGAGACCTTTCAGTTCTACAGCAATTTATGCTGCACGTCATTAAAACAGGAAAGCACAATTTAAAGCAAAAGACAATAAGAGGGCTGAGTTTGTGTGTTTTGCACAGAGGTGGAACCAAGTCATTGTTTTACAAGTGACTATTAAGTCTCCAGTCTTTCCACTCATCTCTTCATTTTTATTATTTATCCTTCATTTAACAAGTTATTCAGAACAGATTCTTAAGTCTCAAATTAAGACCCAAGGAAAGAGATGCTGATCGCAAGTCAAGTCCAAATTTCAAAATTTGCAACTCATGAATCAAGTCCCATTTCTTTAACTTAGAGATGTTCACACCTAAAAGTCCAGTACAGCCAGTACTTCTGGAGACTCAGTTCAATTATGGTTGCCAAGTTCTGGTCCGAGTTTGCTCCCACAACACAATTAATAAAACAAACCAGACCTTTTGAATGATGTAATCCCCTCCTTGCCTTTGGTGCACTAAAATGGCCAAGAATGTCATCTAATTGTTTATACCCAGGAAACTTATCCTTTTCCTCACCTAAAATATCTCTTCTTCCAAGCATGCCACGTGTTTTTATGTATTGTTGTTGCCGTTTTGTCACCTTTGTACAGGTCAATCTCTCGCTTTATTTTCTAGAAAACTTCATTGTTATGAGTCCCTAACAGCTTCTGTCATATGTTTGTCTGACCATATTTCTATGAGAGCTTTTTATTGCAGCCTAATTCGATGTCGGACCATGAGCTGTTTTTGCCAGCTATCTTGCTACACACATTTGTTTTGGTTGTGTTTTCCCAAAATGCCCGGCGCTGTAGTCCGTTTCCTGCATTTGGTTCACTTGAAGCAAACCGAGGCCTATATCTTTTGGCAGACCGGAGTTGGCTTCTTTGATCCCCACTTTCTATTCCAGCTAGTTTTTTGTTTTCTTGTTGCTCCTTTGTTGAGTTCTGGAATTCCTTCCTTCTTTAGTTAGTATTACTGTAACAATTTAAGATAACTTCCGCTTCTAAACTTTTGCCTAAAAAACTTCAAACGAATCATTTGTCCTTTTTAACACAAAAATATCTCTCAAGGGAGTGATCCAGTGTAGCAAGGTGCTCACCTGCAGCAGCAGACTCACCACTAAAAACGGGCTTCTATAACAGAATCTTACCATAGGTTAATACTTAAGGGAATCATCTAACTCTAAAAAAATGAATCTATTGATATCTTTCAAACTTTTTACTATAGGCAGTTTATGAGATTACTATATATTATTTAGGTGTGCAACTATTTTTGGCTGAAAGCTTAAATGTTTAGAGCAAAATCAGTCAAAATATTGCCGCAGGCAACACAGCCCCATGCTGTTTGGATTGGTGGATGCGTCGGTGGCTTCAGCCCAATATGAGTGGTATCAGTGGAGGGTTCAAAACCGATTCTTAAACAAATTGGTCGCATCTCTAATGGGAATGTTTTAGGGAGTGTTTCCCAACCAAACAACCAGAAGTTTAGAAGTTACTGAAAAAACTAACTCACGCAAAATAAAAACTAAACATTAGCTGCTAAATAAAAATGATTACAATGATACACAAGCAATATCAGATCATATAGTAGATTCATTTTTGATCATTCAAGTCATTTTTATAAGAAAGTATTATGTCACTACCTTCTGCAAGCCTTGTTTCAGCCTTGGATGAACAGCAGAGCTGCAAGGTATATCGCTAATTTATTGTTATCGCAGTATCAGTGCCAATGGGATAGCAATAAATATGAGCTGACAATAGAAAGCAATGCATTTATGCTCTGTATACTAGTAGTGGTGCTGCTTGATTTTTAAAGCAGCACAAAATGTGTTAAGATGTTCAGGTGAACTCATTAACAAACAGTATTGCTAAGCTGCCAGTATAGCGGCTGCAGCAAGTTTTTCAACAAAACCTTATAGATGGAACGGCATTACTGTGTTTCATTCTTTTTCAGTGTCTGAACAGAAAACTCATCATCTGGGGTCTATGTTTAAAATGTTTCAAAAGCAGAAAGACATTAACACTTTAGACTTTAGTATTTGTTTATTTTTTGCAATTTATCAATATTATTGCATACATCATGTTTTATTGACATCCTTTAGCCCTAATGTATTGATTATGTTCAACACACAGAGCCTGGACCCCAAACGCAGTAATCAGTAGAAATTATTCAGGTTAAGTCAAGGTGTCATGCTTCTGATCTGTAACGTGATATTGTGTCAGATCCAGGAGTCATGTACACTTGCTGCAAATTACTAAAGTAAATTTTGGTTTATTCAAGGAAGGCCTCAGATTTAAACTTTTTTATATATACGTTGTGTTTGGTGTAAGATATCACATATTTACGAGTCAAAAACTTCAAGTCCAAGAGACATGTTAAGCCATTGGCGTTAAAATCTGAGTAGAAACTCTGAGTAAAGTTAATCTCTAGTGTTTGGGGCATAGAGAACAATGTTTCAGACTAGTTCTGCCTTCCCCATGCAATGTATAATCTATTGACACACGTTCATCACAATGACGGTTCAATTTTCAAATCCTACACATACAAAAAAAACTCTTGTGTTCCAGTATCTTTTCCTAAAGGGGGGAGTGAGTGATGCACACCATCCTTCCTGTTTCCCACTGTGCAGTCATCTGTAGGAGAGACATGCTTTGCCTGCTCTGATCTGGATGTGTCTCTCTCACACACACACACACTCACACACATCTGTTGCTTTAGCTAGAGGTGCAAACTGAAGTCCACTTTTTAACAGCTTATGTTTGGAAAAAAGGTAGCAGAGATAAGAGAGCAATCTACCAAAACATGCAGGAGATGTTGAGTTATTGCTTTGGTTTAGTGCTCGACAACAACTCAAGGAAGATTTTGCACATGTTGGTATGAGCATAGCACTGACCTCTGACTCTGGCATAGCAGCAGCCACACTTAACGAGGACTTTACGGAACAAGTGCTGGCAGCCACAGCCTCGGTGGTGGCGATGGTGGTGGTGGCCCCCTTTCATGCTGTTGAACCATGAGCAGAGGTGGGCATGGGGCCCGGCAGTCAGTCTCTCTCCCCCCCACCTCTCTTTTTCAGCTTTACCCCTGCAAAGTGTAAATCTCCAAAAAAGGTGTCAGCTGATCGTTTTCTTCTTCCTCCTCCTCCTCCTCCTTCTCCTCAGTTGACTGTTAACAGTGCTAGAGCCCACATCCAAGACACTGGCAGTCCTCAAAAGAGGCAGACAAGAGAAAATCCACACCAACAAGGATTTGATTTTTTTTTAAAAGTCTGTGAAATATTCCAGCAAGCTCATCGTTAAACCGAACATGTTCTCTTCTGCCTGTCTCTATTTTTCTTCCTCTGCTTTCTCTCTGGTGCTGAGCTCTTGCCTCTGTGAACTGCCTGGTCAAATGACAGACAGGGAGGCTGCTTCGGAGAGTGAGAGAGATAGCAGGGGAGAGATAGAAAGAGAGAGTAAGGGGAGGGGTGTGAAGGGTGGAGTCTACAACTTTAGTTGCCGCTATTCCAGTATAAGGTTCCCACTCCCCTGCTTTTTTCTCCTCCTGCCCTCTGTTCCTTTCTGAGCCCCCCAGCTGATTTTCCTAACTGCCTCTTTCCCATTTCCTCTCTTGTCAGCTCCCCCCTCTGTTATGTCTGTTATCCTCTTTTCTACATGCTTGAGTCTCATTGTGGCATAGGTAATCCTTACATGGGGAGCCTTAGACATCCAACAGATGAAATGTGTTCTCCTGTGTCTGCTCAGTTCTGACCCTCAAAACAGTGACACCCTCGTCTGCAGTGATGCTGATTTCTATTTAAAGAGCATCTGCAGAGTTAAGTTAGGAATCATGTATTTTCCAATAAGTGTGACACGGTTTTAGTTTGTTTATGAAAGTTTTCAGCTCTGGGTTACACCCCTGTACGGACTGTTGTGTTCATTTATATTTATTAAGGTAGCTGTTTTATTTCTATGTGTTTCCATGGAGCAAATAGCCGCTCTCATATTTCAAAATGTGTGTGTGTGTGTGTGTGTGTGTGTGTGTGTGTGTGTGTGTGTGTGTGTGTGTGTGTGTGTGTAACCTTGTTTATGTGTATTATAGACATGCAGTCTACTAACTCACTGCTGGACAGGAAATAAAAACTACACAAATACACAGAAGATTAGCTCAATGAATACAGGGAAGTATCCTGGAAGTCTATGATTAAATATTAATTGTTTATAATAATGAATAATTTAAGGAGCAGTCAAAAGTTTCCAAAATCCCAGGTTGTCCATCTGTACATAAATTGTATTACCGATGTTTCTAGATCCATGACAACTTTTCTGTCTGATTATAGTGTCAGAAACAGGTAGAACAAAGGTATCAATGGATTAATTAAGCATATGTTGTATGCCATGCCTCCAGTGCTGAATTTTGTCATGGTTATTACTTATATGATGTATTCACACTTCCCTGCTAATGATTGTCTATGTTGATTGTTGTTTAAGATAAAGCTATCATGAATTTGCCCAAATATATAAATATGTACTTAAGTATTACCAGATAATTATTGAATTATTACATTCCACAACTTAATTGTAGTTTTCTTTTTGTTTGTTTGTTTTTTTGCCAGGACAGTGCAATTATTAGCAAATATTCATTTCGCTGTAAGTTTTCAGTTTATTTTATTGCCCCTTGGTATATTATCTATTGTTCATTTGACAGGACCTTTAATGGCAGTATGCAATGTACCCTTATTCATTAAATGTCCCAGAGATTCCCATAGATTTCCAGGACAATAAACTGTTAGGAATAGAACAATACCCCAAAGTTCTGGGAAAATCATCTCAAAGTTCTGGGAAAGCAACATGTAAGCTTATTGACAGTAACCTACAAGTTTCAGGAAGTAGCTTTCTGAGTCCTGAACAGTACCCTGTACATTCCAGAACAATAACCTGTAAGAGTATAACCTCTGCTCGAAAAGTAAAGTTTTGAGAAAGTAACCTCTAAATGCATGTAAAATAATCTCAAAGCTCTGGGAAAGCAACGTATAAGCTCAAAAATAGTAACATAGGTTTCAGAAAAGTGATTCCATAATATTGAAAGTTGTCTCGTAAATGGGCTGCATGGTGGCGCAGTTGGTAACACTGTTGGTCAGAGAGCAGGAAGGTCCTGGGTTTGACTCCCGGCTGGGTATCTTTCTGCATGGAGTTTGCATTTTCTCCCAGTGCATGCGTTGGTTCTCTCCGGGTACTCTGGCTTCCTCCCACAATAAGAAACTGACTGTTAAGCTAATTAGTCTCTCTAAATTGCCCTTAGGTGTGAATAAGTGTGTCCGTGGTTGTTTGTCCTGTGTGTGTCTGTGTTGCCCTGCGATTGACTGGTGATCTTTCCAGGGTGTACCCCGCCTCCTGCTCATAGACTGCTGGAGTTAGGTACCAGCTTCCCCGCAAACCACTATGGAAGAAGTGGTAAAAAATGACTGACTGAGTAACTGTCTCGTAAATTCCAGAAAAGCAACATATAGGTTCCTAAAGTATAACCTCTTCTGGAAAAGCAATGTTTAACTTCTGGTAAAGTCCGTAAGGTAACCTCTAAGTTGGATGAAGGAAATCTCTGAGTTCTGGGAAAGCAACCTACAAGTTCTTGAAAAGCACTCTGTAAATTTGTGCAAAGTAATGGTAAATTTACCAGTTACTTTCTGAACTTGCAGGTTTCTATAAGTTCAGGAGACGAATTCGGTAAGTTATGGGAAAGCCATCTGTAAGTTTCAGGGAAGTAACCACCAAACTTCTGCAAATAATATGTTAGCTATAACTAGCAACCTCTAACCCATAAGTTCCTACATTGTAACCTCTTAGTTTCTGGATAGTAATCTCTACATTCTAGGAAGCTAGCCTGTAAGTTTCCAGAAACACATGGGGCGTGTTATGTATTTCTAAAAAAAAAATTACTTAATTACAACATCCTTATGAACAAACCACCAAAACATCTACATTATCACATCTCTTCACACAGATTGGCCTCAAAACAGGCTCACAGATCCTGAGCTATGTACAATAACCTTACATAATTTATTTTACTTCTAAACACACACTGACAATCAGATTTGCTCAAAGGTTTGAACAGTTAAAAAAAACTTGGCAGGTACATCAATACCTTTGTCAAAAGGGAAGGGCAAAATTTAAAACCGGGAAATGCTCATAAAGGCCCAAATCAACTTTAAGTGAATCGGGTTTAAAATTTTTTTAAATGTAACCCCTCTTTTTTCCAATATGAAGTGCCTTGAGACGACATGTGTTGTGAACTGGCGCTATATAAATAAACGGAATTGAATTGAATTGAATTGAATTAAAAATAATTAATATGTCTTCCTCTCGTCAGCATCTTTGCTCAGGTGTGCAGTGGGTCCTTTACACTTTTCCAACTTTTGGAAAATCTCCAGCATTTGATTTACAAACCTTTTTGTAGTTGTTCAAGTATCTTATTTGGGAGTTTTGGGGAAAAAAACCCCCGGTGAACCCTTTGCAGGGGGAATTTTCCTGCATTTCAAAACCCAAGAAAAAATATGCTTTTTCCAACCCACGGGTTGAAAAAACAAAGCCAACCATATTTAGATGCGAACGTCACATCAAAACACAAGAAACGCAGTTTACATTTTTAGCCTTTCCTACAGATGAAATCAGAGTGGGTCTGTAAAGTAAAACATGCTCCCTCGAGTAAAAATTTCCAAGAAAACCAGGGAAAAAAAAAGGGAAAAAGGGTTTTTAAATAAAAATGCATGACATTCTGTCGGGGGAAACAGCTTCTTAAACCCATAAACCCTTTTTAAACCTTTAAAATCGTGTGTAATATGACTTTAATTTTGCAGCATTTTCTTCCTTCTGAAACAACAACCGGGTGTGCATAAATCACCAACTAATTCCTGGAAGGGGCCCCGGGAATTGCACCCCCCAAGCATTTTTCCCCCTTTTGGGAACCCTGCGGGGAAGAAAGAGCGGTGAGGATAACGGGAAAACCCCAAAAAGAAAACAAAGCACATAAAAAAGTGCTTACATAACCTTTGAGTTTAATTTAACCGAGTACTCCACACCTGAAAGAAAATTTTCATTATAGTAGATCATTATAAAACGATGCTGTAACAACCTTTAAAGAATCTGTTTCCATTTTTAATTTGCTCATTACCCACAGAAAAACAGAGTGGAGGGCAATAATTTTTTGTTTCTTCTCCCCCCCAAAAATTTGATTCTTTTGTTCGGAGAGTGTTACTTCATCATTGCGTGGGGGCATTAGAAAATGCAGCCCCCTTGAAAAAAAGGAAATTATTCATAGGAGGCGGCCCCCTGGTTTAATTCGGGGAAGCTGCGTATTTTTAAAAGACAATGTTAAAAAATTGGGGCAAAAATGGCGCTTAACACACCTAGAGGATTCCTTTTAAATCGGGGAAAAATACCCCTACTGTTGTAAAAAAAGACACTTCCCAAGCTAGAAAAAGCTTATTTCTCATCATTAATAGAAGAGAACAAGAATAATCCTAGGTTTTCTTTTTAGTACGGGTTGCCAAAAACTTACACAGAGTCATAGCTCTGTTGAGCCATCCTTTTCCCTTAGCCCTCAGCAGTCATGTTTTAGGGGATTCTTCCAAAAAAAAAATTTGTTTTCTATTAAAAAAGGGAAAAATCTTTAGACAATCCCCCAAAGATGATTACTTCATCCTCAACAAGTGAGACAACATTGGAAAAAAACTGTAGAACCTGATCGGGTGTTTGGACGTTTTGATCCGGTGGAGCTTCCTGAGTTATCAGAAATTTTTAGCTTCATCTAAACCTTTTAAACTTGTATATTAAAACCCAATCCCAAACCAAAATTTATTTAAGGAAGTGTTCCCTTCTGTTTACCAGCCCCTTTTTAGATATGATTAATTTATCCTTAGTAAATGGATATGTACCAAACAAGCTTTTAAGGTAGCTGTAATTAAACCTTTGCTTAAAAAACCTTCGCTTGATCGAGATGACTTAAAAAAATTTACAGACCGATATCCAATCTTTCCCTTCTTATCTAAAATTTTTGAGAAAATAGTTTTCTAATCAAATGTGTGAGCATTTTACACAGCAATAACCTGTTTAAAATTTTCAGTTAGGCTTTCAGAGCTCATCATAGCACTGAAACAGCTCTGCTGAAAGTCACTAATGAAAATTTTTATTGCCTCAGATAATGGACTTGTGTCTGTACTGGGGTTCTGTTAGATCTCAGTGCTGCATTTGATACAGTCGATCATAATATTCTCTTAGAAAGGCTGGAATATGCTGTAGGGATCAGGGGGGAACAGCACTAGGGGGGGGTTTTAAATCTTATTTGTCTGACAGATTCCAGTGTTGTTCATGGGAAATGATAAATCATCTTTAAAACTCCAGGGGGGTTTAAATTGTGGAGTACCACAGGGGTTTAGTACTTTGGGCCAATTTTTCTTTACTATATATATGCTTCCAATAGGTCAAAATTATCAGGCAGCATAGAATAAATTTCCCGTTTTCACTGATGACACTCAGCTTTACTTATCCATAAATCCCGTGACCCAAAACCAGTTAGATAGACTACAAGCATGTCTTGAAGACAAAAAAAACTTGGATGACTTAAAAATTTTTTGCTTCTAAAAATTCAGAAAAAACAGAAGTTTGTCGTCTTTGGACCGGAGTCTTTAAAAAAAAAAAACTGCTTAGTCAATCACTTAACCTGGATGGCATTTAATTGGACCTCCGATAATAAAATAAAAAACCTTGGGGTTTTTTTTTGACCAGGACATGTCATTTTAAAACCCCCTTAAATTAAAAAGGTTTCCAGGATTTCCCTTTTTTCATCTCCAGAAACATTGCCAAAATTAAAAAATTCCTGTCCAGGAATGATGCTGAAAAACTAGTCCCTGCATTTGTTACTTAAGGCTGGACTATTTTAAAATTCTTTACTATCAGGATGTCCACAAAATCATTTTTAAAAGCCTTCAGCTGATTTTAAATGCTGCAGGGAAAGTTCTGATGAAAATTAAAAAGAGAGATCATATTTTCCCCTACTTTTAGCTTCCCTTTACATTGGCTCCCTGTTAAAATCCAGAAAAAGGGAAATTTAAAAAATTCTCCTCCTCACATATAAAGCCCTTAATGATTTAGCCCAATCATACATCAGAGAGGTGATTGTTCCATATGTTCCTAAACAGAGCACTTCGTTCTCAGACTGCAGGTTTTTACTAGTGGTTCCTAAAGTCTCTTAGAAGTAGAAGGGGAGGCAGATCCTTTTTTATCAGGCTCCTCTTTCCCGTTTGGGAACCAGCTCCCGTTTTAAATCCGTGAGGGAACCCTTTCTCTTTTTAAAGGCTAGGCTTAAAAATTTCCTTTTTTTTAAAAGTTATAGTTAGAGTGGGTTAGGGTTTATCCTGAGCTATCTCTTTAATTATGTGGGGCTATAGGCTTAGGCTGCTGGAGGACATAATGACCACTTTCACCCTCTTGCTTTCAAATTCTCACACTACTCTTTAAATTTTTATTATTTGCTGTTTTTTCAGCTTTTTTAACTTTGTTCTCTCTCTTTTCCCCTCCCAAAGCTACACCTGGGCCGACTCTGTGTCTACCTGTGACAACTGTCTGGAGAGGGGGGCATCGTCCGAGCTTCTGCTGGCAACAACTTGGTGCTCACCCTCTACCAAAAATGATCCACATGGCCCTGTCTTTCAGTGTTTAACCCCTTTCTCTTCTCCTAGACAAACCCATGACGGAGCTTTTACTGTAAACTAACCCCTATGTGCTCTCTTCAGACTCTAACATTGAAAAACTGGGCTCAAAAGTTTATCTGTTCTTTCTTTCTAGGGGAAAAGGACTAAAAGGGCTTTTTACATCCATTAACATTTACCTTTTTCCCTTTCCCTAGAAAAATCTCCTGGACCGTGCTTTTTGTTCTCTTTGGTCTCTGCTCTGTTTTCTCTCTAACCCCCAGTCGGTCGTTGGCAGATTGGGCCGCTCACACTGGGGCCGGTTTTTTGGCTGGAGGGGTTTTTTCCTGTTAAAAAGGGGGTTTTTCCTCTCCACTGTCGCTACATGCATGCTCAGTATGAGGGATTGCTTCAAAGTCAACGCCAGTGGGCCCGTCCACTGTCTCTACATGCTCATCCGGGAGGATTGGGGTGCTGCTGGTCACTGACTGGGCCAATCTTTGGGTTTTTCCCTTAGACAGAAAACTTTTTTCCAATTTTGAATAAATAACAGAAAATTGACTGCCCCGGGTTTAATGATTTTGGATTAATTGTAATGTATGTACCTGACTTTTGTGAAGTGCCTTGAGACGACATGTGTTGTGAATTGGCGCTATATAAATAAACTGAATTGAAACTGAATTGAATTACATCTCGTCCCAGCGACGGGGTGGGGGTAGACCGCTATCAGGATGCCTCTGTCATCTATAGGGGACAGAGCAAACAGAGAAGCCTTACCCATTATCCTCACAAGCAGGATGCACGCACACATCCATTACACAGCTTGCTTACTTGCACAACAGTCCCCCTGTGTCTTCACTTACAAACATACAGAGAACCCAAAGCAGCTGTAACATGAAGGAGAAGAAAGTTCTGCAACGGAGAAACCCCACAGTGATAAATAAGTCGTCTATTCTCAGGCTCAGTAAGCACACTGGTTGTCACACTCTGCACCTTCCCTCTTCTCAGATACAAAAAGCTCCCACTCTCTCCATCCATACCTCAGCATTTCTTTGCTTACAAGGGATGCTTTAAGCAACCGTGACTAAGGGAGCAAAACACCACAGGATTATTGAGCAGTGTTGGAAAACATTTCCATTGGTCTAGTGAGTGATATGGATGTTAAATGCTGCTAGGTTGTGGGAGATTCAAAGAGGCCTGCAAGGCACTGTATTTAACAGTAGAACAGAGATACCAGAATATATTAGCTAAAATAAAGACACAGAGGCAAAACGGTGAAGGTAGAGCAACAAATTATTTTCAGTATTGAGCAACATTGAAAATGTTTGACGTAAATGCAAGGCAATGTGCATTTAAGTTAGAATAACCATTATTATAAAGCTTCACTGTACATTCACAGGTACATTTTGATTCTGTGCCACTTATCCTCTTATTCTTATCTTAATGGGAAACACAAGTATTAGACAGGTTTGATTACTTTTTACTTCAACTGTAGTGCACCTTTAAAATATCACAGTGCTTAAAGATTGTTTTCCACCTTTTCATCCTAACTGCAGTTTGTAGTTGAGGTCAGGTTTTAGCTCTGCTTTAAAAGTGTCAAGTTTTCATCACAATAAATCTTGAAATGGTAATTTCTTATCAAATATCAATCCCAGTTTATCTGACGTTTGGAGATCTAATGAAATCACACCAGCTATTTGGATCTTAACATTCTTTAACCCACGGGCAAATAAGAAGGAGTTGTGGCCATTTTCTAATCATATTTGCCAACTGCCCATAAACTCAACGTCAGATACATGCATAAATGAATAAAAGACATCAGTACAAGTGGAGGGTGACTACACTGACAAAAAGTCAGGAACAGAACTGCCAAACACTAGAAACACAATGACGTACAGAAAAAATTTTACAAGGATTTAGCATTAGTTATAGTTCTTTAAAGTATCTATTTTTCTTATCTAAACTAAAACAAAAAACACATTTCTTTCTTATTAAATGTTGTCCACCCAAAAATTCACTTTAAATTTTGAATCTGAATTCTCTGACTGTATTGAAACTCAAAATAAAAAATTCATGTATTCATTATCTTCTCTACACATTTCTATTCGTAATATCAAATGAGGAGGCAACAGTACTTCATCAAATAGAAAACGTGCAACCTTGGAGAATGTTGCCCTGCTAAAAGGGAAGGAAATCAGTAGGAGGAGTCTGGGTCCTTGCAAAAATGTTCAAAAAGAAAGGGGCACCTAACTCACTAAAACAACTTTCACTCAAACTGGAAAATAAGCTGTTAACAGGACTACATAAGAGCCCTTTACAAAGCTGAAACTGCTTAAGTTGACTGTTTAAGTTTAGTTGGGTTTGGAATTCAATAAATATCTAGTGATGATAACTTCATGAGCACTATTTCTTCCATGTTACACATCATATTTTTTATTAGTTAGATAATATATGACATCAAAGTCAATATCTTTAAACAACAGCTGTTGAACCAGAGGGGTTCAGATTCTCTGAGTCCAACAGTTTTCACATAACACTGTTTCCTTTTAGACCTAATCAATCTAGATTTAATGGTTGTAATGGAGGATTTTAACTGATTTAAAAACATACTCTTATCATAGACTAACATTAAATCTTTTTTTTTCTCATTTAAGAACTGCTGTTTATCAACTGTGTGAGTTTGGATTAGATATCCTCGTGTCACAGAAACAGCACTGGTGATAATTACCAATGATCTCTTCCTAGTCCTTCACAATAGACTTAGGTCTATATTTGTCCTGTTAGAGCTTTGCTTGATACAGTGTTACAAAATGACATTAAAATATTCAATCAAAGAAGATTTAACATGGTATTTTGACTAAAGGGCAAGCATCAGACTGGTTTAAGTCTTAATTGTCTCATAGATTCCAGTTTGTTTTGTAATTAATGAACCTTCCTTGAGCACAACGCTAAACTTTTTAGTCCATGTGGACTCTACAAATAGAGATTTTGAGCAATAGAAGTGATCTACTGAAAACAAGTTATTATGCTTTTTGGGCTTGAAACCACAATAATAGTTTTTTTTGTTGTTGTCATCATTGTTTAGTGTTTTCTGTCTAAAACAGTTAACCAGTGAGAAGAAATTGTAAATCAAATCAAAGAAAACATGGTTTCCAATTCTAGAGACAATTTGTAGTATTTGAATAGTTGGATAATGTCAGCGTTATTGCCACCTACTGCGGCACCGAGTGATTCAGTATTTATGTTAGAAAATCTGCTTGATGTAAAGACCTCGAACAACACAGCTTACATAATCAAAGATAAATACAGAAAAACAGAAGTGGTGCAAAACAGTTATACATGCTTTTTATTGGGCAAAATCATCAGGCAGCCTGGGTCAAATTTCACAATATGCTGATGATCTTCATCTTATAGCAGATTAGACTTTCTTCTTCTTTTACATGAACACGAACTTTGGTGACATCCAATTCTTAATCTATAAGGCCCAATTACTTGTTGTTGATGGACCCACCGTTGCCAGCAATAGCAACTTTAACTATTCTTCTACTAAAAGGTTCAGGGGGGTGTTCATGGTTAGATGAGATATCTTGAATTGCAGCCTCTGCTCTAATTCTTCCCAAAGGTGTTCAAGAAGGTTGAGGTCAGGACTCTGAGCAGGCCAGTCAAGTTTCTCCACACCAAACTTTATACACCTGCAACCACATAAGTGATTGTATCACCAGAATTCATTGATTCGGTGCTGTGACCCAATACTTTGGGCAATATGGTGTATATAAATTAAGTTTATATCAGCTCATTCCATTAACATTTTTATGTAAATCAATGTATTAAATACATTTCCAGAGCTAACTTTAATGATTTGCTTGTGTATTTGCTTGGTGATTATGAAATAAGAAATGGCGGCACCTGTGATGTAGTCCTCATCCTGAATCAAACTTTTTGTAACTCAGATTGCTATTTCTGTGCAGAAGCCCTGACATTTAACACCAAAGCAGTGTTTCTTCTGCCATATGGAATGGAGTCTTTTAATAAATAAACACCAAAATTAGCCCCTGCAGACATGAGCAAAGATGACAGTGTTCTGAGAAATATGGAAAAAATGTTCGTCCTCTGGCTTTTATGGAGAAGTGGGGGCTGTGAGCTGATGCTTGCATTAGCACACATTCATCTAACTTCTGTTCTGATAGGAAGTGATTCATGACTGTAACCAAATGTGTTTCACTAATCTTCATTTGATGTGACACTCCTGGTATGTATTAAAAACAGTAAAGTATTCTTAATCTGCAGTAATAAAGTTCAGACCTTTAGGCTACATAAGTGGCTTGGATATCAGAACAGCAATTCTCACTTCAGCAGATCTGCAGTTACTTTTTGAGTGTGTTCACCAACCCCCTCTTGACATTAGCCTCTCCTCACCCCATCAGCCAGCTGAAACCCTGCCAAAGTATACTCACTTACATTTCACTTTCCAAACTCCTTCTCTATTGCTTTTCCTCTTTAGTTCCTATGCCTCCCTTTTCTTTTCTCTCTCCCCTCATTTCTAAACTGAGCTCCAATTAAGGAAAACTGGCATTCTGAACAAGCTGTTTTTAGGAGGGTTTTTTTTTCCTCAATGTTTTTTGGCTCTGTGTCCATCATAGAAAATACATCAGGGTAACTATCCTGTTCTTTTTTGCTATGTGCTGCAGAGAGCTGTAGTTTTTATCCATTAGGCCACAGCCACAGTGTAAGCATAAACCATGGAAACTGGCAAGTGTGTCGATAGTGCATGGGTGTGCAGGGAAGTGTGAGAGCATCTCATCGCTAGTGCCTCTAAGAACCTCCCTCATCAAGCAGTCCTTTCCTGACAGTGTGAGCTCCGCACACAGAGGGGATGTGCATCCACCATGTAGACTTGTTTCTCATGACATATACAGCTCTCATATGTCACAGCTGCCTTACAACATACATCCTGAGATCTGGTCCAGCAGAAATATCCTTTTTTCAGCTCTTTTTATTAGCAAAGCATTAAAATGACTTAAACTTGAACTTATAAGAATATTCTTCTTCTTGTAGACTCACAGAAACCCCTCTACTTCACCTCCACACACCTTTCTTCATATCCTCATGGAGCTGGACTGGTAAACCTGCTCTAGCAGCAGAATGAGAGTCTGGGACTGCTGCTGGCTCTGTTCAGAGCCATGGTCTGATGTAAAACGCCTCCCAAAGGATAAAAGGTTAACTAAACCCATTCAAAACCCCAGAATTGTATCATTTATTCTACATTATAGCAACTGCTATGTAGCAACATGGGTTGAGCCAAAATCATTTAGCAAATTGTAGCATAGCTAAGAGATTTAAGGTTTGTACAAATATCTGTAAGGAATATTTTGTACATACTCTCATTATTTACATAAATGTCATAACAGGTTTAAAGATATACAGTACAGACCAAAAGTTTGGACAGACCTTCTCATTGAAAGAGTTGTCCTTATTTTCATGACTATGAATATTGTAGCTTCACACTGAAGGCATCAACACTATGAATTAACACATGTGGAATTATATACTGAACAAATAAGTGTGAAACAACTGAAAATATGTCTTATATTCTAGGTTCTTCAAAGTAGCCACCTTTTGCTTTGATTACTGCTACGCACACTCTTGGCATTCTGTTGATGAGCTTCAAGAGGTAGTCACCTAAAATGGTTTTCACTTCACAGATGTGTCCTGTCAGGTTTAATAAGTGGGATTTCAAGCCTTATAAATGGGGTTGGGACCATCAGTTGTGTTGTGCAGGAGGTGGATACAGTACACAGCTGATAGTCCTACTGAATAGACTGTTAGAATTTGTATTATGGCAAGAAAAAAGCAGCTAAGTAAAGAAAAACGAGTGGCCATCGTTACTTGAAGAAATGAAGGTCAGTCAGTCCGAACAATTGGGAAAACTTTGAAAATGTCCCCAAGTGCAGTCGCAAAAACCATCAAGCGCTACAAAGAAACTGGCTCACATGAGGACCGCCCCAGGAAAGGAAGACCAAGAGTCACCTCTGCTGCGGACGATAAGTTCATCCGAGTCACCAGCCTCAGAAATCGCAGGTTAACAGCAGCTCAGATTAGAGAACAGGTCAATGGCACACAGAGTTCTAGCAGCAGACACATCTCTAGAACAACTGTTAAGAGGAGACTGTGTGAATCAGGCCTTCATGGTAAAACAGCTGCTAGGAAACCACTGCTGAGGACAAGCAACAAGCAGAAGAGACTTGTTTGGGCTAAAGAACACAAGGAATGGACATTAGACCAGTGGATGCGGACAGGCGTGGTAAGGCGTATTCGTCACTTCCTGTTTTCACTGTTGCACTCGGTGGATTCTTTGGTGTGTGAAGGCTCTCTCGTTTGATCTGATTTCTCTCTACTGTGATATCTCTTACTTGTTCTAATACATAAGCACATTAAAACACATACTTTCTGTTGCTGCTTTTAACGTTTGGGGACTCTCCGTGTCTTACACGGTTTTTCTAGTAGCGGTAAGGGGTCGCTAGCTTAGCATTAGCTTTAACTCCACCATGGCTACCCGTTCTGCTGTTTCTCTCTCTGAGTCTCCTCTTCTCTCCTGCTCTCTGTTTCAGATGTTCAGTTACTCCTCTGCCTCCTTTGTAGCATTTTTGTAGCCTTGGAGGCGAGGGTGTCGGAATTGGAGGCCCGGCTCCGCGCTGTTGACTCTCCATACCAAGGGTAGCTCCCCGCGCAGCCGGGGCCTCAGGCCGGCTGGGTGACGGTACGAAGAAAGCTTAGTCCTAGATCCCAACCCACAGGTCACCACCAACCCGTCTGCGTTTCTAACAGATTTTCCCCACTCAGCGACACACCCGCTGAGAAGCCAACTCTGGTAACTGGCAGCTCCATAGTCACAAACGCGGCACTAGAGACACCAGCGACCATATTCAAATGTCTGCCAGGGGCCAGAACGGGCAACATCAAATCCTACCTGAAACTGCTGCCTAAGGATAAGCATAAATACAGTAAGATTGTTATTCACGCTGGCGGTAATGACACCCGGTTACGTCAATCGGAGGTCAACCGCTGCCTGTCAAGGTGGTGTCCAGAAAACAATGTGGGTTACATTGATAACTGGCGAACATTTTGGGGAAAACCTGGTCTGATCCGGAGAGACGGCATCCATCCCACTTTGGATGGAGCAACTCTTTTTTCTAGGAATCTGGCCAAATTTATTAGTTCTCCAAACCTCTGACAACCCAGGGTTCAGACCAGGAAGTGGGGTCGTAGTTTAACACTCCTCTCTGCAGCTTCTGTACTGCTACCCACCCATTACCCTATTAAGACAGTGTCTCGCCCACGGCCAAAATTAAATAGATTAAAAATAATTAAAAAGAGGAAATCAGGAAAATCTAATAAAAATAAACACAACTCAGACTAAAATAAAAATAAAAAACAATTAAATTTTGGCTTTCTGAACATAAGATCTCTCTCTTCAAAGACTTTGCTAGTTAGTGACCTGATTTTTGACAATCTGATTGATTTATTTGCCTCACAGAAACTGGCTGCAGCAAGAGGATTATGTTTACTATAAATGAGTCAACTCCTACTAATATTTAAATGTTCACATTCCTCGAAATACGGGCGAGGAGGAGTAGCAACCATCTTTCAGTCCGATTTATTGACTAGTCCCCGACCAATCAATAGCTACAACTCTTTTGAATATTTAATCCTTAGTTTTCCTCATCCCAAATTTCAAAGCACTAAAACCACTTCTGTTTGTTGTTTTGTACCGTCCACCAGGGCCCCTTACTCTCAATTTTTTAGATCAGTTTTCAGACCTTTTATCTGATTTAGTGTTTTAAATACAGATAAGGTTATTATAGTGGGGGATTTTAACATTCATGTTGACACTGAAAGTGATAGCTTAAATATAGCCTTTAATGCTATCTTAGACTCAATTGGCTTTGTCTTCATTCTCTGGACCTTGTGCTGACATATGGCACTGAGTGTAAAGACATACCAATATTTTCCCATAACCCTGTCCTGTCTGACCATTTTTTAATAACCTTTGAGTTTAATTTAACAGAGTACTCCACACCTGAAAGAAATTTTCATTATAGTAGATCATTATCAGACAATGCTGTAACAACCTTTAAAGAATCTGTTCCACTTTTAATTTCCTCATTATCACAGAAAAACACAGTGGGGGGCAATAATTTTGTTTCTTCCCCTTCACAAATTGATTCTCTTGTCATAGTGTTACTTCATCATTGCGTGGTGCATTAGACAATTGCAGCCCCCTTGAAAAAGAAGGTAATTATTCATAGGAGGCTGGCTCTCTGTTTTAAATTCAGAGCTGCGTACTTTAAAGCACAATGTTAGAAAATTGAGAAAAATGGCGCTCTACACACCCAAGAGGATTCCTACTTAATCTGGAAAAATAGCCTACTGTTGTATAAAAAGACACTTCACCAAAGCTAGAACAGCTTTTTTCTCGTCATTAATATAAAAAGAACAAGAAAAAATCCTAGGTTTCTCTTTAATTACAGTTGCTAAACTTACACAGAGTCATAGCTCTGTTGAGCCATCCATTCCCTTAGCCCTCAGCAGTCATGACTTTATGGGATTCTTCCCAAAATAAAATTGATTCTATTAAAAAGAAAATCTTTGACATACTCCGAAGATGATTACTCATCCTCAGCAAGTGAGACAACATTGGAAGTAACTGTAGAACCTGATCTGTGTTTGGACTGTTTTGATCCTGTGGAGCTTCCTGAGTTATCAGAAAATTAGCTTCATCTAAACCTTCAACTTGTATGTAGACCCAATCCCAACCAAATTATTTAAGGAAGTGTTCCCTCTGATTACCAGCCCCATTTTAGATATGATTAATCTATCCTTAGTAAATGGATATGTACCACAAGCTTTTAAGGTAGCTGTAATTAAACCTTTGCTTAAGAACCTTCGCTTGATCGAGATGACTTGAAAAATTACAGACCTATATCCAATCTTCCATTCTTATCTAAAATTCTTGAGAAAATAGTTGCTAATCAAATGTGTGAGGCATTTACACAGCAATGACCTGTTTGAAGAGTTTCAGTCAGTTTCAGAGCTCATCATAGCACTGAAACAGCTCTGCTGAAAGTCACTAATGATATTCTTATGGCCTCAGATAATGGACTTGTGTCTGTACTTGTCCTGTTAGATCTCAGTGCTGCATTTGATACAATCAATCATAATATTCTCTTAGAAAGGCTGGAATATGCTGTAGGGATCAGGGGAACAGCGCTAGGCTGGTTTAAATCTTAACTGTCTGACAGATTCTAGTTTGTTCATGTAAATGATAAATCATCTTCAAACTCCAGGGTTAATTGTGGAGTACCACAGGGTTCAGTACTTGGGCCAATTCTCTTTACTATATATATGCTTCCAATAGGTCAAATTATCAGGCAGCATAGAATAAATTTTCACTGTTACACTGATGATACTCAGCTTTACTTATCCATGAATCCTGATGAGCCCAACCAGTTAGATAGACTACAAGAATGTCTTGAAGACATAAAAATTTGGATGACTTTAAATATTCTACTTCTACATTCAAACAAGACAGAAGTTGTCGTCTTTGGACCGGAGTCTTTAAAAAAGAAACTGCTTAGTCAATCACTTAACCTGGATGGCATTAAATTGACCTCCGATAATAAAGTAAAAAACCTTGGTGTTATTTTTGACCAGGACGTGTCATTTAAATCCCATATTAAACAGGTTTCTAGGATTCCTCTTTCATCTCCGGAACATTGCCAAAATTAGAAATATCCTGTCCAGGAGTGACGCTGAAAAACTAGTCCATGCATTGTTACTTCAAGGCTGGACTATTGTAATTCTTTACTATCAGGATGTCCACAAAATGCATTTAAAAGCCTTCAGCTGATTCAAAATGCTGCAGCAAGAGTTCTGATGAAAATTAAAAAGAGAGATCATATTTCCCCTACTTTATCTTCCCTTCATTGGCTCCCTGTTAAATCCAGAATAGAATTTAAAATTCTCCTCCTCACATATAAAGCCCTTAATGATCTAGCTCCATCATACATCAGAGATCTGATTGTTCCATATGTTCCTAACAGGGCACTTCGTTCTCAGACTGCAGGTTTACTGGTGGTTCCTAGAGTCTATAGAAGTAGAATGGGAGGCAGATCCTTTAGTTATCAGGTTCCCCTTCTGTGGAACCAGCTCCCAGTTTTAGTCCGTGAGGCAGACACCCTGTCTACTTTTAAGGCTAGGCTTAAAACTTTCCTTTTTGATAAAGCTTATAGTTAGAGTGGCTTAGGTCATCCTGAGCGATCTTCCTTATTTTTACCTCCATCTTCTTCCCTCCCTGTTGGATGGAGTAAGGGGGAGTCAGGTTTAGCCTAAACCGGCTCAGTTATGGTTGAGGTGCAAACACACCCTCCATTTCTGCTACCTGTATGACCCCCTTTCTTTTCCAATGGTTAAATTCAAACTGACAGAGAGAGGTATCCCAATCGTTGTGGTTTTTAGTATAACAACGGCCATCAGTGGGCTCTAGATGGACAAACTGTCTACTTTTAAGGCTAGGCTTAAAACTTTCCTTTTTGATAAAGCTTATAGTTAGAGTGGCTTAGGTTATCCTGAGCTATCTCTGTAGTTATGCTGCTATAGGCGTAGGCTGCTGGAGGACATAATGACCACTTTCACCCTCTTGGCTACTTTCTCACACTACTCTTCAATTTTACATTATTTGCTGTTATTTCAGCTTTTAACTTTATGTTCTCTCTCTTTTCTCTTCCTAGAAGCTACATCTGGCCTGACTCTGTGTCTACCTGTGACACCTTGCTGGAGAGGGGCATCGTCCAAGCTTTTGCTGGCAACAACTTAATGCTCACCCTCTACCGATGATCCGCATGGCCCTGTCTTTCAGTGTTTAACCCTTTCTCTCTCCTAGACATGGCTACTGACTGAGCTTTTACTGTAACTAATTATATGTGCTCTCTTTCAGACTAACCTTGAAAACTGGCTCAGAGTTTATCTGTTCTTTCTTTCTAGGTGAAACGACTAAAGGAGCTACATCCATTAACATTTACTTTTCCTTCCCATAGAAAGTACTCCTAGATCAGTGGTTCTGTGTTCTTTTTGTGTCTCTGCTCTGTTCTCTCAAACCCCCAGTCGGTTGTGGCAGATGGCCGCTCACACTGAGCCTGGTTCTGCTGAAGGTCAACGCCAGTGACTGTCCACTGTCTCTACATGCTCATCCGGGAGGAGGGAATGCTGCAAATCACTGACTGGATGCAATCTGCTGGGTTTCCTTAGACAGAAAACTTTTTATCCAATTTGAATAAATAACTGAATCTGACGCACTGTTCAATGATTAGGATTAATTGGAATGTATGTACCTGACTTTTGTGAAGTGCCTTGAGACGACATGTGTTGTGAATTGGCGCTATATAAATAAACTGAATTGAATTGAATTGGAAATCTGTGCTTCAGTTTGATGAGTCTAAGTTTTAGATCTTTGGTTCCAACCACCGTGTCTTTGTGCGGCGCAGAAGAGGTGAACGGATGGACTCTACATGCCTGGTTCCCACTGTGAAGCATGGAGGAGGAGGTGTGATGGTGTGGGGGAGCTTTGGTGGTGACACAGTTGGGGATTTATTCAAAATTTAAGGCATACTGAACCAGCATGGCTACCACAGCATCTGGCAGTGGCATGCTATTCCATCCAGTTTGTGTTTAGTTGGACCATCATTTATTTTTCAACAGGACAATGACCCCAAACACACCTCCAGGCTGTGTAAGAGCTATTTGACCAAGAAGGAGAGTGATGGGGTGCTGCGCCAGATGACCTGGCCTCCACAGTCACCGGACCTGAACCCAATCGAGATGGTTTGGGGTGAGCTGGACTGCAGAGTGAAGGCAAAAGGGCCAACAAGTGCTAAGCATCTCTGGGAACTCCTTCAAGACTGTTGGAAAACCATTTCAGGTGACTACCTCTTGAAGCTCATCAACAGAATGCCAAGAGTGTGCGTAGCAGTAATCAAAGTAAAAGGTGGCTACTTTGAAGAACCTAGAATATAAGACATATTTTCAGTTATTTCACACTTATTTGTTCAGTATATAATTCCACATGTGTTAATTCATAGTTTTAATGCCTTCAGTGTGAAGCTACAATGTTCATAGTCATGAAAATAAGGACAACTCTTGAATGAGAAGGTGTGGCCAAACTTTTGGTCTGTACTGTATTTGAATCATTCTTTTTACAGTTTACAATAATTATACAATAAACAACTCAAATGAAGTTTAAAAACAAGTTTCAATATATTTTGGATTCTCTATAATCCCCACAGGATCAGATTAATTCACTCAGGCTCAAATATATACATACAACCCCACCAATATTTGGATTGAATGTGTTTTACCGAGACCAGACACTTTTATCAGCCATTAATAGTGTTCTGGAATAATGGATAGATTTTTGACTACTACTCCATTACCAGAAATTGTAGAACTTATTTAAATTGGTTGGCTATCAGACACAGATACAGCTTTCAGTCATAGTGCATCCATTTCCAATAGTTTTGACGTCAGCTCCATTCATAGCTTAATTTTAGCCTGCTTTATCCATGCCACAACCAGTTTAGAGGTGTGTTTGAGAGCATTGTCCTGAAGGAACAACCAGTTATGTTCAAGTTCTCACCAGCAGTTGATTTGAAGTAAAGTTGAGGAATTTGGAGGTAATCTTTATTTCATTATGCCACCAACATAGTATTATGCGCCAGTAGTATTGGCTACCAGACAGACCCTCACTATGATAGCACCACCACCATGTTTCACCTGGTCAAGCGTTGTCTGTTTTTAGGTTTAAAAGCCTTAGTTTGACTTCTCCAAACATTCTTCTTCTCAGTGTGGCTAACTAGATCAATCTTTGTCTGATTTCACTGTACAACTTTCCCCTAGGATATGTGTGGCTTCCCCATGTGGGTAGCCCCAAATGTCAGTTGTGCTTGAGGGTCTTGGGACCTTCTTAGTTCATGGTTGTATAAAACCCCGTCACTATGGACAGCGACATAGACAGAGTTCCAGCCTCTTCCAGTTTATGATTTGCTTCAACCTTTATGGTTATTGAGTTGCTCCTAATCATTCTGACCAATTACTTCTCATCGGAGATAACAGGTTGGTTTACATGAGAGAAACCTGGTCACAACTGGATGTTTTAACAGAACAAAGGATCCTAAACACACTTCAAACTAGTTATGAAATGGATAAAGAAGCCTAACAATAAAGCTTTGGACTGGCAGTGACCTCGCACTTAAAAGCCAGGTACCATTTCAGGAAACAGACGAGTTCAAACAAGCTCTACAATTTCTGATAAGTAGATTGGTTTAATATTCAAACTGAATTCTCTGCACCTTGCAAAGAGAAACTGTTTTTTTGCAAATGTTATTGACTTTTTAAGCCTGATTGTATCATTTGGACCCCGTGTTTATAACAGAAAATTTGCATCAAAGTCAAATTTGTGCACCAAATGCTTATTTTTAAAACTAGTTCAAGCTTTTTGTTCAATCATATTATACCCTGGAAAAGTACGGTTTAAATAAATCTATAATAAACCTATAATTCATATAAAATTAATGCCCATTATGAATGTATGTAAGCTTCTGACCAGTACTGTAAAAGCACATATGTATGACAATAAAGTTTTACTTATATGCAGTCATCCTCTGCCTCCACCTACTTCTTCCATGTTATTTTGTGAGGAAAATCTCAGCTGCTTTGTTGTAGTGACCTGTAAGGTTTCTTTGAATGACCTGTGCATTCAAACTAACTCAGCTAACTCAACCCAGCTCCACAGCTATAAAAAAGGCGCTACAAAAGGCCCAATGGATAATGTGTAAAGAATTCATGAAAGAGAACAAGATTTGCAGGATTTCTACTGGAGATTATAATGCTCAGTTAGTCATACAACTAAAAAAAGCTAACACAATCATTTGCATTTAAAAGACCTGTTATTGTTACTTATTTGTTATGTAAACTTTATATAACAAATAAATTATTCCTTTGTTATATAAAGCAGAAAAGAAATAAATCTTTTGTACGGGGAGCTTCAACTGCCTTTGTAACTGCTCATGCTTCGTTGTTCTGGTTCACTTCCATCTGTAACGTAAGCATAATTTTTCGTTCACAACCAGCACCTGCTTGCATTGAAAGAGCTGATATCTAATGTAGCTACTACTCTCCCTTCTGAGGAATAAAAATATACTTTCAAGGACCTGCTGTCAAGCAGCTAAAAGACCTCGGATTTCCTCCTAGAGTAAGGAGAAAAAAAGAAAGAAAGTCTGAAGCAGAGTTCACAAAGACTGGGTTAGTGTTACATGATAGCAATCAGTGCTAAGCTTTTTAATTGATATTAAAGATAATTAATGTGCTAAAGATGTCTGACTTGTTCCCATATGTCAAAAATAGCCCTCAAAAATCTATTTCTGCCTGTGAAACAACACAGGCAGTAATAGATTTACTGCCTGTGTTGTTTCTCAGTAACTTGATCAATACTGCCAGTTTAAAATGATTTAAATATATATAAATGTATATAGATAGAGAGGGTAATGGCCACAAGGAAACCTTTTAAAACAAATTGATCAATGACAAAGCAGTTGGTAACCTAATAAAGAGAGGTGATGGGTAAAATATCAGAAAAATTACTGTATTTGTGTCAATAATAGTTAACATCACTCAGGCTAAATTAAACAGGAAATACAGAACTTACGTTGGGGGGGTATTTAACAAAATTTTAAAAAAGAAAAATAAAGTACTTACATTTTTAACGCTAAGAATTCATTGGTATCATATTGTTCTATTGTAGCCATGTAGCTGTGTCACATTCTTTAATCTATCTAATGCTTAATCAGATACAAAATATTTCGATACTTAAAAACTAGATATGCAGATCAACCACCTCAAACTCGTCTCTTGCAGCTCTGCAAAAGTCCAGCAAGACATGACAGAGCCAGTCACCTGAGTGAGGCGAATGCTATCTAATCTCTGGCTTTGGTAACCCAATGTGATGCAGCTTCAGGTTGATCTTTGTCCTTTTAAGGTCACACACAGACATGCGATGCAGTCCGGGAGTCCTCTGTATCTCTTTCTCTCCCAAGAGGACACATGCTCCCAGTCTCACTCAAAACCTGATATGGACAAAGCCCGGGATTTTCTGCACAGTGTTCACCATTATGACTTAAACTTGCACTCTTTAGGCTGGGAAACTAAATGTTTTTGTTTTTACGTTTACTATTTTAAACCAGGATTAAGTAAACTGTTTCGAATAATCTAATTCTGCTCCTAAAAGTACCAGTTTGTCTGTTATTTTTAAGAACACTGAATACAGTGAATATCCAGTAGTTTTCTCTCATATTTAAATAAAATGCATAGCATATAACCCTTTCATGATGCTGGCGGCAGACGACGGGTCTCTAACGGATGCAGGCGTGCTAACGGTGCCGAATGCAGGAGTTGTAGCTGTAGATCTGAGGCGGACGAAAATTCAGCACTCTTCAGCTTTGAGAAAAACCTTGCGCTTAACCAGGTGCTTCCTCAGATTATAAGTATTCCCGTCGCTGGCCTTGCACTTTGTGTCACAAATATTGCAGCGAGCATAATTTGCATCGCATTTTGAAAAGTGGAGCCATACTTTCAAGTGCTTTCTATCAGCCACGCTTTGTTGACGATACCAGCTGCTACTAACGTCAATACGCTCTTATGCGTGCAAAGCTGTGTTCACGTCCGACGTGGAAAATCATCCAATCTTCCACTCCCTCAGTGTCAAAATGATGCGTTGAGGTATATATATATATATATATATATATATATATATATATATATACACACTGTGGAAAAACACACTACAGGCTGATCCAACTTTGATGTAATGTCCTTAAAACAAGTCAAAATGAGGCTCAGTATTGTATGTGGCCTCCACGTGCCTGTATGACCTCCCTAGAACGCCTGGGCATGCTCCTGATGAGACGGCGGATGGTCTCCTGAGGGATCTCCACCCAGACCTGGACTAAAGCATCCGCCAACTCCTGGACAGTCTGTGGTGCAATGTGACGTTGGTGGATGGAGTGAGACATGATGTCCCAGATGTGCTCAATCGGATTCAGGTCTGGGGTACGGGCGGGCCAGTCCATAGCTTCAATGTCTTCATCTTGCAGGAACTGCTGACACACTCCAGCCACATGAGATCTAGCATTGTCCTGCATTAGGAGGAACCCAGGGCCAACCGCACCAGCATATGGTCTCACAAGGGGTCTGAGGATCTCATCTCGGTACCTAATGGCAGTCAGGCTACCCCTGGTGAGCACATGGAGGGCCGTGCGGCCCTCCAAAGAAATGCCACCCCACATCATTACTGACCCACTGCCAAACCGGTCATGCTGAAGGATGTTGCAGGCAGCAGATCGCTCTCCACGGTGTCTCCAGACTCTGTCATGTCTGTCACATGTGCTCAGTGTGAACCTGCTTTCATCTGTGAAGAGCACAGGGCGCCAGTGGCGAATTTGCCAATCCTGGTGTTCTCTGGCGAATGCCAAGCGTCCTGCACGGTGTTGGGCTGTGAGCACAACCCCCATTTGTGGACGTCAGGCCCTCATACCATCCTCATAGAGTCGGTTTCTAACCGTTTCTGCAGACACATGAACATTTGTGGCCTGCTGGAGGTCATTTTGCAGGGCTCTGGCAGTGCTCCTCCTGTTCCTCCTTGCACAAAGGTGGAGGTAGCGGTCCTGCTGCTGGGTTGTTGCCCTCCTACAGCCTCCCCCACGTCTCCTGGTGTACTGGCCTGTCTCCTAGTAGCTCCTCCAGGCTCTGGACACTACGCTGACAGACACAGCAAACCTTCTTGCCACAGCTCGCATTGATGTGCCATCCTGGATGAGCTGCACTAGCTGAGCCACTTGTGTGGGTTGTAGAGTCTCATGCTACCACGAGTGTGAAAGCACCACCAACATTCAAAGTGACCAAAACATCAGCCAGAAAGCATAGGTACTGAGAAGTGGTCTGTGGTCCCCACCTGCAGAACCACTCCTTTATTGAGTGTGTATTGCTAATCGCCAAAGAGTTCCTCCTGTTGTCTTTTCCATTTACACAACAGCATGTGAAATTGATTGTCAATCAGTGTTGCTTCCTAAGTGGACAGTTTGATTTCACAGAAGTTTGATTTACTTGGAGTTATATTGTGTTTAAGTGTTCCCTTTTATTTTTTTGAGCAGTGTATATATATATATATATATATATATATATATATATATATATATATATTATATATATATATTATATATATATATATTATATAGCTTATATATATGTATACACAGACACACACACACCGTCCTTTTAACCCAAACCCAGATCCAGCTACAAAGCTCTCTTTTGTTCCATTTCACTCTGGGAAAAATCACAACACATGCAAGCCTTCTACAGCAAAATGAAAAGAAGTTGCACCCTGACTGAAGAAGCAGAAAGGGGAAGGGAGGCAGCTGAGAGTGTTTTCTTGCCCCATCTGGAAAGAATTGCTTGTGTATGTGTACACACAAGAACTCCTTCTCTCTTTATCTCTCACACAAACTCATGGATGGTAAATTATCCCAAAGTAATTTACTGCCATCAGCCCTAATAGAGGATCCAGAGGGTGGTGTTTAATAAAAGTAAAGAACTAACTCTCAGGTGTCTCCAATCTGATGCTTTCCCTGAAGTTATTATTGCCTAATGACCTTCATCAGATATGGCAGATGGGATTTGGGCGTGTTTTGATTCACATATGGCCAGCATATCTGGCTGCTACTTAATTTTGCACAACAACACTGGTAGATCCATGCATGTTTATCGCCCCGACCCCTGTTGGAACACATTGGGGCTGTATGTTTGTTTGCTTCTGTGTAATTCATTGTCAGTGCCCTTTTTAGACAGTACTGCAGAAAAATCTCAGACATTTCCAACAACAAATCAAAGCTGAATCTTGAAGTTTCCGTTTCGGCACATGGCTTTGCTCTGACTGGTTTGGTGAGGGCTAATGTTTGAAGAGTGCTGAAGGTCTAGGGTCATAAAAGTACAACCAATGCAACCATTTCAGGCCTTACCTGTTTTTTCGCTCCCCTCTGATTTTTGTGTAGTCATGGCCTGTTGTTCCCACTCTGGCCCGTCTTGGTCCCACTGGCCCTGCACAGGTCCCTTTTCCGCCTCACTTGATGGGAGGTCCGCCTCGCCCCCCTCAGAGAGCTACACACAGAGATGCCATTGTCAACACGGGAGCTCTGCTCTCAAGGAGGAAGCGATTGTAAGATTGCACCGAGAACTTATGGCCACAAAACCACAGAACAGTATACCAGTGGCTGATTTTTTCCACAATTCTCTGCATCTTTTTCATCCAGTTCTCCATTACACACAGTGCAGGAATGCAATGGAAATGAGGCCCTACTTTTGCCACAGAGAAAGCAGTTCTAGTGTGTATTTAAAGCCCAGCAGCACCAAAGTACAAATTGACAAAGCCCAGCTGAGTTATCTCCATTTTGCAGACAGGCAAACAGATTAGATTCACTTTCATGGTCTGTCAGGGGGAAAATGATTTATGATGGTAAACACTTTTCAAAGAGACCTTCAAAGAGAAATGCACTGGATGTTCTGGTACACTGTGACCTCTGAATGTCTGATTTCTGCTGCCAGATGTGTTGGGATGTACATGCTTAGCTTCCAGCACTGGATCCTTTAGTTCTTGAAATATAATCTGCATCAAGAAGACAAGAAATCGAAGTGAATGCTTTTGTGTCACTTGACAAATTCAAATCTGTGCTAACAAAAATCACATGGGGTTCCTCAAGGCTCTATTCTAGGCCACTTTAATTCAGTATCTATATTGCCCCCCACCCCCCCCACCCCCACACCCCCCCCCACCCCCCCACCCCCCACCCCCAAAAAAATTGGATTGCCAAAACTGCAACATCTGCATAAATATGCTGATGACAACTACTTTTCTGTGCGACAACAAAACTGTATTGAAAAAGCGGTAATGTAAGTGTATACAACAGTGTGAAACAGGATTAAAACAATGTTATTTAATGCAAGTTTCCTGTAAAGATCAAAGGTTAAGATTATTTCATGAATATTTTTCTTCTAAGATGTCCATTTGTTCAAATTAGATTTTTACAGTTTATTTATTTTTTTCTGTGATGCTTATATTTTTTTCTTTTAGCGTATTTCCTGTTCTTATTGTAATTTTATTTTCATTAGATTTTTTATTTTCTCAAAACATGTTAAATTGACTTCTTATCAATAGTGTTACACACATGACCTTTTGGAAAAGGTCCGTCAGTTATTGTGACTGGCGTGACAAATACTATAGAGAAACAGATGAGTTGCGATTACTTTTTTGTAAAGGTAAAGATTAGCGAAAGTAGAGTTGAATCAATAAAGCTATGCAAGAGCTTGAGAGACAAAAACATCATGACTTTGTTTATGCTCATGTTTTGTTCGCCTCCACTCTGCTTCCTCTTCCCTAGAAACATCAAAAATTCCTGCAAAGCACTGTAAAGGGACAGGACGTCTTCCTTTTTGTCTGACCATTTTAGGTGCAAAACTAAGTTGTGGCAAATATATTAAAGTTAGCCTTAGATTAAATAGAGTAAGCCAGAGATATGATGTACGCTGTGCTCTCCAAGCACAGAATAACAACAAATCCATATGTGTGGCTTTCACATAAACAAGATCATAAACACACAAAGTGATCCACAACAAAGCTGCAACTCACCAATTGTTGATTGGGCATTGCCACTGAAGTGAGCACGTCAGCCATGGCTCCCAACATCTGGTCAGTGCGTCCCTGATTCTTCTGCAGAGACTTCATCCTCTTCGTCCCCTCACGACCTTTCTTCCTCTCAGACTGTGCCACACTATGAAGCTGAGTCCACCTCGTCCTACAGTGAAGCCTAATACATGAGAACAACTGATCCAGGAAGAGGAGGAGTGCTTACGTTTGTCCGGACCTGGGAGCGTGCATTTCCACAGAAGCCTTTAGAAGCTGTCCCTTTCTCATTCCAGAGAGGTGAGTCTGTTTCTGCCTGAGTCTAGTGAATGTCTGCCTCGTCCTGTCAGAGGAAGCTTTTCCTGGTGACACAAGTAGCTCTCAAGGGGCCTCCTTCTGAGATCACTGCAGAGTCCTGTTTTTCAGTGGAGACTTTTCATTGAATAACTATGTCTGTGAATCTGCCTTTCTATTGCCTTCCCTGAAGTTAGAAAATGAGAGTGGTGACTTTTCACATCTCCCTCCCTGAAATCTTTCTTTCCTTCTCTTCATTGGTCAAAGAAGATCACCTCCCTCCTCCCAAAAACCTTGCCTCCTTTTATCATTCTCTCTCTCCAATTGTTCCCCCTTCCTTCTGGTCTTTACTACCTGAACTCTGCCCATCTCTAACTGAATCAATCACTTCTTTATCTCTCTCTTCTGGTCTTTCTGTTGACTATGTCCCAGTGCAGTGCATGCACTCTCTAAATCTCTATCCAGGTCTCAGGCAGCAACACATTGACTGTGTGAACTCTTTTGCAGTTAGGGCAACCCCAAATAAGGCATAAGCACATGGCGCATGAAACTTAGTAATTTAAAGGAACGTCACCAGTTACACTCATATCTTACTCAGTTTCTTTTACAGCGAAACAGTTAATCATTCAAACAGTATTCTGTTAGTTTGCGGTGGCTACTGAGATCCTTTGCCAAAACAAAAGAAAAAAATCTGAAAATGACATGTTGTCATGCTGCAGACAGAGCATATGAGCCAACCAGCAGCTTGTGTTTCTCTATCTAACTTCATTTTGTGCTCAACCTTCAGCACAATTATGGTTCAAAGTTCATATAACCATGATGCTTCTATTTAATTTAAATCCCAACTTGTTACAGATGTTTATTACAGCTGAAGAGGCCAGTGGAAGTTCTTGCATGACATATACAGTCAAAATAAGTATACAAAATCAGTAAAATGTAAATTAATAAATTATAATTGGTGAGAAATTAATTAGGACACTCCCCACATCACATTTTATATATAGTTCAGACAAACATATGATGTGATTCCCAGCCATGAAATGGTTTTTAAATCCCTTTTTTAAGTATAACTTTTGTTGTGTGTTTAAACAAATAGGTTTCAGGCATCAAAGCTGAGTTTTCAAGAATCTGTGATCAATCTCAAATAATTTAGTTTGAGAAGTTTTAACATTGTGATTTTTATGCTTGTTTTAAGGCAATGTTGCACTTTTCCTTATAGTGCCTTCTTTTTGTACAATTTAGGGGACAGACAAATCAGTAGAAAACTTGGCTGAAGTGAAACTGACAGAATGTTTTTTTTTTTTTTTTTTTTTTTTTGTTGAGCACCTAAGCTGCCCTAAGACAGAAGGGCGTCCGGGGTCAGCAGCCATATTGCCATTTAAAAAAACACCACTGGAGGCAGTGTACCCATTTAGAGAGCTGTTAGTGTCTTCCAATAAAATGTCAATAAAGATTTTTACCATTTGATACAGACGAGCGATGAATAACTAAATATTCCACTATAAAACATGTAAACTTGCAAGATCAGACTTTGATTTAAATTATAAGCACCATTATATCCAATATATACATTGATGTTACCAGATTTCTGCTAACAAAAAAAAAGGGGTTTTAATATATATATAATATATATATAATATATATTATATAATATATATATATATATATATATATCATTCAGTACTGTGCAAAGGTTTCGAAACATAAATGTGATCTTTTCTTTTATAAATTTTTAAAAAAAGCTAAGTGGCAAACCCCAACATACACAAAGTTTTTTAAGAAGTATCCTCAGCGTAAAAAAAAACAAACTTAGGGGAAGTGAGGGTTGGCCCCACAGACCCCTGATCTCAACATCATGGAGGTTTTGGTTTTACAGAAAAAACAGAAAGGGATGTGAAAACCCTACATCCACAAAAGATTTGTAGTTAGTTTCCAAGATGTTTGAAACAACATACTAGCCGGTTTTTTAAAAAACTGTGGAAGTGGACCTAGAAGAATTGATGCTGTTTTGAAGGCAATGGATGGTCACTCCAAATATTGATTTGATTTAGATTTCTATTTTGTTAATTTACTGCATTTTGTTCATTGATGAAAATAAATGATTAACACGTCCATTTTTGAAAGCATTCTTTGTTTACAGCATTGTTTCACACCTACGTAGTGCCGCAGTTTGTAGCACCGTTGCAATATAGCATGAAGGTCCTGGATTCGACTCCCAACCGGGGGTCTTTTTGCGTGGGTTCCCTCCAGGTACTCCAGCTTCCTCCCACAGTCCAAAAACATGACTGTTAGGTTAATTGGTCTCTCTAAATTGCCCTTCGGTGTGAATGAGTGTGTGCGTGGTTGTTTCGAATGTCTCTGTGTTGCCCTGCGATTGATTAGCGACCTGTCCAGGGTGTACCCCGCCTCTCGCCTGTACACTGCTGGAGATAGGCACGTGCTCCCCTGTGACCCACTATGGAAGAAGCGGTATAGAAAATGAATGAATTAATATTTATATATATGTATATGCTCCACCACACTTCTAAAAGTGATGCAGACACCTCCATGTGCTGCAGAAGGGTTACCATAATTGTGTTTATCAATTAACTGTCTTTTCCTACGTTAATTTTCTTTTAGACACATTTAAGCACATACTCCTGAACGTAATCACACGTCAATAACACATTAAGTTTTAATATGAAATGTAGGAGAATCAAACACCTGGTATTGGATTTCTGAACCTTGTTTATCTGCTTTACTCACAGGCTTCAGAAGGCTGAGAACCATTGTAATTAGCTACTCGTCATGCATAACCTGTTTTTTAGTTTTTAAAACAACTCAAATTGTATGCAGTGAAAGATCCTACGTGGACAATGGGATGAGAATCCTGGGAAACATATTTATACATCAGCAATAGTTTCACAATTAAAGATATTTATACAGTATTTATAAAATGAGCAGAGGACAATATCTAAATACTTAGAGCTGAAGTTTTTGTGGGCATGTAGAAGACGCAGAAAATAGTCCTGGCAGCCATCAGAGTGTTTCATAATGAAATGTTTAAAATTTATGGGTAAGAAGCAAGCATGTTTTTAACAAAATTAGACATTCTCAGTTTCAAAATGTTTTTTTGTATATTTTCAGCAAGATGCAAGGCAAAGCACTTGTACTCGTATTGGTACTCATACTTGTCGTACTTGTCGTCTTCTGCTTCATCCGGGACCGGGTTACGGGGGCAGCAGACTCAGTAGAGACACCCAGACATTCCTCTTCCCAGAGGCCTCCTCAAGCTCTTCCAGGGGGAGCCCAAGGCGTTCCCAGGCCACCCTAGAGACATAGTCCCTCCAGCGTGTCCTGGGCTGTCCCCTGGGCCTCCTCCCGGTGGGACATGCCTGGAACACATCTGGTATAGATGCCCGAGCCACCTCAACTGGCTCCTCTCGATGTGGAGGTCCAGCGGCTCTACTCCAAGCCCCTCCCGGATGGCTGAGCTCCTTACCCTATCGCTAAGGGAGTGCCCAGCCACCCTACGGAGGAAGCTCATTTCAACCGCTTGTTTTTGGGATCTCGTTCTTTTGGTCATGACCCAAAGTTCATGGCCATAGGTGAGGGTAGGAACGTAGAACGACCGGTAAACTGAGAGCTTCGCTTTTCGACTCACCTCTCTCTTCACCACAACGAATCAGCACAGCGCCCCATTCATCTGTAAAAAGAAGAGACAAAATCCACTGGTCCCCAAACCAGACTCCCTCCGGCCCTTGGCTGCGCCTAGAAATAAAAGTTATGAACAGGACCGATGACAAAGGGCAGCCCTGCGGGAGTCCAACATGCACCGGGAACAGGTCTGACTTAGTGCCGGCAATGCGGACCAAACTCCTGCTCTGCTTGTACAGAGACCAGATGGGCCCTAATAAAGGGGCACCACGAGGGACATAGTCGAATGCCTTCTCCAGGTCCACAAAACACATGTGGACCGGTTGGGCAAACCCTTGACTGCCCTGCAGAGGGTGTAGAGCTGGTCCAGTGTTCCATGGCTGGGACGAAAACCACACTGCTCCTCCTGGAGCCGAGGTCCAATTATCGACCAGACTCTCCTCTCCAATACCCTGGCATAGGCCTGGGATGCTGAGGAGTGTGATCCCCCTATAGTTGTATCACACCATCCGGTTATCCTTCTTACTAAGGGGGACCACCACCCCGATCTGGCAGTCCAGAGGCGCTGTCCCCAACCACCAAGCAATGTTGAAGCTGCGAGCCAACTATGACAGCCTGACAACATCCAGAGACTTTATGTACTCAGGGCGGCTCACATCCACCCACGAAGCCCTCCCACCGGGGAGCTTTTTAAGCACCTCGGTGGTTAAAAAGCCACCTTAGCCTGGGTAAGGAAAGAGTTCAACCCCGAGTCCCCAGCCTCTGCTTCCACCATGGAATGCCTGATGGCAGGATTGAGGAGATCCTCGAAATATTCCTTACACCGCCCGATAATGTTGCCCAGTCGAGGTCAGCAACTCCCCACCCGCACTATAAACAGTGTTGGCGAAGCACTGCTTCCCCCTTCTGAGGCGCTGGAGGGTTTGCCAGAATCGCTACGAGGCCAACCGGTAGTCCTTCTCCCTGGCCTCACCGAACTCCTCCCAGGCCTGAGTTTTTGCCTCTGCCACAGCCCAGGCCGTGGCACGCTTGGCCTCACGGTACCCGTCAGCTGCTTTCAGGAGTCCCACAAGCCAACCGCAGCTAATAGGACTCCTTCTTCAGCTTGACAGAATCCCTTACTCCCTTACTGTCCACCACGGGGTTCGGGGATTGCCGCCACAAAAGGCACTGCAGACCTTATGGCCAGCAGCTACGTGCAGCAGCATCCACAATGGATGCCGAGAACATGGTCCACTCGGATTTTATGTCTCCAACCTCCCCCGGAATCTGGTCAAAGCTCTCCCGGAGGTGGGAGTTGAATACATCCCTGGCCGAGGGCTCCACCAGACATTCCCAGTAGACCCTCAATATGCGCCTGGGCCTACCAAGTCTTCCAGCGGATCCAACTCACCACCAGGTGGTGATCAGTGGACAGCTCAGCCCCTCTCTTCACCCGAGTGTCCAAAACATGCGGCCGAAGTTCTGAAGACACGACAACAAAGTCGATCATTGACCTCCTGCCTAGGGTGTCCTGGTGCTGAGTGCACTGATGAACACCCTTATGCTTGAACATGGTGTTCATTATGGACAATCCGTCACTAGCACAGAAGTCCAATAATGAAACGCCACTCGGATTCAGATTGGGAAGGCCATGCCTCCCAATCACACCTCTCCAGGTGTCACTGTCATTTCCCACGTGGGTGTTGGAAGTCCCCCAGCAGAATAATGGAGTCCCCAGGAGGGGCACTATGTAGCACCCCCGACAGGGACGCCAAGAAGGCCGGGTACTCCGCACTACCGCTTGGCCCATAGGCCGAAACAACAGTCCCCAACCCGAAGGCACAGGGGTGCGACCCTCTCATCCACTAGGGTAAACCCCAACACGAGACGGCTAAGCTGGGGGCAACACGCAAACCATCCCCAGCTCAACGCCTCTCCCCGCAGGCCACTCCAGAGAGGCACCGGTCCCTCATGGTTCCCCCTGGAGGTGGTGGGCCCACTGTGGGATGGCCTCACGTCTGTCGTACGAGCTTGACCCGGCCAGGTCCTGCGAGGAGCAACCCGGCCACCAGGCGCTCTCCAACAAGTCCTGACCACAGGCCTGGCTTCAGGGTGGGACCCGGGCTCTGCCATACTGGGCGACGTCACGTGCCTCGATTGTGTGGTCCTCATGAAGGTGCCTTGAGACTATCGGGTACACACACACGCAAACACACACACACACTCTTGTTTTGCTATATGTAATGAGGACAATGTGTTGACTCCCATTGACTTCCATTGATTTTCAGTCATTTTCAACCCTTTCTATGCCCTAACCCTGACAATAACCCTAAACCTAAGCATTACCAGTGCATGCCTAACCCTAATCTTAACCTAAACTTAATTCACACCTTAGTCCTAAACCTAACCGTTAGCAAAATAGGTCGTGAGGACCACCAAAATGTCCTCACTTTGGTACAAATGGTCCTCAATTTGATGGTGATATCGGAAAAGTGGTTCTCACTGTGATGCCAAAACAGGAACACACACACACACGCAGCCATCTTTAGGATTCCAATTATCCAACAGTTTGATTAACTTCAACCTCTGAGGTAACAGTGTTAATTACTGAACTAAAACATTTCAAAATGTCTTCATTATATTTCATAAAAACTTGAGACAAGTCAGTGCTTGTTTTATTTAGTTGACAAAAGAACAATACCAGGAACTTGAAAAAAATTAAAGGCACCATTTAAATTCCTGGTGTTACTCCCAATGTTTCATTGCTGTCATTCCCACAATATACATCAGCTGTTATTAGTAATCAGATACTACCTTTGTAATTACTAAATCTTGGAAAAATAAGACTTTATTGTTAAAAGTAACTTCAACTGAATAACTTTTTTTGCAAACATGGGTAAGGTCCATTTGTTCTGCAAAACCCAATTTTACCAATTTTACAACCTATAAAACACATTGGGGGTTTTATTTTTCATGCTTTCTGCTTTACATCGCTGGTTAATACCATTAGAAATGTGTATTCTCATTTTGCTCTTATCTGTTCTCTGAAACACTGAAGCCTTTTTAGAAGAGTGTCTTAAAGCTTTATTTTGAAAGGCCAAGTTACTCTCTTTTAAATAACTACTTTAGTTCCAATAGCAATGTGAAATCTACTTTTCCAATAATTTAGCCAATATAATCTCGAAGAGTACCTTCAAGCATTAATTTAAAAGGGTAACATAATCCTTTTATACACCACAAACTTAGTTTTATTACAAATGTGGAACTCACTTTGCAATTGTATATCCAATAAAATGCTGAGGCTTTTTTTTAAGTATAAGCTTTGGCTTTATCTTGAACTAACTAACATAATCCTCTTTTCATGGCTGGTTTAGGGTCATTCATAATGTGGAATCTACTTTTGCTGTAATAAATACTGAGGCTTGTATTTCAGGAGTATCTTTAACCTTTATTTTGAAAGGCTAACATAAGACTTTTTTTAACTGATTGAGTTCAGCTTGTAATATGGAATCTGTTTTTTGCTGATATATGTGTTATGCTGAAGAGTGTCTTAGTGCTTGTTTGTGAAAGGGTAATATAATTCATTAATCTTAACTGCTTTAGCTACATTAGTCATATACAATAAATGCTGAGACATTTACTTTGAAGAGCATAGGCAAGAATTCTTTTGAAAGGCCAACTTAGTCCATGTTTCATTGCTGGTTTAGGTCCATTAGTAATGCAGATTCACCTTCAGTTGTAATAAGCTTTATTTTAAAAGACTAGCATAATCCTTTATTCATTATTAGTTTAATGCAGTTAGTAAGGTGGAATCTCCTTTAACTGTACTATACTCTTGGTATTTTACAAAGCTTTTTTATCAAGCTAGCTACATACCTTTCAGGCATCCTGAGCAAACCACACACACGAGCACCATCCACTTCTCCTCATTAAACACACATCAGCCCAGATTTCCTTGTCTTGCATGGGTAAGCTCAGCACTGCCTCCTTCCTCCTTCTATCCTTCCATTCACCTGATTCCTTTGGATGCTTTCAGAAAGCACTGCATGAAGGGGATCTTTCTTCAGCCACATAGATGGAAATTATATAGCCCCCAGAGTCTGAGCAATGCACTGCTAAGAATGGCCCTGGAGAGACTGCAAACAGTCTAATATTAGCCGAGCACATGTCTGTCCTTACAATCAGTCACTAAGCTGGCTAAACTTAGTTCACTTTGTCCCAAGCCTCTTTTCAAGTTCTTTTGCTCCGCAGCTGACTTCTGCTGGGTACCACAGTGTCTGGGGAGAAGCCGAACAGCCTTTTACAGTGATGAGTGAAAGTCTGTAAGGAATTTAAAGAACAGGGAGAATATAGCTCAGACCCTAAAAGGAAATCAGAAGGCTTTAGTTAGGTGTGTACCACAACAAAATGCCCTCCAACATGTACAAACGTTCTGTGATTATTTTCTTGTAAAAATTTAGAGCTAAAGCTTTTGTTTCCTGGGATCAACAAACACAAATTGTGCACAATGAGCTATGCTGCCCTCATCTGGTTGATCGACTTGCCTATTTTGGCATATCTAAAGAGTCCTCTATAGAGAAAAACATCTAAAACACCTTGCCCTGCTATGCCAAAGAAAATTTCCTTGTGCCTGTGATATTTCCTGTCAATTTCATTTCTGTTTTGGTCCCTCAGGCTGTAATCTATGCCCCCAGACCTCCCTGCTTTTCACTCTTCTTGTGTTTCATATCAGTAAGGACCTGGCTAAGGCTCTTGTGTCTAAACATAGAGCATCACCTTTTGAGTAATGGGTCGGGTTGATGTGGTGTTGTCGATGCGATCCTTCAGTTCACAGCCAAAATGGCAGCTTTCTGATAAGAAATTGCCTGCGGCTTTCTGTGGGATTTCGAGGAATTAAGCTGTGGAAGGCTTCCACCTTTCAATAGTTGTGATCAACAATATCTCTCTGAAAACATAGATTCCAACAACTGCTATATGGGTTCAAACGTTATTTATTTTTTAACTAGATGCAGAGCAATGATGAATTTCTAATTTTGAGATGATACATGCAGTAACATGCTTAATTAGAAGTGTTAAATTGCAGCGAAAGCTGAAGCCTGCAGAACATATAAAATGAATTAGATGCACTTTGCTAGTACTGAGTCAGTCCTCCTGTTGCCTTCAGAATTGCCTTAATTCTTTGTGGCACAGATTCAGCAAGGTGATCTATCTATCCATCTGAGTCGGGTCACTGGGATAAAAGGTTGAGGAGGGAAACCTAGACAACCCTCTACTCAGTGACACTCTCCAGCTCGGGGATCCCAAGGCATGCCAAGCATACCAAGGCCAAAAGGTATATATAGTCTCTCCAGCAAGTTCTGGATCTTGGTCTCCTCCCAGTGGTACCTGCCCGGAAGACCTGCAAAGGGAAGCATCCAGAAAGCATCCTGATCAAATGCCCCAATCACTTCAACTGACTCCCTTCCATCCGGAGGTGCAGCTTCTTCCTCCTAGATCCCCCCGAATAAAGAAACTTTATAACCTATTTCCAAGGTTGAGCCCTGTCACCAAACAGAGGAAGCTCATTTCCTAGTTCTTTCTGTCATGATTAATAACTCATGACCTTTAATGAGGGCCAGAATGTAGATCCAGAGCTTTGCTTCTTGGATCAGCCCTTTCTTCAACACACAGACCGGAGAAGCATCAGCATTACTGCACATGATGCCCTCATCATCTATCCATCTCCCGCACCATCTTACTGGCACTTGTGATCCAGACAGCAAGTTGCTCCTCTTCTTGAGGCAAAGGCACCCTTCTCTGGTTGAGGAACATTTCCTCAGACCTAGAGGTGTCAACAAGGTACCTGAAACATTCCTCAGAGATTATGGTCCGTATTGACATGCAAGCATTACACAGTTGCTGCAGCTTTGTTAGCTGAACATCCATGCTCTTTATTCTCCTGCTCCACCGCATCCTAAAGGTGCTCTGCTCCGCTGAGATCTGGTGACTGTGAAAGTCGTTGAAGCACAGTGAACTCATTCTACTTTTCAAGAAACCATTTTCAGATTATTTTAGCTTTGTGGCATGTTGCTTTGTCATGCTGGAAGTAGCCGTCAGAAGTGTGACGCACTGTGGTCATTAAAGGATAGACGTGGTCAGCGTAATAGTCAGGTAGGTTGTGAGCCACAGTGGGCCGACAATGTACCGCAACAAATATCCTCCACCAAATAACACCACCAAGTTCTGACACCATTATCTGAATGTTGCATCTAAAATCAAAACTCGTTACATCAGGGAACTTTTTTCCAAGTTGCTTTTGTTCAATTTTAGTGAGCTTGCTTCAGCTGTAGCCTCAATTTCCTGTTCTAATCTAACAGGAGTTGCAGCCAATGTGGTCTTTTGATGCTAAAGCTCATTTATGTCAAAGTTATGCGTATAGTGCATTCAGAGATGGCATTCTAAACACTTTGGCTATGAGCTGCCATTGCCTTTCTATCAGCTTTCAATCATCTTCTTTCTTTCTGATCATTCTCTGCAAACATGAGAGCTGGCTGTGCAAACGTTCGAGTATATTAGCAGTTTCTGAAACATTCAAATCACCCTGTTTGGCTTGTTCGAAGTCATTTAAATCCCCTTTCTCCCATATTCTGATGCTCAGGTTGAATTTCAGCAAATTCACCACGTCCAGACGCCTAAAAGCATTATTTTGCAACCATCGGACTGGTTGAGTGTGCTATTTATGTTATAATTGAGAAAGTGCACCAAAAAAAGTTGCCTGCGAGTGTGTTTTGTATTAACAGGGCTCATGTCCGATCGTTGTATTCTCTAGATTGATCAGGAGGGGGCAGTCAGCTTCTCTCAAACAGAGACAAGGTGTTGCTTGAGACGGCCTACAATTAAATGCACAATCAGTCTAGGCTTGGCCTTATTCCCTATTAATATGAGGGTTAATCTTTTTACGTGACCTTTGGGACAAAGAGTCATTGATGCTATTAATAAATCTGTTAATGTGACATTTCTCGCCACATACTGGATGCAGTCCACATAACGCAAAGGCTCTTAAAAGCAGACAAAGAAAGCTTAACTTATAAGATTATTTGTGGATGCAACTCCACATGCAATAATCACTTTAAAAGGTGTAAAAGTACCATACAGAAAACTGCAAAGGTTTAACTTAAATGTAGTGAATCTTTCAGACATCATGTAAGGATCTGGACTCTCACAGACTGCATCATTCTTGCTATGGGAGCAATTACCAGTGAGGCCCTCTGGCTGACTAACAGTCAGGAGAGTTTTTGTTGTCCCAACAAACAGATTTTCATCAGAAAACGGATCCAAGATTCTTTCTCCTGTTACAATGAAGAAACCAGTATTATTCTGGTTGGTGGGGGTCTTCAGCAGTTCTTGCAGACACATAGCCTTGATGATTCAGTCACAATGCTTTTTTCTTTGGGCAGCAAGCAAGGTTTTCTGTCACACAACAGACGGGCAGCTCAGAGCTGTGGACAGGCAGAGTCTGCGAGAGGGCCAAGAAGACGAGTGAAAGAGCAGAATAACTCAGCAAACGGGGGAGCAAGGTTGGCTTCTCTCTGTTTCTTTCTCTTAATCCGTAAATCTTCTGTAATCAGGATGAGCGGTAGAGAGCACGTTGCCTGACTTAGGGCACCGGAGTCTATGTTGGGACCAGGCTGATGAGGCAACCTAAGTGGCCGGCAGTAGAAATGGAGGGAGGGAGGAGGCTGAAGTTGTGCTTAGGTTGGGAAACTTAACCTTAACCAGTCGCTGCTGTGCATAACACCAAGAGCAGAGAGAAGTTGATCTAACACCGGTGAGGAAAAAAAACCTACAGGGACAAGAAGAAGAGGACTGGGCCATGGTTGGAATCTTTTAGGTGAGACCTCAAAGTAATTTTTCTTCACTTGGGTTAGGCAGTATTTTGCAGTTAGAAAGCAACACAGACAGCTCATACTGTATTTAAGATGCAGAGAAAGAAGACAGGTCAGATTGTGATGCTCAGCAAGAGTTTTAGGCCATAAAGGTTAAAGTATTTCCATGAGTTTAATCTCTGTTTTTCTGGACATAAACTGCTGAAATAAAAGGTTATGCTTGTGAGATTATGAACACTGAGAAGTTCTACTTCACCTAGAGTCAAGGCCAGAGACACTCTTCTAAATGCCAGTAGCTTAAATGTTAATTCTGCTCAAAAGGCAGCCAGATGAGTGAAACTCCCATTCATTCACCGTTTTTAATTTTATTTCTCAATGAAGCACTGAGTCATCAAGACTCTTTTCTTTCCTTCAGAATACTTAAAAGTTAGAATTAAATGCCTTCAGATATTTTTATTATATCATGCCAGGTAGAAAGTTGGTCACTTATACAAATAAAAGCAAAAATGATGATGTCTTGTTCTGCAGAGTTGTGAGACTCTGTTAAGGAACAATGACAGATAATGTCACTAAACTGGTCCCCCATTGTTTCCAGCTCCATATGGCCTTTATCATCCCAGTCCACCCCTCCCACTAAGCCTTCATTCACATTATTGTCAACAACTGAATTTCCTCAGGTCCACATTATTCTCTCTTCTGCTCGTGTGTTTAAGCTCAGAAGCCTCTGAATCAATACTTCTCAATAGTTCTCCTAAAGTTATCAACTCCTAAGCTTGTTTACACTTAAGGAAAAATCGTGTTGTCCTTGCTATATAAAAAACGAACAGATATGCATATTAAACTATGTTTGGTCTAAATCAGAGACTTACAGATCAGTCGCTGTGACAGGAGGGCTAAGGTGAGGTAAAGCTCCTCATCCTCTTTACTCATCTTCAGGTCAACAGATCTATTTAACATAGTAGGTGTGAGTCTTACAGTGTGAGGAGTCTATTCTGAGCAGCATATCAACATCAAATACCAGGATGCACCAAATAGAATGATTATTATTATTACACAACATAGTTTTAATGTAGGACCGACACATTTTACATTAGTAACACCTAAAATGTGGAGAAATTGCTGCCTGATTTAATTCAGGACTAAAAATATTCTTCTTAACTGCTGTCTATCATGTCTAAACGTCCTATTTGTTGTAATTTGCATGTTAATATTTCTTCCTTTTTATGTAAAGCTTGCAATTTTACTGTTGCTCTTCTAGATTTATTCAATCTTTTTAATGGGTCTTGCCTCTATTACTTTGTTTTTATGTAAAGCAGTTTGAATTATCCTGTGTATGAATGATGCTACACAATTAAACTTGTCTCTCCAGGTAAAACGCGAATTATATCAAATAGAGCACCATTTATTTGGTATCACAGGTAACAATGTGTAAAAAGCCTTAAAATATTATTCTCACATAATCTCTCACAGAAAATTTTACAAAAATCCTACATTTAAGTTGAGTTCATGTAAGATTATTGGCCCTTACACAATACATGGAGAAAAAAATGATTTATTAGATATAGTTAATAGTGCAACACTTATTGGCACCTCTACCAGTTTGTATAAAATAAATGCAACTGAGCCATTTTTCTAATTTATCCTTTAAACATATATAGCAGGGAATTTCAATTCACACTCCAGGACTTCCCTGCCATGTCTATAGATGTGTTTTCACTGCAGGAACTAGTCAATTCCGACTAAAACTTGTAGAAATCTATCTCAAAAACGGCCCTGCTGGGAGGCAGGACTATTTGATGGACTCTGAACTAAAGTTGGAGCTTTGTAGTTGGAAGATGCTAAGCATTTCTTACTGATTGAATATCACCAGTATTTTGTTTCAGTCGTCTCCTAGTTTATCCTCCTCTGCTGGTCATATTTTCTGATTTAGCCTTTTTGTAATAGGAGTTTCATGTTTTTGTTTGCAAACACAAACTTTAAACCCTGCCACCCGAGCTGAATATGGGTGTTTTACATTTTGCATTTAAATACATTAATAAAAATATAGAGGAAATATTTAATCAAAGGAAGCGTCAACTTCACCTTCACCTTTCTCTATGCTACATTTGAAGGTATGGGTGGTGTGCAGCGGCCCTGACCCCCAGGTGTGATCCCTGACTGAAGGGGCCAAGATGGCAGCTGCATCCGATGACCCACACCTGGGTCCTGGCCCGTTGGATGAAGAAGAGGTCCTCCTGGATGATTCTGACACAGGGAGCGTGCTCTCTGACGACTCAGTGCTCCCCGAGTATGAACAAGAAACGGTCTATAAGGAGTCGCCTAAAACACTGTATGAGGCCTGCGCAAGGAACGACCCCACATCCCTGAGCAGCATCCTGCAGAGAGGGGTCATGAAAGAGGAGGCCATGGAGTTCGACATCAATGGCAGAGTGAGTTAGTGACAAAATGAGAATGTATTACCTTAGCCTGCAATAATAAGCATTTTGATCCATCTTTTTTCTGCAACAGAATGGACTGATGCTGGCTGTGTCCAAAGGTTTTGTAGACATTGTCACCCTCCTGCACAAATGTCCGTTAATAGACATCAACCACCAAGACAATGACGGCAACACTGCTCTTATGATCGCTGCACAGGCCGGTACGTGTGAAAATCCCAACACCACTCTAACCAATGACAGCTTTAATGCTTTTGAGAATACAAATATAATGGTCCTTTTATCTCTCAACTTAGGATTCATCACCATCCTTAACTACATCCTGAACTACTATTCTGATGTGGAGACTGAGATCAGAGACCCCCGCGGCTTCACGGCCCTCATCAAGGCAGGTCTGCAGGGCCGAGAGGAGTGTGTGTCGGCCCTACTGATGCACGGTAAGTTTAGAAATGCATCAACCAATTTAGACTCCAACGATGAGTGCCAAAATTAACTTAAACTGGTTGTATTAAGCAAGAGCTATCTCCTCATCATACAGGATAGTGAGAGAGAAATGCAGTAAAAGACAGCTAGAATAAAATGCCGTATTTTAAAGGACACACGGATTAAACCAGTTTACCTGATCTGGGAACTAATCTGCACTCTCTCTAGGCTGCAAGGATTAGATCAGTCTGACCTGTATGGACACATTTAAAATGGCACAATAATACAATTACATCTGCATTCTATCTCAAATTAAATACCTTCATTAAAGGTTTTATAACGAGAATACAAATCTAAAAACCTACTATATATGATGAAAAATGCATAACAAATCCAAGACATTTTTAATTTCTGATCGTTCACATGGAGGATTATCTCACATTTAAAAATTAGCTTTTGACTGTCTTCATGTATAACATTAAGTCAAATTAACCATATGGCAACAATGGAAATCTGCTGAACTTTCATGTGCAATGCCTTGCAATAGTATTCATACCTGTTGGACTTTTTCACATTATTTTTACGCTGTCTCCTTTATTCTAATACCCTTCAGTAAAATCTAGTGCAATAATTTACCTTCAGAAGTAACACTATTGTTATATAGAGATCATCTGTGTAATTTGAGCTTAGTAAAAATCCAGCTGTTCTGTGAAGGCCTAAGAGGTTTGTTAGAGACTATTAGTGAACAAACAGCATCATGAAGACCAAGGAACACAGCAGATAGATCAGAGATGCAGTTGTTTAAAGCAGGATTTGGATATATACAGTACAGACCAAAAGTTTGGACACACCTTCTCATTCAAAGAGTCGTCCTTATTTTCATGACTATGAACATTGTAGCTTCACACTGAAGGCATTAAAACTATGAATTAACACATGTGGAATTAAAACCGAACAAAAAAGTGTGAAACAACTGAAAATTGTCTTATATTAGGTTCAAAAAGTAGCCACCTTTTGCTTTGATTACTGCTACGCACACTCTTGGTTTTGTTGATGACTTCAAGAGGAAAGTCACCTGAATGGTTTTTCACTTCACAGGTGTGCCCTGTCCGGGTTTTAAATAAGTGGGTTTCAAGCCTTATAAATGGGGTTGGGACCATCAGTTGTGTTGTGCAGGAGGTGGATACAGTACACAGCTGAATAGATTTTTAGAATTTTGTATTATGGCAAGAAAAAGCAGCTAAGTAAATAAAACGGTGGCCATAATTACTTGAAGAAAAAGAATCGTCAGTCCGAACAAATTTGGGAAAATTTGAAAGTGTCCCCCAAGTGCAGTCGCAAAAAACCATCAAGCGAAAAAAGAAACTGGCTCACATGGGGCCGCCCCAGGAAAGGAAGACCAAGAGTCACTTCTGCTGCGGACGATAAGTTCATCTGAGTCACCAGCCTCAGAAATCGCAGGTTAACAGCAGCTCAGATTAGAAACAGGTCAATGCCACACAGAGTTTTCTAGCAGCAGACACATCTCTAGAACAACTGTTTAAAAAGTGTGAATCAGGCCCTTCAGGGAAAATAGCTGCTAGGGAAACCCCTCTGAGGACAGGCACAAGCAGAAGAGACTTGTTTTTGGGTAAAGAACACAAGGAAGGACATTAGACCAGTGGAAATCTGTGCTTCAGTCTGATGAGTCCAAGTTTGAGATCTTTGGGTTTTCAACCACCGTGTCTTTTGCCCCCCCAGAAGAGGTGAACGGATGGACTCTACATGCCTGGTTCCCACCGTGAAGCATGGAGAGGGGTGTAGGGGTGGGGGTGCTTTTGCTGATGACGCTGTTGGGGATTTATTCAAAAATTGAAGGCATACTGAACCAGCATGGCTACCACAGCATCTTGCAGCGGATGCTATTCCATCCAGTTTGTGTTTTGTTGGACCATCATTTATTTTTCAACAGGCCCTTACACACCTCCAGGCTGTGTAAAAGGGTATTTGACCCCAAGAAGGAGAGTGATGGGGTTGGCGCCACATGACCCTGGTCTCCCCAGTCACCGGACCTGAACCCAGTCAAATGCCCCTGGGGTGAGCTGGACCCCAGAGTGAAGGCAAAAGGGGGCCCCATGGAGCATCTCTGGGAACTCCTTCAAGACTGTTGGAAAAAAACCCTTTCAGGGGACTACCTCTTGAAGCTCACCAACAGAATGCCAAGAGTGTGCGTAGCAGTAATCAAAGCAAAAGGTGGCTACTTTGAAGAACCTAAAATATAAGACATATTTTCAGTTGTTTTACACTTATTTGTTCAGTATATAATTCCACATGTGTTAATTCATAGTTTTAATGCCTTCAGTGTGAAGCTACAATGTTCATAGTCATGAAAATAAGGACGACTCTTTGAATGAGAAGGTGTGTCCAACCTTTTGGTCTGTACTGTATAATATATATATATATACAAATATTTGAGCATCTTACAGAGCACTGATCAGTAAATCATCCAAAAATGGAAATAGTATGGCTCAACTCCAAAAAGACTAAAACATGACCGTCCGCCTACACTGGCCTAACCCTAATCTGGCAGGCAGCCAAAGCTGAAATAAGCCCTATTTTAAGTTTGCAACAACAACCATGGAGGGGGAACACAGCAGATATATAGCAGAATGGCCTCTGGTAAGTTAAATGCAAAATTGAACATTTAGCCTACATGCAAATAACTTTGTCTAGTGGAAAACTAACACTGCACATTGCCTTGAATACACCATCCCCATGGTGAAACCTGGTGGTCCTGGAAGAAAACCTGTAAACATACAGCCAGAGCAATATTGGATCAAAGTTAGTGTTCACAGACGCTCTTGATTCAATCCGGCTGAGCTTGAGTAGTTTTGAGAAGAAGAAAAGGCAACATTTTCAGACTGTAGATGAGCAAAGCTGAGAGAGTAATACCCTATATGATTTGCATCAGTAGTTATGTCAAAAGGTGGTTCTACAAATTCTTAACTCGAACGGGGCTGAATACAAATGGACACTGAACCTTTACGTTTCTTTAAAAAAGTAAAACCGTTATCCTTTTTCTTCCACTTCACAATTAGGCTCTACTTTATTTTGGTCTCTCACATAAAATCCTACTCAAATGCAATGAAATTTGTAGCAATAAAGTGATCCATTGTGATAAAGTTCAGGTGCGTGTGAAAGATTCTGCAGGCCCCTGTATCTTATGTTTGTACCATCTTCCTCAATGTTGTGAAATTAACTGATTTATTCCAAGTAAAGTTGTGCCAAACACCAACAGTTTGCACGTGAAAAGCAACCACATGGTGGTGTTGTTATACTGATCTAAGCTGTTTTGTTTCATTTCATCCTGTAGATCTGTTTACATTTTTTCACAGCGTTCTGTTGTTTTATAACCTTTTTTGTTGTGCAGGTGCAGACATGCATGCTGTGGACTTGGTCCAAGGAAGGGGGCTGAAGGACTGGGTCCTTCGGACTGGAAGGTTTGAGACCCTGAACAGGATACGTCGCCTGCAGACTCATTCTGTTGCAGAGCAGTTCTGTGAAAGCTACAAGCCAGAGTGGCCTGAACTGAAGCACCTGGTAGAAAAGGCCACTGCCCCCAAAACAGCCAGTCAGAAGTTGAGGCAGCGTCTAAAAGAAAGCCTTACTTTCAGCTTCCCACACGACCCTCAAGACAACGGGGTTATGGATCATATGGTTCGAATAACCACGAGTATTCACAGTCCCCTGATAGCTACCGGGTCCCGGCCGCTCTGTCCCACCAGTCCTCCTGAGATTGGCAAGAGAAGGTTTGCCGTACCAGAACTGCTTAAAAAGCACAGCAGTAAGGAGCTGGAGGAGAGCACTGTGTCCCACAGCAACGGATCCATCACCTCAGCTTCTCCAACAGCTTTGTCCTCCACCTCTGTTTCTCTGACATCCTGCTGCCAGGAGGCAGAGCGCAGGGAGAGCATGGTGTCAGGCAGCGTGAGAAGTTTCATCCCCCGCAGCATGGCACACAGGAACAGCATATTCCCATCAGGCTGCATTCCTAAGATTGAAGTGACAAAATCTGGGGAGCCCACACCAAAAAAGGAGAAAAAGAAGAAAAGGCAGAAGGGCTACCTGGAGCCGCCCGTCTGGAAGTATAAGGAGGCCAAGGAGGAGAAAAAAAGAGAGAGAAAAAAACAAGATCAGGAAAAAGAACAAGAGAACATTTCTAAGGGGTCCAAAAAATCCTCCAGCAAACGCTGAGCCAGCCAGATCACATTCCACTTTGATATGGCCATGCATAATATAAATAAAACAGTGAGATACCAGTGACTCTGATTTCTGTAACATGAGAGAAAGTCATTGCAAGACAACTTTGGGAGTGAGCATCTGACAAATCTCATGAACGGATTCAAACATTGGCTCCGAATGAAACTGACATCCACTGAAATGACTCACACTAGACATTTCTAAAGGATTTTTGACATTTTGGGCATAAAATTATGTTTTTCCAAATAATATCTTGGGTTTAAACATGTTTAAACATTTAAAATCTCAAGCCTAGTGGATCAGAGAGTCTTTTGCTGTTGCACTACAGCCCATGCTTTGGCTGCAATGAAATTCAGTTTTAAACACCCTTCGCTTCTTTGGGGATCTTATAAGCCTCTGTTTGGTGAAAAGCTTTGTGGTATCTGAATACAATACAAACAGCTAATAGCCTGTACTGTGAAAGAGACATATTGGATCATATGCCTTCAGAAAAAAGTCATTAGTGTCACAGTGAAACTATTATGTCAAATGGACCAAAAGACACAAAACATGTCTTTTGTTTGACTACATTTCAAGTAATAAACCATCAGTGGATTATTTTTATGTAGCAGAGAAATCTATTCTTTGTCCCTTTTTTGTATCTAAACGTTATACTAATCAGGCATAAAATTATGACCACTGGAAGCTGAAGCCAACAAGTGAACACATTTTTCCTGAAAGTTGATGTGATAGAAACACGGAAAATGGACAAGCATTAGGATTTGAGTGAGTTAGACAACCAGATTAGAGCATCTCCAAAACGGCAGCTCTTGTGAGGTATTACTGGTCTGCAGTGATCATTATCTGTCAAAAGTGGTCCAAGGAACCAGCAGCAGGACGATGAGCTGGCCTCTGAGGTCCTATCCAATAGACGACCTACTGTAGCTTACATTGTAGAAGTTAATGCTGGTTCAGACAGAAAAGTTTCAGAATACACAGAAATATCACAGTTTGTTGAGTATGGGGCTGCTTAGCTGCAGACCAGTCCATGCTGACCCACCATCAAAAGTGCCAACAATGGTCATGTGAGGAAACGACGAAGATGACGGCCTGGTCTGATGAATCTAGTTTTCTTTTCCATCACCTGGATGCCTTGGTGCATGTGTGTTGCTTACTGGAGGAACTTATGGAACCAGGATTGATGTTACTTTGAAACATACAGTATCACCACCTACTTATGCATTGTTACAAATCACGTACAGAGAAGCACAACAACCTTGAGGTGCTGACTTTAAGTTCCCCATGGAGATGTCCTGGAGAAACAAGACTAGTGCTTGGAGGCCCAACGTCACAACTTATAGGACATAAAGGATCTCTGGATAACATCTCAATACCACAGCACACCTTCAGGGTTCTAGTGGAGTCCATGCTTCAGTGAGCTGGCAGCCAAAGAATGACCAACACACTATTTAGAAGGTGACCATATTGTTATGCCTGACTATTGTTTATTTTCTCATTTTCCCTCCTGCATCATATACCATCTTCCTGATGCCTTTTTAGCTTTTTCACGTTTCTGATACTGCAAAATATTTTTTAAGTCACATAAGAGACGTTTAAAACTGAAAAGTGATTTCTCTGCATGTTTGACTTGTGGTAAAATAAGGACTTACTTACATGTATGTGCAAGTCTTCGGTCTACAACAGCTTTTTGTGTTTTGTTAGACATAATTAACAGAACACTGAAATGTTTGTGCAAAACGTACATTTTACTGTAAAAATTAAAGGAATACCACATATCATTCAGAGGACCTATGAGAGGAACCACCTGTACTAAATGCTACTCAGGGTTATCGAATTATGAGGGCTTCGGATCCAGATTGTTTCTTGCAATTTAGCTTGCAACAAAAAAAAGTTATATTTTATGTTTGTATCCAGTTTACTGCCTAAAATAACACAATTCATTTTAACACAAAACATATCCAGTTACAACAGAATATATTTATCTGCATCATATCTATCTATTTATGCAATCTCTTCCTTGAAAATTAGACATTTGAGATTATCTTAAAAACGAAGCAAAACACTCAGGTTTGTTGGATGTATGAGGTGTGTAACCAACGACAAGTGTTTGTATGCAAGCTTGTAATAAATTTACTGGATCTTTGCAACACTGGCCGAGATTTTAAAAGCGTTCTGTTTTATGTTGCCTAGTCATGAAGTATAGTAAATTACATTCATCTTCATAAACCAGTCAGCCTAGTTAATCAGAAAAATCAGACTGTAGGATAAATTCTTGACCTTTCTATTGATCTATCTGTATTACACATTTAAAGAAGGATCAGGACATTTCTCTATATTTCTAAGGATTAGAATTTATTTACGAGTCAATCATGGTTGGAACCAATCATCATCAACGATAAGTCTATTTAAAATAAAAAACATAAGAATCAACAAGATCAAATCATCAGGGGAATTAGGAATTAAATGATTTTCAAACTACTGTTTAGTACGGAGCCCGGAAACTGACATGGAGAAAAAATAAATAAATAGCGTGCGCATGAAATACTAATTTGCTTCCACGAAATACTTATTTGTTCCCACAAAATAATTTGTGCCCATGAAGTACTTATTCGTGGCCACGAAATATTAATTCGTGCGCACGTTATACCTATGAACCTTTCGCATCAGGAAGACCAAGGAACACATCAGACAGGTCAGGGATCAAGTGGCGAAGAAAGCCGCATAACTTTCATATTTTCTCACGTTACAACCAAAAAACTTCAACGTATTGTGACGTTAGGTTAGAGCACCCCAGCACCAGTGTTTCGTGCACACGTTATACCTATGTTGTGGTCACAAATAAATACTTAATGGGAATTAATATTTGGTGCGCACCAATTTGTATTTTGTGGGCACAAATACGTATTTCGTGCACACGCTATATATATTTTTTTCCTCCATGTCAGTTCCCGGGTACTAAGGATGAACTAAGCGAAGGAACACAAACAAATATTAATGCTAACAAAGACAAAAAAATACAAATTCTACTCTTCAGACTAATAACTAATGTAATGTATTATTTAGCAAATGAAAGCTCAAAATATTAATAAAATTGATTCAAATCTAAAAATTATCAAGAGCTTATGAGGTTCTCTCCAGGTGAAAGTGAAAAAAAATCCATGAAATGTTTGTCAGTATCTCAGAAGCCTCAAGAACAGGAGATGCAACCATGGTTAAGAACCAGCTCACCTTACACCACTAGAATCTCACCAACAGAACTGAAAAGGAGCACATTATGTTGACCTGAAATTGCTGTTCTGTTATCTCTCTCAAAATCTTACAGGAACTTTTAACAAAAGTAGACAAACGTAACATAGCATTCAATGCGAAACAAAAACAAAAAAACATTTCAGGCAACCAGATCTCATATGGTTGATGAGTCCTCTTTGACCAAACCTGCTTGATGGATCTTACAGTTCTTTTTGAGTCTCCGGGAGCAATGCATCGCAGCAGCATGCAGTTCTTGGACAGGAGATGTCAAGAAAGACTGGTGAGCCATTCAGAAGTTGAGTTGGGTCATATGATAGAGACATCCCTTAAATAAAGCCAATAAAAAAAGATTTAACTTTTTTTTTCTAAAACTTCATCTTTGGATTCAGTGAGACCACTCTAGCTTCCAAAATGGTCAGCAGGCTATCACTTCAGACATAAAATCTTATGACTTTTTCCACATTCAGCCATTTGAAATGTGATCATTTCACTGAACAAAAGGCAGGTTCACAATGACACCATCAGCAATCAATACTGAAAGGAACCATTTTATTTGTGTAACAAACATTTGTTTAGTCATATGCATTGACAGGCATCAACACAAAATCTCATGAGCATCACAAAATAAGGTCATGTGCTTCTCATATGTTTGAAATGCAGGGCTATTTCCTGCAGGAATAGGAAGTTGTTCTAGACTAGACTTTTCGTTCTACGAGTACATTTTGAAAGAACTTTGAGGAAAGCTTGTGGCTGAAAGGTTAAATCAAAGGATGCCAGACTTCGCTACTGTCAAAGTTTTACAGACAGATTTGACCCACATGCAGTAAGCAGTCAGGAGACAGATAAAGTTTGACAAAGATTTTATTTACAGGGAACGTGATGGTACAGGAGGAGCCAGAACCAGGAAACAAACTGCAAGGTAAGTAGAACTGGTAAAGTGAATCTTAAAGAGTGTATTTTTCTAAATAACAAATCTGTCTTACTAGGGATGAGGGATGATCCGAAGGGAGAACGACAACGGAGCTGGATACAGGTGAGACTGAAGCTGGTGGGTACTTGGCACATGTTGTTTGGGCACTGAGGTTCTGGTGGTGGTTCTATTGTGATGGAGGGTGGACAGGGTTTGCTTGAGGAGGTCCGTGGTTTATCTAAACAGGAAGCTGCCAGCCAGTTGGAAGAAGACGAAGTGGGCGGGAAGCCCAGGCTTTAATCCACAAGGTTGGAGATCTATCTCCAGGAGTCAAAAAAGCCAAAACAGCAAACAATGCTGAAGGCGAAGTCAGGTTCAGTTACACAGCCTGCGAAGGAGCACATACAAAGTTACTTAAGGTAAAGGTCAAAGCAAGGATTAATGTAGCTTGCACTTATACCACTGAGGGCAACACTGGCAATGAATTGTTGGCAGCCTCCGTCTTAAATACCCTCCACGGATGATTAAGGAGATAGGGAACACCTGTCACCTCTCCACACGGTCTCCAGTGCCACCTAGAGGCTAAGTACAGTGAACAACACCAGAAAATAGACACAGCAAACAGATCCTGACAGCTACAGTGGTAACAGCATAGAAAAAACATTAGAAGAATATTTAATTAATGCCACCGTAACAATGCACTTACCCAGCTAAGTGAAAAACTAGAAAACAGATATTTTCTGTTGTAAAATACACATGGCTGATTAGTCTTGTAACCTTATTTACTCTTCTAAAATAAAGATACTTTGAGCTTCTTAAGACTGCAGTGGCATGGGGTGGCTTTTGAACCCTGGTCGATAGTAATCTTTTAATCCACACAGGACAATCATTACACAACAATCGCCTGTTATTAGTGATCAAATGAGATAAAACAAGGCAACATCTTACCAGTTTAAGCACATAATAAAGTTGTTATGATTACATTAAGATGTATTTCACAATAAAGTTTCTTTTGTGAGAAAGACTCATGGTAACAGCTAGAAAAAGAGAAGCGAAATGTGTTATTTCTGGTATTGTGTAAAACAATGTCTTATTTTATTCTCAGAGCCGCAGCTCACTTCCTCTCATGAGAGAGGAATTTGAGGACCCGAGGTCAGCCCTAAATAAATTGTTCCAGAGGGTTCAGATGGCAACATATTTTAGTTTAAGCATTTCTCTAATGCTAAAGCTAAAATGGACCTAAAATTCAACTTGGTGAATACTGCATGTCAGCATTTAAATAACCTGCTTCAGTATGGCCAAATCAAAAAAGACAAACTTTTTTTCCCACATTGAACAACTAACAGGATTGAAATGTTATTTTATTTACTCCAAGGAATCACGAAACAAATGGAAGCCGTCAAGATTGCACGGATCTTCAAATTACAGAGATTAATTGCTTAAGAAAAATAAGTCCCAAAAGTGCAAAGAACAATTTGCTCTTTTTGCAACTTGACAGCTGATGTGAGAGCTTCCAGCTGCTGTCTGCAGCCGTAAGCCAAGCTGGAGAGATAACAGAGCCTGTTAACAGGGAGGGGAATTTATATTACAGACACGAAGACATCTGCATAATGCTTTCCTGAATGAAATTTTCCACAATGTACCTTTGGCATCTGTCCTCATGATGGACATTCGCTGCAGCAATCGCTAAACACACTCATAAAAGTAAGTCACTTTAGCCTTAAGTCATCCCTCAGTGCTGCGTGAAAAATAGATGCTGCTAAAACATGCACATTTCTTGTCTTTTGATTGCTTTTTTTCATTAAATGAATTATGTGTTATTTATGTAAGTATGTGTATTTGTAAAGTATGTTGAATGACAAGTTGTAAACAGAAAACCCACTAGAAAGTAAGTACTGGGATCAACCAGATGGGTTCTGGATATTATTTCACACTTTCTGATGTGGTTCTACATGGTATATTCAGGTGGATGTGTCACATACATATTTTGTGGGTATAGGCCAAAAAAATTTAATTTTGATCTGATTTGAATTGCTTTCAACAATATAGATTTGTGGAGTGAGAAGAAGTTAGACGTATCTACAGAGCCTCCCACCTGAGCTGTAGATCGCTGCAGCTTCTTCAGAGTTACACAGGCCTCTTGGCTGTTCCTCTGATTAATGCTCTTCTTGCCCAGCCTTACAGTTTAGGCGGACAACCATGTCTTGCTGGGTTTGCAGTTGGGCAATGCTTTTTCATTTTCAGATGATGGATAGAAAACTATTTTGTGAGATGTTCAAAGCATTTGATCTTGTTTTATAAACAAAGCAGGGTTTAAAATTCACACACTTATATCCCTGGCATGCTTGATGTGTTTTTTTCTTAGTTATCATGTTGCTGTTTGTTTGGTAATGTTCTCTAACAAACATCTAAGACCTTTACAAAACAGAAACTCCACCCTGAAGTGGTAGGCCACATACAATTACTAAGACTGAGCTGCACAGATCACCAATTTTCTGCAGAGCTAATAGCAACAGACCTCCAAACTCCATCTGACCTTCAGATTAACTCAAGAACATTGTATAGAAATTTTCAGGGAATGTTTTTTGATGGCCAAGCAGCTGCATCAAAGTCTTACTTCAACAAGTGCAATGCAAAGCGTTGGATGCAGTGGAGTAAAGCACACTGCCACTGGACTCCACATGGAGACATGTTTAGAGAAACAAATCACAGCATATGAATGATGGGTATGGCCTCTTGGTTTTAGTTAAAGGAACTCTTAATGCTTTATAATACCTACACATTTTTGACAATTTCATAACTTTGTGGGAACAATTTGGAGATGGCCTCCTCCTGTTTCAACACGCTGGTGCACTAGCACACAAAGCAGGGTCCCTCAAGACATGGATGAGCGAGTTTGATCGATCTGGAAGAACTTGAATAGGCTAGACACCAAACCAACCAAACAATTTTGGGATGAATTAGAGCTGAAACAACAAGCCAGGCCTTCTCATCCAACATGAGTTTTTGACCTCAAAACCGCCTTCTGGAACAATAAATTCAAACACTCCTAAACCTTTTGCAAAGCGTTCCCAGAAGAGGTGCAGCTGATATGCAAAAGATGGGATCATATCAAACCCTAAAGAGATTAAGGTGAATAGTTTTGGTAATATATTGCATGTGACATAATTTAGCTGCAGATTCTGTACTAATCTTACATTGAAAGATAATATCACTAATGGGTAAAGCAACAAATCTGCAAGAATCTACTTTATTCTCCCCAAATGGGACATAGTTTGTCTGCACAAAGATATTGTTTTACATGCATATGTGCTGTTCTTTGCTTGGACTCTAGCTCTGCAGCAGGTCATGGTTCATTCAGAATAAACATTTTAATTTACTAATCTCATATTGAGGATGGAAATATGGCCCGATCGTTTCCGGTTCTTGGTCTAGTTGTGTGCTGCTCTTCGACGCACATTCCTCTCAGTGCAGCAGAAACACAAGTCCACAGGGGAAAAGGAAAATGAGAGGTTTAGCAAGCAACAGGAAAACCGCTAAGAGAACACATTCCAGGCGCGCAGAGTCTGGACGGAACAATAAGGGGTGGGACAAAAACTCCATGCCTACAACTATTTAAAAATCTCTAATCTCGCCTTTTAATCGGGAACACGGACGGCAGCTGAAGAGTTCTCACTTAATGGGAACCGAGTCCAGTCTGTCGTCTCTTGTGAAGCCAGTCAAAGCGGAAGGAGTCTGGTCCAAAGCCCCACGAGGATGTTCCTGTTGTGGGTTTTATCAGCGCAGATTTGGACCCAGATGAGATAGGCGTCATCGAGCGCGCTGTGGACTCAGACATCCAGCTCTGAGGTCCTTTATCTTTCTTTTTCCTAACTGTTTTGTTGTTGTTGTTGTTTTACCACTACTTTCATTTTTCCGTGTGCGGTGAAGTGAAACCAGAAACGCTGCGGGGAAACTTTTCTTTCTCACAGAAACTGCGGCTGGTTCGTCATCGAGGGCAGCGGGGAGGATGTGAGATCTCTCCGGATGAAACATCTGCAGCTGGGCCTTCCAACTCTTATTTCATTCTCATAATGACGCCAAATTTACCTCCAACGCTGCATTAAAGTGTCTATTTCCGTTTTGCTTGTGATATGGGCGACGTGTGGTGTTCACATCTGTCAAGTTAACAGCGGAGCAGAAAACAGGTAATAATTGCACTTTTTTTCCGTAACTTTCAACCGTTGCTTAATAGCATAATTAGTGCTTATGTGTAACGAAACAGAAGCAATTAACATTAATCACTTTTAAAAGCGGCTCACATGTTTCCAGATGTGAACAGGTGTAAACAAGTTTACACAGGAAATTATTAGTTTTCCAACCGAGATTTATACGTATATAACCTGGTGTCCAATCATTTATCATAAAGACTCTAGACTTTTCAGATAAAAAAGCAAATTTGTAATCAAATGAAGTAGATAATTAATCCATATATTTGCATTATCAGTAGTTCCTTGCTGTATTTTTAGTATTCGGTTAATTTAAATCCCCAGCAATGAGCAATTCTATTTTTATTTTTTACTGAATTTTCAATTACAAGTTGATTTTAACGGCGACAGATGTCTAAGCCATTGGACTTCATTGGGTTAAGATATTATTAATAAACTGACAAGTTTTAAAAAGATAATTTAAAAAAAAGACAATCAATGCCTTCAGACTAAAATTGATTTTAGTTAACAGACTATCTATCTCATGTATTTTGTATAAATGGAAAACTTTAATGGAAAACTTGAATCTTTATTACTGGGATTTTTTGTAGTAGACCAACCCGAAGTAGTTTATAATTGTGAAGTAAAGGAGCATTTTTGTTTTGTTGAGGTTTTTGGTTTTTTTTTTGCAAACAAACATCTGTAAAGTGTGGTGTTTATGTATTCAGCCCTCCTGAGTCAATGCTAAGTAAAGCTACCTTCTGCTGCAATTACAGCTGCAGGGCCTTTGGAGTATGCCTCTTCCAGCTTTTCTCACATCTAAAGAATGAATTATTCTTCCATGCTTCAATGCAAAATAGCTCAAGCTCAGTCAGATTGGATGGACAGCATCTGTGAAGGACATTTATGAAATCATCCAATTGGATTTAGGTCTAGGCTTTGACTGGCCCATTCTATTAAAATGTTTAGGGTTATTGTCCTGCTGCTATAGGTGAACTTCTACCTCAGTCTGAACTCCTGTAAAAGGGTTTTAGTTCAGGATTATGTTATATTTAGCTCTATTTGCCTCCCATCAATTCTTACCTGCTTTTCTTTTCTTCCTGCAAAAAAAGCATCTCCACAGCATGACGCTGCCACTCACGTGTTTCAACATGGCAGTGGTTTGCTCAGTGCAGTGTCATTTTTCCTTCACATATAATGTTTTGAATGTAGGTTAAAAAGGCCAATGCTATTAACATCTGACCAGAGCTTCTTCTTGTGGCAAACTGCAAACCAGACTTTGTATCACTTTCTCTTGATAATGGATTCCTTCCATAACAGTCAGATTTGTACAGTATAGTGAAGGGCTAATGGTTGTCTCTGCAGCTCCTTCGGAGTTACTGTGGGACTCTTAACCACTTCTCTGATTTGCTCTCCTTTGTCAGCATAGGTGGACTATCATTTCGGGGTATCATGATCGTCCACTTTTCAAAAGTGATGAAACACTTTTCATTTTGAGATGACAGATTGAACAGTGCTCTCTGAAACGCTTAAAGCTTTTAATATTGTTTTAAAACCTAACCCTTCTTCAAGCCTGTACACAACTTTGTCCCCGACCTGTCTGCTCCCTGGTCTTCAGGATTTGTTCTTTAATGTTTTCTTACAAACCTCTCAAACGTTCTCTAAACAAGATTGGACCTTTACCGAAAAAGATTGGATTTATACTGAAATTAAATCACACACAGGTGGAACCTATTTACTAATTAGGGGACTTTGGAAGGAAAATGGTTGACATGGACTTTATTTAGGCATATAAGAGTTAAAGGGGGATGAATACAAATGCAGGTTTGTGTTTGTAAAAAATTAAAACTTTGCAAAACTGTATCATTTTCAGTTTCTTAATTATGTAGACATTTGTGTAGGTCTGTGTATTGTTGCTACATTTTTGTGGTTATGGGTAAAATCCAAACTAGGCATACACTACCAGTCAAACATTTCCTTTCCATTCAAAGGGTTGTCTTTATTTTTCAGTAATGAAAGCAAAAGGGAGCTATTTTGAAGAATCCAAAATATAAAATATGTTTTAAGTTATTTCACATTTTTTTGTTTGCTACATAATTTGATATACTTTGGCTGCATAGTTTGAATGTCTTTACTATACATGGACAATGCTGAAAGTAATATAAACAAGGTAACACCATTGAACGATAAAGGTGTGTCCAAACATTTGACTGGTAATGTATATTTTGAGTTTTTGCTTAATGAGCAAGTCTACACCTTCAATCAAGGACCTTCTGGTTGTGGTTCTCCTCCTTTTAACTTATCTTTCTCTCCCACTGATTTACACCAACACAAACATGCCAGGAGCTATTTGACCTTCCAGACTGCAGGTCATCTTTCCATGTGACTGCTGGTGTTTGCTCATCAGGTGCATGTTTTTCACACTCATACCCAAGCCTCATATTTGTGTTCTTTTTGTGCGTTTCCCTTTATTGTTTTTATTCTGTCTATACTGTCTACAAAGCAAAGTTTGTGTGTGCAGTGGAGTCCAAAGAAATTGGCATTTACTTTTCATAGACAAACTTTGATTTCAGCTTTAATTTAAGTTGCGTTGTTTGCTTTGGGGCTTTAAGGCTCATGATAGACACTTTTACTGCAACATGTTAACATTTATTATCAAGTAAAACATTTAATCTGGAGAAAGAGACAGTTTGTGTGAGATGAAGCCCAGCAGAGGGGTGGGCGACGATGAGTATGTCGTGCCGTGCCCAACTCATCCCACCACTGTAAGCATACAGTCATACAGATGGAATGAGAGATCTGCTTCCCCGAGTCAGAGCCATACAGATGAGAGGAAGAGATGACAATGGATGTTTTCCCCTGGGTCACGTGGGTGTAGCTTTGGATGGAATGGAGACAAACAGGAGCAAGCTTAGAGAGGAAGGGTGCTAAGTATAAAGTCTGTACGGCTGCGATGGGGGAAGTGATTTCTCTTCTCTGAGATCTCAGAGACATAAAAGCTCTTCAACTGGGGTCCTTAGATCAGAATTTGTCCAGTTTGTGTGGGGGGTTTGGGATTGTGTTTATGCCAACCATCAGATTTACCTTTTTGGTTTAGGTTGTATTTGAAAAAAGCTACATGATTCAGGAAATACTCTATTTTGGGTGATAGGACATGGCGTCTCGTGGTTTTAGCATGGTCTGCACATCGAGTTCAACTGCTAAACTTCAACCCCAGACAAAGCAGCATCTCAGAATAGGTGTTAATATATACAGGGGTTAGACAATGAAACTGAAACACCTGTCATTTTAGTGTGGGAGGTTTCATGGCTAAATTGGACCAGCCTGGTAGCCAGTCTTCATTGATTGCACATTGCACCAGTAAGAACAGAGTGTGAAGGTTCAATTAGCAGGATGAGAGCACAGTTTTGCTCAAAATATTGAAATGCCACACAACATTATGGGTGACATACCAGCGTTCACAAAGGGGATCAAATTGTTGGTGCACGTCTTGCTGGCGCATCTGTGACCAAGACAGCAAGTCTTTGGTGGTGTATCCACACTAGCCACGGTCTCAGGGTAATGTCAGCATACCACCAAGAAGGAATCGAACCACATCCTAACAGAGTTAACTGTGGACGCAAGAGGAAGCTGTCTGAAAGGGATGTTGCGGGGGCTAAGCCGGATTGTATCAAAAAAACATAAAACCTACGGTGCTGCCCAATCATAGGCAGAATTAAATGTGCACCTCAACTCTCTGTTTCCACCAGAAATTCCGTCGTGTGGAGCTCCACAGGTTCAATATACCGGCCAGGGCTGCTATAGCCAAACCTTTGGGTCACTCATGCCAAGCAAACGTTGGTTTCGAATGGTGGCAGGAGCGCAACATCTTGGGCTGTGGACATGTGTAACATGTAGTGTTCTTCATGATGAGTCCACCTTTACTGTTTTTCCCCACATCCGTGAGAGTTACGGTGTGGATAAGCCCCAAAAAAGCATACCACCCAAACTGTTTTGCATGCCCAGAGTGACGCATGGGGGTGGATCATATGATGGTTTTGTGGCGTGTGGTGATATCATGGCATTCCCTTGGGCCCATACCTGTGCTAGATGGGCTCAGTGCCAAGGACTACCTGAACCATCTTGAGGACCATGTGCATCCAATGGTTCAAACATTGTATCCTGAAGGCGGTGCCAGGTGTATCAGGATGACAATGCACCAATACACACAGCAAGACTGGTTAAAGATTGTTTGATGAACATGAAAGTTAAGTTGATACATCTCCCATGGCCTGCACAGTCACGCAGATCTAAATATTGATTGAGCCACTTTGGGGTGTTTTTGGAGGAGCGAGTCAGGAAACGTTTTTCTCCACCAGTATCACGTAGTGACCTGAGCCACTGTTCATGCAAGAAGAATAGGCTTAAATCCCTCTGACCACTGTGCAGGAGTTGTATATGTCATTCCCAAGACGAATTGACGCTGTATTGGCCACAAAAGGAGGCCCTACACCATACTAATAAATTATTGTGGTCTAAAACCAGGTGTTTCAGTTTCATTGTCCAACCCCTGTATATTGCTATCAAATTGCACATATTTAGAAGAAATCTGACACATGATTTCACACTTTGCTTAGCAGAATAAATTCCTTTTATTGCCTGTTTTCATCTGGAGGACAGAATAAACTGCACGAACTGTTAAAACGTGCAATTTAATTGAAATTTTTTTTTTAAATTTGAGGACATAAACTGTTTTTTGTCTGGTTTCCGTTTTGTCACATCTCCCACTATCTAATGATATGACTAATGCAGCGTGAAACTTCCTGTAGAATGCACTTACAGTAGTTGTCTTCAAGCAGATGCATCTAAACTAAAGGAGGATATCCAAAGCCTTGTGCTGACATTTGCAGGTTTCACTGTCAACTGTGTGCAGTTTAAATGTCACAGACCATCGTCAGTTTCTTTTTTGCATTTTGTGACATTACAACAGGAAACTCCAGTAATTTTTAACACACTGACAAGGGATTTTATTAAGTTGCTTTTTTGTAGAAGCAAAAAGATAAATGTTTCTTAAACTTTTTTTACAAATAGAAATCTGGAAAGTGTGGCATGCATTTGTATTCAGCCTCTCTGAGTCAATACTTTGAAGAACCACATTTAGCTGTAATTACAGCTGCAAGTGTTTTGGGGTATTTCTCTACCAGCTTTACAAGTCTAGAGTATAGAATTGGTAAATTGAGTGTCTTTGAAGATCAATTTTCAATTCTTTCCCACATATTCTCAGCTGGATATAGGTCTGGACTTTGACTGGGACATTCTAACACATGAATGTGACTCTCCACTATCCATCTCAATGTTGCGCCTGTTTGTATGTTAGTGTTGTTACACTCCTCGCTGGAATACTAAATCCTACTCCCTGGTCTCAATTAGTTTGGTATGGATGTCTGACCACTCCTGTCTTCTATCCTGTCTCCCTGGCTGCAATCAGCAGATGATGATCCCTGTGGCTGCTGCAGTGCAGTGGCAATCTGTGGCATTCCAAAGCACCTGTGTCTTCCCTGATTTATACGACTCTGACAAGCAGATGTGCCAGATTTTTGAAGCCATCGTGTGAGTAGATATACGCCTTCCTTCTTCTGTCATTTGGTTTTCGACCTTGCCTTGCTTTCTTGGATTTTGCCTCTCTGCCTGCTCCTTGTCGGACTGTTGGATTTTGGTTTTCGTTAACCCTAGTTTCCTGCTTCTGGTTTCTGCCATCTGACTGCCCCTTGACCATGACGTTCCGATCATTTGACCCAGTTTCTGTCCCTGGATTGATTGAGCCATGCCAGCCCTTGGAATTAGTGTCAGCCTAAATCCATCTGCCTCATCTACCTGCGCTGTGAATCCCTGCCTGCACCTTCACTGGGGTTTCCCAATCTGGTTTTCAAGTTCTACCCAAGACAAAAGTCAGTTAGTGACTTTTCGTCCTTGCAAGATTCTGAGAAACTTTAAGTCACTAATCCTTCTCTCTGCTTCAGTGATCCCCGGAAGATGTGTGGAGTTTAACCTGAGTGACGTTTTCCTGTGGCTGAATAAACCTTTTAATCTTTCAGTTCTGTGTCTGGCTGAATCTTGGGTCCGCCTTTTTCTGACTCGTGATAGTAATTTACGGAATCTAACATGTTTTTCTAGGATTGACTAGCAGCGTGATGTGCAGTATCAGTGTTCTGTCACGCAGCGTTGTGCATGTACCCCAAAAAGTTCAATTTTTGTGTCATCTGACCAGAGCACATTGTTTCCGGTGGGCTGGCTCTCTGCAACTACAAACTCCTGGGTTTGTGGCAAACGAAAATGGATCTTCTTTGCGGTCCTTCACAGTGGCTTTCTGCTTGCCATTCTTCTACAAAACACTGATTTTTAGACTGCACAACCCATAGTTGTCCTGTCAACAGAGTCTCCCACATGTGTTGTGGATCTCTGCAGCTTCTTCAGAGTTACCAATGGGCCTTTTGGCTACTGCTCTGATTAGTGCTGTTAGTGTCATGCTTGTCTGCTCAGGTGGACGACCATGTCTTAGTAGGTTTTTAGCTTTGATTCTTTCCATTTATGGATGATGGAATGAACTGTGCTCATTTTAAAACCAAACCCCCGCTTTAAACGTTCTTCACAACTTTATGATGGGTCGCCCAAGTGACCCAACCAGCCTGGTTTGTTTATTAGCATGACTACATTTATACCGAGATTAAATTAGACAGGTTAACTTTACTTAGTAATTAGTTGACTTCTGAAGGCAGATGGTTTTCCTGGATTTTGGGGATGAATGGAGATTTTTATTTCTAAAGGAATTATCACCCTTGTAATCTAACATTTAAGATTATGAAATCTGATAACTCACTAAATTATGAAGCAACTTGACAAACATTTTCAAAAAAATGTAATGCTGTGGTTTGAGAACTTTGCAAATGCAAGGAGACATGTATGAAGAGCTGCAGCACAACCTGTCTGATATGTTTCTGCATCTTAACAATTAAAGTTAGTTTAAATGCAGCATAAATAAGTCCTCAAATGTCGGCCTGGTGTAGTCCAGAACATCAGATCATGTTAGTTTGGATACATCTAGATACATCTAAGATAGAACTGGATGGATTAGTTAGGTGTGATCTACGTTTATGCCATTTCATATTCAATCATTAAAACTATTTTACTGGAACTTTCCAGGTCTTCTAAACAGACCAAACAGACATGGTCAAAAGGGTCAACCTAGATTGCTGTGCATTGCATAAGCTTATGAACCTTTTGCTATATCATTGTATGGTGTCTTATTTACTGATCTCGGTTGGATCTGGACTGAATTTTAAGTGCATGAAAGTGAAAATTTCCTGCTTATTTTTGTTCTTTTTCATGTTATGCAGGCCTATACACACCTGCATTGCAGATAACACTGGTACTTTGTGCGTTGAAAGCAAAATTGGAAACTTAGGTTATTTGTAATGCCTAAACAACAATGAAATGTTTTATACCTATATCCCTGGCCAAGTTCTTGCCTGTGCACAATAAAGTGACAAAATGGTCGAAGACAGCAACTAAAACCCGCAAAATGACAGGTTCCTTTAAAACATCAATTAGGAGGACAGGACTTGAACTTTGATGTTGAAATTGTTTTTTCTTTTTGTGAAAAATGCAATTTAAAAAAGAGTTTGGTTCTATTTGATATGTGTAGATCCACCATTCCTCTTTCTGTACCCATGTAATCCTGGTAAAGCTTGGCAGAATGCTGGCATGTATATCCAGGCAGTCAATGGGCAGGCGGCAGGGTACACAGACACAAACAACCATGCACACGCGTCAAAGGACACTTTAAATTTGGCAATTAACATAACATGAATGTTTTTGGAAATAAAACCCATGGATGCACCAGGATAACATGCAAACTAGAAACAGAAAGACCCTGCCGCTCCACCTTGTTAACAAAACCACCTCAAAGGCGGGTTTGTATATCTTGGCAGGTGTTTCGTATATGTCAGGATTTTTAGACTCATGTTTGAGATTAGAAAAGGTCATGTTTAAACCCATTATTTCAAAATAAATGCTGTCTGAAATAAAGGTGCCAGAGAGCCCACGGACCATTTATACTTATTTCTTCAATCCAAAACCTTTTTCCTTTGTTTTTGTAATCCTCTTTTTGGCAGATTTAGTGTATAAATATGCAATAAATTTACATTACACTTGTGGTTTAATAACTTACTGGTGCCAACAGAAGACAGCATTTAATTTGAGGCACAACAGTGAGTTCCCTTTGATACAGAGAGTTTCATTCACTGAAGTCAGAAAGGCTGATTCGATTTCTGGACTTGATCAGGATGATTGAGTTGCACTCTCTTCAAATTCCTAGTAAATAGCACCGCATCTATCTAGTGACTTTTTTGCTCAAAAGCAGACTTTGTTGCGCTCAAATCTGATTTCAATTAATTTATTAAACTTGTAAAATTACAGCAATCATTTCTCAAAAAAAAGAATTTTTCTATCATCAATTGAGCCCAAAACACTTTGCAAACTGGATTTAAATAAGACGAAGGTGTAAAAGCCTTTTTAAGTTGATTTACAAATGCCTTTCCTAAAGAATATGCTGACTGCTTTATTTGTTTAATTAAAGAATTTCATGCTTAATTTAGTGTTGTGCAGCAAAATGAAAAATTCACATAATTTTTTGTGACTATAGTTTTTAGAAAAAGATTTTTGGCCCCTGAGGACTTTTGACTTGACGAAAAAGTTTGGACCTCACTGCACTAGATAGATTTTCTGTGTTTCTGCTGAAGAAAAGCATCTCCGCAATATGATACCACCGCGACCGTGGTTCACTGTGGGGATGGTGTTTTCAGGGTTTTCAGTTAGTTTACTTCCACACATAGCATTTTAAATGAAGGCCAAAAAGGTTAATTTTGGTCACATCTGACCTAGAGCATCTTCTACATGAGTGTTTTGGTCTCCACACAGCTTGTGGCAAACTGCGTGGTCCTCTTATTGCTTTCTTTTAACAATGACTTTTTCTTAAACAAAGACCAGGTTTGCAGAGAGCACAACTGATAGTTGTTGGTTTGCCGTCCACGCCTGAGCTGTGGATCACTGCAGCTCCTCAGGAGCTACCATATGGCCTCTTCCCTTATTTTTGATGCTCTTTCCAATTTTCTGATGATGGACTTAACAGTACTCCATGAGATTCTCAAAGCTTGGGACATTGTTTTATTGGCCAAACCTGCCTTAAACTTCTCTAAATCTTTCTCTCTGTCTGCTGTGTGTCTTGATCTTCATGATGCTGTTTGTTTATTAATGTTCTCTGTCAAACCAATAAACCTTCACAGAACAGTAAAATTAAATCAAACACAGTTGGGCTCTATTTACTGGGCAACTTCCAAAGGCAACTAGGTTGCAATGGATTTATGAACATTACACTTTTCAGATTTATTTAATCATTTATCCTTTCCCTTCCACTTCACTAATATGCACTACTTTGTGATGGTCTATCACATAAATTCTCATTAAAAATATTGAAGTTTTATCAAATTTGTTTTAATTACAAATAAAAAGTTAAAAGGGGGAATCACAGGAAAACCAGAACATGGAGCATGGGCAGAGTAACAGAAGAATGCAGCAAGGAACATTGAAAACCATGAGCTTAAATATTGAGGCAGGGTTGGAAAATGACAAATAAGAGGGTTAGATAAGGGGTATATAAATCAGAGGAAATGTAAATGGTCTGTACTTGTAAAGCACTTTATCTTGTCTGAGGACCCTGAGGTGCTTTGCACTACAAACAGTCATCTACCCATTCATAGACACATTCACACACTAACAGTGGTGAGCTACATTGTAGCCAGAGCTGCCCTGGGGCACACTGACAGAAGCGAGGCTGCCATACAATCGGTGCCACCGGTCCCCCTGACCAGAATCAGCAGGCAAGGCGGGTGAAGTGTCTTGCCCAAGGACACAATGACTGAGAAGGATGAAGCGGGGGTTCAAACCAGGAACCCACTGGTAACAGGACCGACTTCTACCATCTACCAGGCTGAAAAGGATCTTGAAACCAGAAGGCCTGAAAATGACATGAGAGACAAAAGCAAAATGCAAAGATAAAAGAACACAAGAAATAATAATTTTGAAAAAAGAAACTAAACACAAACGAATTAACCTACATGGCAAAACCCTAATAGCAATCATAAACAACTGAATATGACAAGGCCTTTGTAACAGTAATAAACCCAGAAATAATTAGAAAAGAACACAAAAGAAAACCAAAACACAAACAGCTGTGGATCATGGCAAGTTCTTAGAACGAAGAATTAAGCGATGTGAACACTGTTGCAAGGCACTGTATTGTGGTCATATTTAATAGCATTTTCATAGAGAATAGTAAAAATAATTGCTATGGAGCTAAACTCATTTAGTTCATGTAATTAAAAATAGCTAAAAACAAAATACAAGTGATTTAAAGTGGACACATCTGCACTGATGCTGTTAGAATGTGTTGTTTCACTTACAGTAAATGTTTGATTCAAGGCTCTCTTAAGCTAAAAGTGTGTGTATTGCAGCCCTCTCGTTTGCGTGACTCCCAGCACCGTCGCCCTAAACAATGAGCAGACCTGAGTCTCGCCGGCCAGCCGGGTGGGGCCACTCAATGGCAGGAAGCACAGCCATCAATATTTACTCTGCGAGCAGGCTAGCTGTGGAGTCGTCAGGCCTGGAGCCCGCATAGCACAGCGCCACAAACAGTCCGAGAACACACACACAAACACACACAAACACACTCAAGTGCCTTTTTAGCCCGTTTCCCCTTAAGCCCCTTTTTCCCACCCAGTGCAATTAAAACACAGTCAGACAGGCTGGATCCTCTGGTTGTTGTTTTTGACCTCATAGCTTCCTGAATGGACCCGACTTCAGCCACAGCTCAGCTCCTCATGGACACAACTATTAAGTTTCCATCTGTAAACTCAAACCAAGCAGCAGCTGAGATGTCTTGTTTTTCTGGAGCACTTCTCTGTTCCTAAGTAAAATTAAAAAAAACTTGTGCTAACATTGTTTCTCTTCTGTTTATTTCCATCTCACAGTGATGGGAAGCTCTGCTCTGCTTACAGTTCTGTTAGCAGGAGTTTTTCTCTTGACTTCCAGCATTCATGCAGGTGAGTTAAAGGTAACGTGTTTCTTTTTCTTTCCCATGAAGCGTTCACTTCTTTAATTCACCAATAGTTCTACATATTCCACTGAAACAAAACGGTTTGTGTCCAACCAACAAGCTCAGACAAGATCAGTGTTTACTAGCTGCCTGACATGATGAGCAGAGTAAAAGTAAATGAGAGGCAGAAGAATATTTTCTAAAACCACTTCAAGAGGGAAATTACTTAAATGCAAGGATGTCTGCCTTTCAGTCAAAAATTGCCTCTGGCAGTTTAAACAATGTCACATTCCTGCTACTGGTGGCAGTTTTAATAAGGGGGTATTTGTGCCATTTTATGCACAATATATTAGAATATCATCGAGGAGATAATTTATTTCAGTAATTAAATTAAAAAACATGAAACTTAAATAAAATACTAATTAAACGCAGAGGGACATATATCAAATGTGTTTTTTTTTTGTTTGCTTTGATCAGTGTAGCGTACAGCTAAAGAAAACCTAGTTTTAAGTATTTAATTATTAAGTATTTAATGCAGATACTGTTCAGCACATGGAAATACTTTTCAGTAGGCCCGCATGTATGTGTTAAAACCCTTTTTTATGGTCTTGTGTGATATTCAAATTTTATTGAGAATCTTGGTTTTTGGTCCATGTACTTTTGTGTTCATTCATTATTTTATTTCTGGAAGTGAAGTCATATTCTGAAAACGGTGTCTGTTTGGTTTTCTGATTCGTATGAATCAAAGAAAAAAACAGAAATTGCTTTATTTTGCTTTAAAAAATCCGTGTATGGTTCGTTCATTGGTTTTTGCATCGTTTTTCCGTTTCAAAATAATGTAAGGATTATGATTATTGATTAATTAATATTTATCAAAAATTATAATTACAAATCATAATTCAGCAAAATAATTTCTTCACCAAAATCATTACTTACAAATAGAAATCAGAGATGTCCTCTGGTGTTGTGATTAAGGGCTCAAAGCTCTTAATAACTACAATTAGCTATTCATCATTAATAATTGATAAATTATTAACCAAAACCACAAAATGTCACTGTTTATTTAACCGCTCGACCGAAGGTGGGGGAACTTCGACCGTGTTTTGACGGATAAATCACTCTTGCACGAAATAAACACAAATGCTTCTCTTAATTATATATAGGAAGATTTATTGAACCCATATAGCCCTGATATACCACCATCCTGGTCCAAAAAAACCTTTGCCTGACTAACAAGCACCATTCTACGCAAAGGGATAAAAACGACTCCCTAACAATAATAATAAGATAAAATATATGCACATTTAGTGTCTATGAAGATAAAACCAGCAGTTTTATGGACAAAATGTGCAATTTGGGTTAACTTGGAAAGAGAAGTCCTCCTGGTGTGCTGATGTCTCGATTGCAGCGATCAGCTGCTAGATGGTTGGCTGCGCTCTTAGCTTCTAGCAGCTGGTTGCCCCAAATCTCGAACAAAGAGTCATAAAACTCTGAGGTGGGAACTCAGTGGAAAAACTCTAGTAATAGAGTTCTGTAATAGAGGTCAGGCGAGGCCCAGACCGCAATTGCTTTGAATGAAAAACTTTTAAAAGTCCAACTTCTAACTCCTGGCTGATTTGGGATCAGCCGGACAAAACATGAACACACACGATTCAGCAGCGCTTGCGCAGCAAATCAAAACACAGCTCAGCATAAAACACTTCAATCAGTATTGCATGCTACAAGTTGATACCTTAGATTAACTACTGGTGATTCTAAATCACCTTAACTCTGCCTCATCCTGCCCAGACTCCTAAATGTACCTATCCGATTTAATATAAAAGAAAAGAACGAAATTACTTTGACGTTGATATCTTCTCTCCACCGGTTGAGGATGGGTCAGGTCTGAAGGCGTTTATTTTCTTTCTTTTTTTTTTATTGAATTAGAAAAACAACAATTCCAACAAATAAAAAAGATGTGGTTTTCTAATTTTAAAAGAAAGCCATGTTTTATATTTTGCTAGTTCACCATGTAAGACATTTCGGCGGCGCCAGATACTGGCAATGGCAACGCTCGAACCCAGCATTGGTTAAAGAACTTGTGCGAAATTCTGTTTCCCTGAAATAATCTGTTTCCCAGGCAACACTGACGTTACACCATGTTACTACATGTGTTTCACCACATAGTTCTTTAGGATTAGGTATGAGTCCTGTGAGGTTAGGTTAGTGGACAGCAGACTGGTGAGGAGAATCTGCTGAGGCAAGCACACAGCCCATGTGAAGCAACAGCGCCTCCTGGAGTCACAATTATTTCAGGGGAACATAATTTCGCACAAATTCTGTAATCAGTGCAGGGATTGAGTGCAGCCATCACCAACTACTTTGTAGAAATCGGCACACCGATAATACGCCGCAGGTCGCTTACCTGAAAGCCCTCTTATTAAGACGTCCTACCTGTGCAAGTTTCATTTTGTCTAAGGTTACGGTAAATCTTATTTAATTTATTTTATGTCCTATTTTCCTTGAGTATTATTTCTTGTTTTAAATTTACAGTGAGCTTGTAGGAAATTTGTAAATGACTTTAGTTTTGACTTCTGTAATATCGTTATTATACTGTAAACCAAATTACTCCCATTGTTTAGCGTAAACCCCGTGAATCACGACAAACACGGTCTTTTTTGCGGTCTATTTTGTGCCTCTAATTATACTACATTTCTATATTTTTGAATATTGGTTATTCTGTATCACTTTATCACTTTATGTGTGACCTGTGTGGTCGATGGGCCCATTTTGACTATGCCAGATATAATAATCACGCAACTTATTTATTAGCAAAGTATGTGCAGGGATAACATGTATTTGTAGATGTCTATTTAATTTATTTGGAGTTAAAGTTAATGCTCGTCTTAAAACGGTTTCATTCTTTCAGTCTTCTTCAAGTTAGATATTCTGATGATTCATACGAATCAGAAAACCAAACTGACACCTTTTCCAGAATTTGATTTCACTTCCAAAAATAGAATAATGATTGAATGCAAAAGTGCACGCACCGTTTCTCATTAGATGTAAGCCATAATCATGAAAATTAACCAAAATAAAGAGTTGAAATACACCACTCTGTGGTCATGAACCTATGTCATATATGAGTTTCACTTTTCAATTGCATCACTGTAATCGAATTTTGTGATGATTGCCTTAATGACTAAAATGTACCTGTGGATTATTTAAACATTTAGAGCTTTTTTAACACAACAGTATATCACATGAGTTCAGATCATCCCCAGGCAATAAAGGAAACGTGTAGGCCTAATAATAACCTCAGGCTTACATTTCGTACTCTGTTGTCTCATTCAGACATGTTTGTAGTTTCAGACCAAAATTACCTCCCCCGCTGAACCACACAAGCTGGCTTTTGATGTAGCATCATGCGGCAGCACAGGAAAAAGGGTTAACATATTTTCTCAGTGTTATAACCGGTGTTTTCCCCAAAGGAAGTAATTTCTGGCCTTCAGCCTCTGATTTCAGATAAAATACTTTTTTTTCACAGAAGAATATTCATTTTTATTTCTTTCCGGGACAGTCGATTTCTTACATCACTGTTGTCTAAGGAGACTTCATTTTTTCTCTAACCATTATTTTGTTCTTGTGCCTCAGAGAAACATGATGACGGTGAAGAAGAGACGCTGCTGTGCACCTGTGAGAACACCAAAGGCACATGCAACAATGGAACATGCAGAGGAGACTTCTGTTTCTACACCTGGGCGCGGAGCAAGGAGGAATGGGGGTGCTTCTCCAGAAAAAATTTCAGAGAGCAGTGCTCGGGCTCCTTCCCTGGCTTTTTTGTCCACTGCTGCAAAGAGAACAAGTGCAACGAATTCCTCACGCCACCTCCAAATATTAGTCAGTACCCACAGTCATTCTTTTACAATATTTATATATCATAGCAACAAAATACTGAGCCTGAAAGATCTGAGTGATTAGTTTGCTGAAGATTACATTGATCATCTTGCTTGTTTTAGTGACAGTCCTTCAGCTTCATCTTAGACTGTAACTGGTTCCCCCTGGTGGTCACTTACAGCAAATTGGTACTTCAAGGCTCTTTCACCACTCTGATTGCACAGATGTATGTGATTCACAGAGCTTCACTTTTTTCCCATTGTGTTATGTTACAGCCTTATTCCAAAACTGATTAAAGTCATGATTTCCTTTAAAACTCTGAAAAGGTTGTTTTATTAGTTTTTGAATCTATATATGCAGATAAAGAGGTCAAATATAATTAAACATGCACAGCCTTTGCCATATGGTTCAAAAGATAGCTCAGATGCATCCTGTTTCCACTGATCATCCGTAAGATGTTTCTACACCTTAACTGGAGTCCACCTGTGGTAAACTGTTGAATGGACATGATTTGGAAAGGCTCATATCTTTCTATATGAGGTCCCACAGCTAATAGTATATTTCAGATCACAAACAAAGCATGACGTCAAAGCAATTGTTTGAAGACCTCGAGGTAGGACTGTCTCAAAGCACCAGTCTTTGGAAGGGTAGAGAAGAAGGTTCTGATGCTTTGAAGGTCCCATTAGGTACAGTGACCTCCATCAGCCATAAATGGAAGAAGTTTAGAACCAACAGACCGATTTGGGGAGAAAGACTATGGTCAAGGAGGTGACCAAGAACCATATGTTGTTGCTCTGTGGAAAGGAGAGTCTTCCAGAACGACAACCACCTCTGCACAAATCAACCAATCAGGCCTGTGGTTGCCAGATGGAGGCCCCTCCTTAGTAAAAGGCACATGACAGCCCACGTGGAGTTTTGCAAAAAGCACATGAAGGATACTCAAGGATACACCATGAGAAATAACTGAAGAAATATTCATTGGTCTGATAAGGCACAGATTGAACTCTTAGGCATGAATGCCTGGCGTCATATTTGGAGGAAACTAGGCACCTCTCATCACATGGCCAATAACATCCCTACAGCAAAGCATGGCTGGGGCAGCATTATCCTGTGTGGATGTTTTTAAGAGGCAGGGACTAGCAGACTAGTCAGGACAGAGGGAAAGATGAATGCAGCAATGTACAGAGAAATCCCTGAGGAAAACTTGCTCGAAAACTCTCTTGACCTCAAAAATGGGCCGACGGTTAATCTTTTAGCAGGACAATGACCCCAAGCATGAAGGCCAAGATATCAAAGAAGCGGCTTCAGGACAACTATGTGAATATCTTTCAGTGACCCAGCCAAATCTGAAAATGGCTGTGCACCAACGTTTCCCACCTGATGGAGCCTGAGAAGTCCTGCAAAGAGGATAAGTGTGCCAAGCTTGTGTCATCATATTCAAGAAGGCTTATCCACAAAGTATTGAGCAAAGGCTGTGAATTAAGTACATAATGTCTTAGTTTTTAATATTTTGTATATATGCTAAAATCTCGAAGCAAAACTTTTTCCATGTTGTCATTATGGGGTGTCGTGTCTAGAGTTTTGATGGGAAAAATAAATGTAATCCATTTTGGAATAATGCTGTAACATCACAAAACGTAGAAAATGTGAAGCCTGTGAATACTTTCTGGTTGGATTGTATTTTATTATTATATAGTGATACATTTCTAGTGTTAATGTCTGTTAATTTGATTATTGTTAACTATGATTATGGCTTACAGCTGATAAAAATACAAAATTCTGTTTCTCAGAAACTTTTAATATGACATAGGACCAATTTAAAACTTATTTTAATACAGAAATGTCACCCCACTTAAAGGTTTGTCAATGTGCTGTTCAGTATGTGCTGTTCAGGGCTCCTTTAGCATGGATTACTGCATCAATGCAACGTGGCATCTCCACAAAGCTTCACCTTCATTCAGGCTTACCATAAAGCTTGTCAGTGGAGGGAAGCTTGAATTGCTCTGAAATTTCTTGGTAAACAGCCTCTGCTGGCTTTGGACTTGATAAAACACAGTGGACCAACACCAGCAGATGACATGGCTCCCCAACTCATTAGTGGCTTCTGAAACTTCTTGATGGATCTTAAGCAACCTGGTTCTGTGGCTCACCACAACTCCTCTAGACTCTCGGATTTTGACCTACCAAATGCATCATTCGCTTTTATTTGAAAAGAGGACTTTGGAGGGCTGGCTTTTATTAACCGTGTAGCTTATGCATCGTGTTCTATCAGACTTTTTCCTTCCACTAAACCTTGCCAATATATTCTTGGATAAAGTATCCTGTTTGGCTTACCCTCTTTGTGGACTGTGTCGGTGACTGTCTACTGGTCAACCATCAAGTCAGCAGTCTTCCTCATGATAGTACAGGCTGATCCACTGAAAAGGTGGATCAGATATAGATATAGACTAACAGATATAGTGTGCATATGGGCCAGCATTTGTGTATTAAAAATCCCTTTTTATTGATCTTTTGTAATGTTCTGATTTTCAGAGAAACTAGTTTTTAGGAACTCTCCTCCAACCTGAAGAGGTTGGAGGAGAGTTCCTGCCCCAAGTGGAGGAGTTCTAGTATCTCGGGGTCTTGTTCACTAGTGAGGGAAGAATGGAGCGGGAGATCGACAGACGGATCGGTGCGGCTGCCGCAGTAATGGGGGCGCCGTGCCGGTCCGTTGTAGTGAAGAGAGAGCTGAGCCGAAAAGCGAAGCTCTCGATTTACTGGTCGGTCTACGTTCCTACCCTCACCTATGGCCATGAACTTTGGGTCATGACCGAAAGAACGAGATCCCGGATACAAGCGGCTGAAATGAGCTTCCTCTGTAGGGTGGCCGGGCACTCCCTTAGAGATAGGGTGAGGAGCTCGGCCATCCGGGAGGGGCTCGGAGTAGAGCCGCTGCTCCTCCACATCGAGAGGAGCCAGTTGAGGTGGCTCGGGTATCTATACCGGATGCCTCCTGGACGCCTTCCTCAGGAGGTGTTCCAGGCACGTCCCACCGGTAGGAGGCCCAGGGGACGGCCCAGGACACGCTGGAGGGACTATGTCTCTTGGCTGGCCTGGAAACGCCTTGGGCTCCCCCTGGAGGAGCTGGAGGAGGTGTCTGGGGAGAGGGACGTCTGGGTGTCTCTGCTTAGTCTCCTGCCCCCGTGACCCGGATAAGCGGAAGACGACAAGTACGAGTGCGAGTAGTTTTTAGGCTCGTTTTGCTGTAAGCTACAATCCAAAAAAATAATTTTCCCCCTTTTTTAAGAAAGAATACAATTAAATAAAACATTAACACTGACCTACAGGGTTGTTATAGGCTTTTCTAAATGTGTGTGTGGATGTGCGTGACTGAATCATTAATGTCTATTCAGATGGTGAACCGACAACAGGGCCACCTCCAGAGACCCCAGGTCCTGAGCTGTGGATTGCTGTGTCTCTGCTGCTCCTACTCACGTCTGTAAGTGTGTGTGGCTTTTTGCTATTTCTGCGATTTAGACGCACACCCTGCAAACTGAAAGACCCTGAAGACCACGGCGTCATGGTCAAAGTCCCCGCTGGAGCTGACCCCACATACGGTGTAAGGAACACCTACTAGGCGGATTACTGAGACAGAGTAAAATTACAATTTTACCGCTTAAACAAATCTGCGTCATTTGTTTCCAGGACATTTTTGATGAGTTTTGCACATCAGGAAGTGGAACAGGCCTTCCATATCTGGTCCAAAGGACTATGGCGAGACAAATCTCCCTCGTTGAGTGTGTTGGTCAGTTTTATTTCAGGGGTTTTTTGCCCTCTCTCCTTTGCCATTTTTTTTTTGTTTGTTTTTTGGTTACAACTGAGTAACTTTCCTTCTTTGTATAGGTAAAGGTAGATATGGCGAGGTTTGGAGGGGGACATGGATGGGGGAAAGTGTGGCTGTCAAGATTTTCTCCTCCAGGGACGAGCAATCCTGGTTCAGAGAGACAGAGATCTACAATACAGTGCAGCTGCGCCATGAGAACATCCTGGGTATGGCAGCTAAAGTTGTGCGAAACATCTCCTGGGTCTCATATTATACTTAAGAAAAAAACATTTTGTCATTTCAATGACGAATGTCTTGTTTGACTGAATGACCCAAAAGAGCTCTCTTCATTTTTCATAGAACAACAAAGGTTTATGGGAAAAGGTATATTGTGATGTTACTACATGTAATGCAATGTTCCATATTGATTTATTATATTTTTCACACTTCTTTAATCATTAATTATATCAAGTCCAAGGCCATGGTTCTCGACCTGAACAAGGTGGCTTGCCCTCTCGGGGTCAGAGAGGAGCTCCTGCCTCAAGTGGAAGAGTTCAAGTATCTTCCAGATTCATTTTTTCTACATCTCATGTTCTGTCTTTTAGGCTTCATTGCCTCTGACATGACATCCAAAAACTCCAGCACCCAGTTGTGGCTCGTCACTCACTTCCATGAGCTGGGTTCGCTTTATGATTTCCTGCAGTACAGGAGCCTGGAGCCAGAGAGCTGTTTGAGGATGTGCCTCTCTGTGGCTTGTGGCCTGGTCCACCTGCACACCGAGATCGTCAGCTCCCAGGAGAAGCCGGCAATCGCCCACCGAGACCTCAAGAGCCGAAACATCCTGGTGAAGAGGAACGGACAATGCTGCATCGCGGATCTAGGTAAAGTGTGCACTGAAGGAAAGAAACTGAGCTATAGTTATGCTGTTTTGTGCATTCATCCAAGCTGTTACATCAAACAGTTGCGTCTGTGTTTTATGCACACCCTTTCTTCAGGTCTGGCTGTGATCCACTCTCAGTCTCATGACTACCTGGATGTGGGCAACAACCCTCGTGTAGGGACAAAGCGCTACATGGCCCCTGAAGTGCTGGATGAGACGATTCGTGTCGATGTCTTTGAGTCTTACAAGCAAACAGACATCTGGGCCCTTGGCCTGGTCTTCTGGGAAATAACCCGCAGGACTATTGTCAATGGTAAGCTGGCAGTAAGCTGCAGAGCCCTGCAAAGATATTCACACCTGTTGAACTTTTTCACATTTTGCCACGTTACAACCACAAATTATATGTACTTTATTTGGTTTTTATATGATAGACTGGGCTGGACTTTAGAAAGGGTGTATAGGTATGTTTGAAATTTTCATGTAAATAACCAATATGGAACTATTTGAAAACCGTATTCTCATAGCCTGACCTCTAACCCAACACTTTTTATGTGAACAAGGCCTAACAACCTTGAAGCTGATGTTTATCTAACAGTCTGTTGTACTTTGCATCTGTACAAGAATCTTGTTTAGGTAGGACACCGAAACTTTCTAAGCCCAGAGACCCACTCACTCCCTCCTAAGTCTGGCCCTGGTGACACAAAGTAGCATATAAATGTAAAGGAGAAGGAAAAGGATTCACAATTTTCTGTTTAATTTAACTGACTGGGCTTGAGCTATTTTGCAACGAGGAAGTGGAAAAAATGCGGGTGGAGACACACCCCAAAATAGTGAATGTCGAAAACATTGCTTCATTTTCCTACCGCCTTATTTTGTGGTGATCTATCACATAAAATCCTATAAAAATACATAGAGGTTTGTGATTGACATGACTACATGTGGAAACAATCCAGGGGTATGACTACTTTTGGAGCCAAATGCAAAGATGTTAGTAATTGTTTCTTTTTACCCTTTAAAAAGTTTTTCCACATATTGAAAACCTAATATGTTTCTTATCTGTCCATGTTCTTTTTCTAGAATATACACAACACCAGTGCTTTTTTTTCTTGTCAGTGTCTGTCTCTACTATCCTCTCTCGTGATTAGCACTGTAGTAATTATAAACAGTCTTATCTGCTGTCGGCACTCACTTTTACATGGTCCAGATGCTATTGCACACAAGTTGCGCTTCCATGTGCAGCTGATTACACACTCCTACACACACTCACATATGAAAAACAATGTGCAGATGAATACATGTGTGGGGGAAGATCTTCATATAGCCACCAGGGAACGGCTATCTCTCCTGCTGTCTTGTTTAGTCAAACATACTTTACAAAAACTCCCACTGCAGCTTATCTTCAACTTCAAGTGTGCTATTTCAGGCCTTGTATGAAGGGAAAATGTATGTTCTGGAAATTTATGTGAGGATAAATCAATAATAAATGCATATAAATTTAAGTAGGTATGAAATGCAATACTTAACTTTGGCAGGAGGAATATTGACTTTTGCAAACTGAATTTTCCCTGTCATGGTTGTCAGTTTTTAAGTTTGTGCTTTTTATTCCTTTCTATCTTTAAGGGATTGTTGAAGAGTACCGACCTCCCTTCTTTGACTTGGTGCCCTCAGATCCAAGCTTTGAGGAGATGAAGAAGGTGGTGTGTGTGGACCAACAAAGGCCCAGTCTGCACAACAGACTCCCTTCCCACCCAGTAAGTCCTCCCCATGCACACACAACTTTCCACTCAGAGATCTCTGAGAATCAATTTACTGCAGCAAGAATGCTGTTTTAAACCCTTCAACTTGTGTTTGACTGGTATTTTTCTTCTAAATAGGGCTAAATAAAAGGGGACAAACACTGTAATTTCATCAGGACTGTAGAAAAAAAATATTACCAAAAATGGTCTTTTTCTACCTGCTTAAATTAAAAGTGAATTTCACAGACTGGACAGGCGGAAAATATTAGGTTAAAAATAAACAATTCATATTTTATGAACCACATGTTTTGCTTTCATTTTAATTTCATAGTAAACATAACTACAAATAGGTACAAACAAGTACAACAGGTCCTTTTAAAAGAGTGAGTCATGTCCTGTTTTTTTTGCTGAAAATAGACGAATTGTAGACCTAAACAAACAAACAAAACAGGAAGCAATAGACCCTATAAAATCTGGGAATTTTATGTTTTCATTTTAATATGTCAAACATGCAAGACTTCTTTTTATGTTTCAGATCTGCAATGATTTCCCGGGGAATTCAAATACACATCGTACTTGTTAGGTTTTTATGGGTCAGAAATGTTAAAAGCCATGTATCAGCTTTTTTCCAAGTCACAATTATTTGCTACTTTGTGTTGATCTATTGCATAAAACCTCAGTAAAATACATTGATGTTTGTAGTCTGAGTTTATGAATACTTTAGCAGAGCACTGTATTTTACATTGTTACAGCAAAGCCTGGCTCTTTTGAAGGGCAATGAAAACAGTACTATACTATATAGTATCCACAAATAAGAACAAACCACTGTTTGCTATTATTTTAATTTAATCTTTGTGTGTACAGATCCTGTCAACCATTGTCAAGATCATGAAGGAGTGTTGGTACCAAAACCCAACAGCCCGCCTCACAGCCTTGAGGGTGAAGAAAACTCTCTCCAAACTGGACGTTGAAGCTGACTTCTGCATAGAGAAACTCAAGCACGACATCTAAGTGAGAACACAAAGAAATATTGCTGAAAACAAAAAGAAACAGCAAGAAAAGTTAAAGGTCATCAGCACCAACTCATCCCAAAACCATATGTATGTAACCATCTGCACTTAACTACAGCCAACGTTGTTTTTTTTGTTTTTGCAATAGCAGATTTATAACAGCTCTCCAAGCAAAAGGTCACAAGGGGAACACGTACTAAATGTTATGAAAGGGGGGGGCTGAGATCATTATCATGGTGTTAGACGGGGGGAAATCATTCGCAGTGATTAACGCATCCACAACGCTTGGGTTTAAAGTGGGGGTTTTCAAGCACGAATGACACTTAATCGTAGGGAAGGCAGCACACAAAAATGGCCTATATTGTGAAATCGGGATTGAGTGAGTCCTACCATACTTTTGCATAGACACAACCAAGTAAAAGCAGATAACAGAAAGCCTGCATTATGCACGGCGAAGAGTCCGAGGGTTGCACGGTAGCGTTCGTGTAGAACAAGGAGATGTTCAGAAGGGACGACAAAAAAAGGAGCGAGGCAGAAGGAGTAAAGTTCAAGTTAAAGTTGCATGGCGTTATTTACACAGGTCAGACATCGAACAGACTGAAGGATATTATTGAGCTTGTAGGACAGGTAATTCATAAAAGTATTTGACAATGAGCTTGTAAGGAGGAGTGCCGAGCTGGTTTATATATACGATATTAGCGAAGCGTGAAAAAAATATGATTGTCTATAGAACGACCATACAATGGTACAAACTTTTTAAATCACATTTTATACGCTATTTTATCATGCTTCTCATTGTAAATTGTTATTATTTATATGTTTTCCTAACACACAGAACCCATAAAAATGGTTACGCACCAGCGAAGACCATCTTATGGTTTCCCCAAGAATAGCAAATCACGCCTCTAATGATGACTTCACATTGTAAATAGTGCTTTACCATCAAAGGTTTGTATAGGGTGGAAAAAATCTCGAGGAAGGTGAGGGATCAAGGGAAGGGGGGGGGGTGAAAAAAAAGAGGGGGGAAAATAAAAGGAAAGAGGGGAAAAAAAAAAGGGAAATGCTCTTTTATGTATGGCTTCCTTGGCCTAGAGCTTCTACTTTAACTTGGATACACATGTCCTTTTAAGACGTCCTCCATAACACATACAAAGCTAAATCTGATGCCTATTCAAATAAGGCACCTATCAAGAACAGGTTGTCTGAACAGAAGGTGACGCAGAAAGGGTTACACTTGTTGCTTGGGACGTGTAGGCAGAAATATATTTTCATTCTACTTTAATGAAGAAAATTCCACTTTTTGTTAAATATAAGTGTGGTTCACAAAAAATAATATAATTAAAATAAAGACTGGAATTTATTAGATGAGTTCATATTACAGTCATTTATGTATTTATGTTACATTTTACAGCTTTACATTGTAAAAAGAACATTTTACAACAAATAAAATGGGATCAACATATCTGAGGACAGCTCTCCTGTGAAAATATTTTTCTTTGATTTAAACAGCATTTTAATTACTTTTGTTAGTATTACTTGTGATAGTTAACATGGAACCGTTCCAAGCTGTCTGTAAACCCTTTAGGATTAAAAATCACATCTGCAATAATCACACATGGTGTATAAAATATGAAGGATGAAAATTGTAACAAAAACCTAGGCTCCAATCCTCATCTACTTCTATTTAAAAAAGTATTCTTTGCCTACAAAGAAAGAAAAACTATACAGTTAATGAGAGAAACGATTAATTTCATCTCAGAATATACAAATATTTTCAGTGAGCATTTCGTTAAGTTTATATCTTCATCTATAGAAAGTCTACAGCTGATTAGGTCTTTGTTTTATCTCATTTGCTTATCTTATTTCTTTCTATGTGCAGAAAACTAAAATCGTGGCCTTTGATGATAAACTGTGCACAAAGTAAATTATAAAAGCAACAGGTTATTGTCGCAAAGCAAGAATCAGAATTGTTGCAGAATTCTGCAAAACCTAAAGGATGTTACAATGGATGCAATAAAGATATTGTTTCAGCTGTGTAACATCTGCAAGACTTTCTTTCTGCACCAGTCGTACTCGCTCCATTTCTCCTTTATCTGTGGGCTTGTGTGTGTATATGTTGTCTGGTTGATGTTAAACAAACGTCAGTGAGATAGTGCTCCCAGTCTGTCTACTTGGTCGGATGAGGGTTATTTTTAACACTGCGGGAGGGGCGGCTGTTAGAAATCAGAGGGCCCAAACTCTCGATGTTAATGTACAGAAGCCTGTCTCTTTCCCCTGCCTCTAAGTCCCCCCTTGATGTACTATTTTTCACATTGGGATTATTGTCAGTGACTCAGTAGAGAGCTGAGAATATTTTTATGCACTAAAGGAGTGTGGGGATAAAAAATTGAAAGAACTGATAATGGAGTGGTCTGAAACTAGACAAGACCAAGCACACGGAACAGGGCTGGTGGACACAGTGAGCAGCAGTTATATTTTGTCGTGCTACTACACGACAACTACACTACATGTAATTCACACAGTGAGCAACAACTATATTTTGTCATGTTACTACCGAAAACTTCAGTTTATATTATCTGGATTTTAGGTGAAACAAAGTAGCGCATAGTTGTAAAGTGGAAATGCTAAATGGTTTCCTTTTTTTTTTTTTTAAGTTGAAGAGTATGGCATACATTTGTGTTCAGACTGTCAGAGTCAAGTGGGGAATGTCTCTACCGACTTTGGTCTGAATATTTTGCCCTTAGCTGGACTTTAAATTGGCCACTTGGATATGCTTTACCCTTAACCATTTCACTGTAACTCTAGCTGTCATTGTCCTGTTGGAAGGTGAACCGCCCAATATCTATTTTCCCAACAACTCTCACCAGCTTCCCTATTTCTACTGATATCCACAGCATGATGCTGCCACAATCATGTTGGATCATTGTGACAATGTGTTTGGGGTGATCTGCAGCTTTCCACCACACAAAGGCTTTAAAGTTGGTCTCACTGGACTCATTTAAAGAGAGTAAGACTTCTCCCACGACTTGTTGAAAACGGCAAAAGGTATGTCTCATGGATTACTTTCAACAATGGCCGTTTTTCCCTTCCAACACCAGATTTGTGGAGTGCACAATTAGGGGTTTTCATATTGAAAGACTCTTTCAACCGTGCTGTGGAACTTTGTAGCTCCTCCAGAGTTACCATAGGTACCTCAGTTGCTTTTCTCTGTTTAGGTGGATATCCATGTATTGGTAGGTTTTTCATTTGTGCAGTTTAAACTTCTCCACAACTTTATCCCTAAACTGTCTGCTTTGTCCCTTGGTCTTCATGATGCTGTTTGTTCAGTTACAGGGGTTGGACAATGAAACTGAAACACCTGGTTTTAGACCACAATAATTTATTAGTATGGTGTAGGGCCTCATTTTGCGGCCAATACGGCGTCAATTCGTCTTGGGAATGACGTATACAAGTCCTGCACCGTTGGTAGTCAAGACAGGGATTTTAAGCCATTCTTTACTTGCAGGATAGTGGCCAGGTCGACTACGTAATTACTGGTTGGAGGAAACAAGTTTCCTGACTCGCTCCTCCAAAAACAACCCCAAAAGTGGCTCAATAATATTTAGATCTGGTGACTGTGCAGGCCATGGGAGATGTTCAACTTCACTTTCATGTTCATCAAACCAATCTTTCACCAGTCTTGCTGCGTGTATTGGTGCATTGTCATCCTGATACACGGCACCGCCTTCAGGATACAATGTTTGAACCATTGGATGCACATGGTCCTCAAGAATGCTTCGGTAGTCCTTGGCAGTGACGTGCCCATGATATGGCAGCCCAAACCATCACTGATCCACCCTCATGCTTCACTCTGGGCATGCAACAGTCTGGGTGGTACGCTTCTTTGGGGCTTCTCCACACCGTAACTTTCCCTGATGTGGGGAAAACAGTAAAGGTGGACTCATCAGAGAACAATACATGTTTCACATTGTCCACAGCCCAAGATTTGCGCTCCTTGCACCATTGAAAGCGACGCTTGGCATTGGCATGAGTGACCAAAGGTTTGGCTATAGCAGCCCGGCCGTGTATATTGACCCTGTGGAGCTCCCGACGGACAGTTCAGGTATGGTAAACGGAGAGTTGCGAGGTGCACATTTAATTCTGCCGTGATTTGGGCAGCCGTGGTTTTTTTAGTTTTTGGATACAATCTGGGTTAGCACCCGAACATCCCTTTCAGACAGCTTCCTCTTGCGTCCACAGTTAATCCTGTTGGATGTGGTTCGTCCTTCTTGGTGGTATGCTGACATTACCCTGGATACCGTGGCTCTTGATACATCACAAAGACTTGCTGTCTTGGTCACAGATGCGCCAGCAAGACGTGCACCAACAATTTGTCCTCTTTTGAACTCTATGCTAATTGAACCTTCACACTCTGCTCTTAGTGGTGCAATGTGCAATCAATGAAGACTGGCTACCAGGCTGGTCCAATTTAGCCATTAAAACCTCCCACACTAAAATGACAGGTGTTTCAGTTTCATTGTCCAACCCCTGTATGTCCTCTAACAAATCTCTGAGGGCTTCCCAGACCAGCTGGATTTCTTCTGGGTTTAAATTACACTCTGGTGGACTCATCTGACCAGAGCATCTGGTCAGATGAGTCCAACCAAGGGGTCTTGTCCTCTCAGAAGTCACCTCTTATAATTAAATGAACTCTGAAGGCAGTTGGTTGCAATGAATATTACTTAAGATCATCAGAGAAAAGGGTCTGAATACAAGTGCACGCCACACTTTTTCTGTCTTTCTTTGTAGAAACCATCTATAATTTTCTTTCATTTAATATTTATGTGTTTTTTTGTGATGTTCTTTCCCATATAATCCCCAAAAATAATACTTGACGTTTGTGGCTGTAACGTGACGAAATATGGAAATGTTTCAGGCCTATGAAAACTTTTGTAAGGCACTGTAGAACGGCTAACCTGGCAGCAAGAGAACAGGTGATGAAAGAGACAAATAATATCTTTAAATGACCTGGTCACAGTCTGACTAACATCTTGTCAATGTGATGCATTCACAGATCGGGGCAGATAAATAAATCTGTGGAGTAGAGAGAAAAAATCTGAATGAAACGGGCAAAAAAATCAGACTATGGCTTGTGATTTGAGATTAGCTTGAAAAGAAGAAACAGAATCCTCTTTCTTTTCATATTTAAACCAAATATGAAAAGATAGCTGTGTACCATGTTGTGCATCTAGTATAACAGCTGTTTGTCAACACAGTAAGTCATATTAAAGGCTGCAGTTTCAGTTCTTCCTCTTCTGCCCTTTAAACTTCCTCCCACACAGGAGAAATGCTTTACTCTCAGCTCAGCTCTCACTCTCACCTCTTCCATTTGCATTAGATGACCATATCATATCTCACTTGTTCGCAACAACTGTGGCTTTAAATCTTTAGAAAGCATGCTGTCCTCCTTACAATGTTTGCCCTCGTTTGCAAATTATGCTCATAAAATGTACAGTCTCAATCTGTTTGACCTAATGGTATAATGTGATGGCAGTATAAATAAGTTTGCATCCAAATAAAACAGCTGCTACACAGACAGTTAACGAACTCTTGAATTTCATTCTGCTTTTAACATGTTTATTTAGTTAGTTATTTATTTAGTTAGATTCACTGTTTCATTTTTAATCAATGGATTTTCTCACAAAAAGGTGTGACTAGGTGTCACTAGGTGTGACTTTGCACAGACTAAATGGGCACCGTTTAAAAAGATGCAGCCTTAACAATGGAAAGTAATCAAATGTAAGCACCTAATTTAGCTTAAACAATAAAAAATACTATTTTACTATGTTTTGTATTCCATGTATTTTTCAGCCTCTTTTATTTTCTGGTTTTTCTATTACACAAACCAACATTTTATTTAATAGGCCAATACATCTGAGGACAGATTTGAATGTTTTTTGTGTTTAAAAGAAAAAGGCCATATCCCAGAAGAGGGACCAAAATGTCCTTAAACTGACACAAGAAATTCAAAATAAAATAGATGCAGCCAGAAGAATAAAACAATGCAGGCATGACACTGATACAACATGATGAAAAATCCCTAAAACGTGAACCTCAAGAATCAAACGTGCCACAAAATGACGTCAAAGTGACAAAAAAGAGTAAAACTTAATATGTGACTAAAGGCTCAATAAAAAAACAGATGGGAATTTAATGATTAAAGCTATTTTCCATATCTGTCACAAGAGATACACTGTTTTACTCACTATAAATAAACAAAGAAACAAAAGTAAATTCAATCTTAATCTCTACATGTAATTCATTCCTGAAATTATGACAACTCTAAAATAACATCTACATAAGTACTGTTTTCTGTGGCATTTAGAGGAAGATGACATCAGTCTGAGACTGAATCATTTTCCAGACAGCCAGGGATGACTGAATGAGGGGGTGGCCGGATGAGGGTCACCTATAATCTTGGGAGAAGACAACAAAATCAGCATGTCAGGAAGAGAACTGTGGACTTGTGGCCTCAAACCCCAGTGGGTTGTAGCGGATGGCCACTCAGGCTGAGCCTGGTTTCGCTCTTCCTGTTAGAAGGAAGTTGGTTCTTTCCACTGTCGCCCAATGAGTGCTCAGGATAAAGAACTGCTGTTTGCCTAGTAAAATGCATTGAGATAATCATCATCAACTTTAATTATAATGCGCTTTAACACCATCCACTGCTGAAACAATTGCTGAACACCAGGGATACATAGAATAGAAAAAAACATGAAATGAAATAACAAAGCTAAACACAGAACAATGTAAATTCATTAAAAACGCAATACAAAACATAATAAATAATCATTTGTTGTCCATAAACTGAACTGAACTAATATGGCACTCAAACCTGTCCTGAAATATCAAAAATGGAGCACAAATTAATTGACATTAAAAAGATTTTTTATATTTGTGACAAAAGGTCTATGGATTTTAGACATTGGCCATTGAACAAATAATAAAACAATTCAAGTCAATGTTGAGTAATAATAATAACGCAAGTAAAAATATGCCATGCAAAAATAAGATCACATCTTAGTGAGCTCTCAGAAGGAAGATGTTTCCTCTGACATCTGTCTGCGGCTGAATCATTCCCCAGACACGATAACTAAACACTCACAGATGTTTCATTTTCTGTATTTATTTATAAGAAACGCGGTGAAGATCTCACTGTCGTTTGATAATGTGAGACTGGAGGTCTGCAGTCCAGCCGTCGTTGGATCCCCGGACCGACACACTCACGCAGCCGTGACCTGGGAGGTGGGGGCGACGAGCAGCGGGCTGCCCTCCCCCTTTAAACACGTCACTGGCGGGCTGGCTGGCTGCTATCTGGCGGTGTGGTGTGTGCGGTCGCATTGTGGTTGTGTTTCAGCTCCGACCGTGTTGATAACGACACACTTCGGGCGCATTTCCTCGCGTAGACATGGGAATTCAGAAGACATGGCTCTGAGACAAACAGCCCTAACGCTGCTGGCCCTGCTCGGGCTGGCGGCCGTCGGTGACGGTAAGTGGGATCCGGGAAGCACCTCTCCGGCTTTTGTCTCGGTTCGTTTTTTTTTTTTTTTTCCAGGACTGGGCACTGCCTGTTGTCGCTGATGATCGTCATGGCGCTCAGTGTATCGGGGATTTAGCTAGCCCGGTAGCCGTGTCTGGCTAGCGCCGACCTCTAAATCAACGGTCGCTGTTGGTCCGCCTTGACCGAAAGCCACCCTGTTTTGTTAGTTTCGCTGTTTGTTGTGATTTATACCGACGGATGAAATGAAATTAGTCGGTAATGAACACACGGCGGCTTGGGTAAACCACAACAACAACATGGAGCTGTGTGTGCGCGTCGACGCGCCAGCTAACATTCGCTAGCCCTCCGTCTGAAGTAGAGTATTGTTAATAATAATGCTCCTCTGGACAGACGCAGTACTAATACACTGATTTATCTCATAGTACCAGCGTTTAAAGCGTCAATGGAGATAAACTGACTATCGTTTGTGTTTAAAAGTCGGAAGTTAATCTCTGCTGCTCTGATACGCGAAGTTATTTACTAAACACCTTCTTGTTGGTGGCCTTTTATATCAGGTTATCAGCGTGTTGCTCAGGACCCCGATGAAATGATAGCTTGTTGGTTAAATATACACGACACGGTCAAGTACTGCTACAGTAGTGCTGTTTTACTCTAACCTATTTTAGGCTTTAAATGTGTGGTTTTTGAGGCTGAAAAGGCTCAGACAGAAGTCAGGGTTGAAGTTGGGTTCATTGTGATGGAAATGTGGAGTCGGGGGGTCTTTTCAGGCGCCAGTCTGGTTGAGTCTGCATCCCCCCAGCATATGCTGGAGCAGCTGATGCCTCCCCCTCCGGATCACATCTGCAGAATTGGTTAAATGTGCGTTATTGCAATTTAGCTTTAACACATTTCATGCTCCATGTTGAAAATAGGCATGAGCTGGTGTGATAGCTATGAATTAAACACGATATGCACACACACAAAAAGCAAAGCAAAACATTGTAACATGATCTAATGCTGCTGCTGAAAGAAAATGACATGTTGACTTTTGAAAACATTTATTTATCTGGATTTTAATACCTACTTCATCAAAGGTTTAAAATAAACAGACGAGATTTAGCAGTGGCTTGAAAATCAACATGTTTATTGGGAATGCCAATATCGCATATAAGTCAACAGATCAGCCACAACATTTAAAAAAACATGAAATCCTGAGCTAATTTATGCTCCTCACCTGGCATAGCAATCTGTAAAACAAGTGTGACCCGAAATCAACAAAATGTTTCCAAACGGATTTTGCTACAAAACCTGTAGAAAAAAAAGGTTTTTGGTAAATTTTCTGCCGTTTTTTTAGCGGTTGTAATACAAGTCAGTTATTTTTCTTGTAATAGTCGTTTTATTCAGCCAAAAGGTCACTTTTGTTACTCGGAAACGATCGTTTCACTTTCTATAAACACCATCCCATCGCATTTTGTGTAGAAACAAAACATATTTTCAGCTTGAATTCTTTTTCAAGGTACAAGTTGTTACATTTTTAAAAGTGAGATAAAAAATACTACCCAATTTTTGTATGGAAACCGGTACCTGCGTGGGCTAATTCAACGCCTGGTCACACACTAAATCTGTTGATTTTTGGGATGTAGATACTTAAAAACATTTACTAAAAGACTTATTTGTTCCACCATGAAACTAGCAATAATGCAATTCAAGGTATGTTTGTTAGCTAGAAATTCTCAAAGCTGCTTTTTGCAATAGCAAATAAGAACCTTTGTTTCTTTTTTTCAGGAGATGCTGCACATAATAGTGTAATCACCAATCAAGCAATTGCAGCACAAATGAATTCAAAAGCCCCAGAATGACTGCGTGCCTACCAGCATGTTGATATTAGCTGGTTAATCAGTCGGCCTCTCTGCTCGAGTAGCCAGCCTGCAGTGGGATTGCCAGTTTTAGAACAGCGTTACCTTGTATCTTTCTTGCAAGCATTGGGAAAATGTAGTAGACTTATTTTTTTTTTCAGCCAGCTGACAGACATTGGGTCGTGACAGGTGGAGAAGTGGGGACGCTAAACTTGATGACCGTACAGTTGAAGAAAGCTGTGGCCACGCCGACCTGTAGGGTTGCTGTGACAGGAACATTTTAGCAGTGTTGAAGCCAACCTTCTTGATACTGGTGACTGGCACTTGCTTAGTTGCAACTTGCCACTGTACAGATTGATTTGGCAACACAAACAAAGAAGTAACCGTCCAGAATGTGTTGTCATCTTTCAAAGCATATGTTAGTTGAGTCATCCTTACAAGAATCACAAAACTATTCCTCCCCCACTCGGATAGATGAGGGCGCAGCAGAGCAAGGTTTGACTTGAAGGAAATTATCACACCTACATGGTCCGTTTGCCTCGCCTGCTCCACTCTTTCACACTGCTGGGTGAGGGTAATGGTGTGGGGTAGGTTTAGGATGAAAAATCAGGCAGAACGTTCTTCTTTTGATGGACCTGCCAAGGGTAGTTTCACACCTTGTAATGGATTGTTTCCTGCACTGGAACAAAACCAGCCCAACCTGAAAGCTGCTGCAGTAAGAGCACACATTTCAGAGCCACGAAAGTGACTCCAGCGAGGCCACTTTCTCACACAGGTTTAGTGAATTTGTCATGTGTTGTCGACTTCATACGGATTACCAACCTCTGGTGTCATGGTCGGTCTGTGTGAACCGAACACAGTAGCAATGTGATATGTCCTCTCTGCTGCGCTGCTGGGAGGCAGGGTGCGCCCCACCTTTTCTCACTGTTTTTTGTCTCCTTATATATATATTTAAAAAAATCGAGGCTCTGCGTTTTGTTGGGGTTTAATCTGTATTTGGTCCCACTTCTGTTTTCATGTCTGTGCTCCCTCCAGGGTGCTGATTAACAACAGAACGGCTGGGTTGCTTTTTATGCAGTGCTTGAAGAAGGGCGTGTTTTTCTTTCTCTTGAACTTTGCACTCACGCTTAGCCCTACTGTGCCTGAGTCTTGTCGTGGGTTAGTGTGTTTCTGTGTAAATCGTACTGGGAAGAAGGTTCGCCTGCGAACAGGTGCTATTCATTGCTGAATATGCAGGAGTTCATGTGGTGGACTCGTAGTCGAATAGAGCAGAGCATGTGCACACTTGCCCATGAGGTCAGAGCGCAGAGAAAAAGCGAGACTTGTTGGTTTCAAAGGTGTGCATCTGTAAAGAGAAGAAACTTCAGACGGGAAAGGATGGGGGAAATTTATATCGCCTCCTGGCTTTAGATAAAAAAGCTGTTTGCTATTTTTTCTTCTTCTTCTCTCAAAGATCCGTAGACCTGTAGCCGACTTTAAATCAAACGGATTTTGCAGCGTGCTTCCTGAATAAAGTTCTGTTAATTGTTCCTTTCATTGGCTCAAACACCTTCTCTTTTTTAATGTTTGTTTACCAACAGTTTTCTATAATGTGGCTCAGAGCCAGTTGGGGTCAGCTTTGGTCCTGGGGAGGGGGGGTCTAGTGTTTTACTCGGTAGTCACCAGTATTGTTGATGACCTCCATTGGCCCGGAGACATAGAGCCCTAATTGCTAAAGCAGACAGCGTAGCCTCTTTCTGACCCAGCTCTGCCATTATTGATGTTCGACCACAAGGGATTTACTACTAAGTCTGAGCACGCCCACTTCTGTGCCTTATAGTTAGTTTTTAAGGGTTACACACAGAGACTGCAAGAAGAACGTTATTAAACATATATCCGCATGTGTAATGTGTTGCTGGATTTGGTGGCTGTATGTGTCCGTGTCCCGTTGCTATTATCTGTACTGTGTCTTCTTGTTGAGGTGTTTGATTTGTTTTTGTTTTCCCTAGCTGCTTTTGGCATAAAGATTAGAGGTGCCTTTGCTGTGTAATTTCCTCTTGGAATGTGTGCAGTCTGTTCTCAACACTTCCCTGTGAAGGACTTGCTCTGATCGGTGTAACTCAGGCTGGAGCTCTTGATATAGTTGATTTAGCTATTTTTTGACCGAGTTAAACCCCCCAAACAACTTGTCCCTCGGTAACTTTAGCTTAAAGAAAATGTTTTCAGTCTGGAGTGAAGAAAGTAGCTTAAATGCAGAATTGAAAAGGTTTTTCTGTACTAATGCAGAATTTATTTGAGTCATATTTTATTGCTAAATGTCGTAGAACATTCATGCAAGTTGTAAAAAGAATTATGTTTAGAAGCGCTTTTAAAGAACCAAATGAGTTTGAGCTGTTTTTTTCTATTCATTGCTTGGAGAGCAGAAGTATGTATAATTATAAATTCATTAAATGCAACAAAACTAACAAATACATCATTTTTGGTTAATAGACACATTAACCTCGAAGATGTGCTGTGGTGCACTTTTTGAGTTTAATCTAAATGACATGAAGGTTGTGGCCTTTGGAAGCAGAGATAATCTAATAATATGCATTGGTTTTTATTTATTTTTTTGGTTCAGAACCACAACATCTATTCTCGTTAGGGAAAAACATTCAGGATTGGCAGAAAAGTTCCCAAACCGGACGACCTTTGCCGAATGTCTCTCCCTCTCTTACTATCGAAAAATGAAAAATAAAGGCCTCTGGTGCCGGGGAAAAAAAAAAAAAAAGAAATGAACCGATCAACCGACCAAAGATTGGAATCGACCAATTTTTATCAATCGCCGTGGTTGCTGATTTGTGGGTCAAATTCTGGATGTGATTTTTTTTATTTTTAAAAATGTTATTAAATACATTAAATCTTAGAATTAATTTTTCTTGGTCTTTAAACACGTTTAACCACCAGCGTGCACCAACAGATTCACTTTGCTGTGTGTTTAATTTAAAAAATCAGGTAGGGGTTAAGGGACATTAATGGTGAGTTCATTCAAAAATGGGGATAATCCTTTAATTATTTCATTTTGATTCAAAGTTCCTGCTGCCACTGTTAAAGAACCTGTAACACGTGCCTTCACTTATGTATCATAGTCTTAAGAAAAAAATAGTAATCGATTCTCAAAGAAAACCGTAAGTCCGTATCGGTGCATTTCAGTTTGTTGTATTAGTTACAGTTGAGACAAATTTCGTAAAGCATCTGTAGCTGGTATAACCAGGTTATTTTTTAAACACTACTTAATTTTAGGTGGATGTATCAGAGCGGCGCTGAGGTTTGATGGACATTTCTTTTTCAGTTTTATGGCAGATGCATTGATTCAATATGCTTGGGCCTTATGGATGCAACTTTGATCAATGTTTAGTGCCTGCAGACGGCCCAGAATGAGTCTTTGATCCCATCCAGGAGGACAGACAGACAGGATGGGACGTAGCCTGCGGGGTGTGGGTTGGTAGGGATGGTAGAAGCAGCTTCAGCCCCAGAGACTTCACTTTGGAATCAGATCGGTAATCTGACCCTGAGATGCAGACAAAGGTAATGACTTTCCTCCTTCCCCTAGCATTGATTAGGGCACAGTTGCGGTGTGTGTGTGCGCCTGTGTGTTTTCCTGTGTGTGTGTGTGTGTGTGTGTGTGTGTGCGCGCCTGTGTGTTTTCCTGTGTGTGTGTATGTTGCACTCACACTGTCTGGTGGCGTCTGCATGTCTTGATCAGCTCTCAGTCTGGTATCTGTATGGATCTAATTTCAGCCAGTGCATTTTGGTAATGGTGCTCTCCTCCCTGTATACAAGCACATGCTTTCTGTCTCAGGCTCGGCCCCCAGAAAACACACTGCATGTGTGTGACCTGCTGCCAGTCGCCCCGGGAAGTTCTGTGCATCCTGACCAGACTCTCTCATGTTCCCTTCCACTAAAACTTTATCTGTTTTGTCAGGATTGTTCCGCATGCGTAACTCCGGGCAGCAGAGGAAATCTGTCACCGATGTTAATGGGTGAAACTGCTCGGAGTGGGACTCTGTTGTGGTTTTTTGATCGGGACCAAGAATGATGTTTATGTCGGTAATTTTTAATTAATCCCTTCCTCGTCATGTCTGCCATTTCCTGCCTCAACACGAACGGAATGATAGGAACTCCACACACTAGCAGCTCAAAGGAATGGGTGTTGTGCTCCGATCTCCTTGTTTTGGTTCCCTTTTCCTGCTCCCTCCCGTAAGTCAAAGTCTAGACTGGGTTTTAATGACAGTCGCAGCTGGTCACTTGGGCCGACCTCAATAGCAGCTGGGGGGGCTGTTAGTCCTCCAAACTGCTCCCCTTTTTCTCCCTCCTACTCTGTATTATCCTGCCCAAATGGGCACCACCCCCCATCCTGTCTGGCCCAGAGCGGCCCCCAAACATTAGGGTTTGTTGCTGGTAACCCGAGTCTGTCCCCTGCGCTCCACAACCCCCACTAGGGGCTTTGTTCCTGTAGGGCCGGTCCAATCCCTCCTCATGTCGCCTTAATCTCCACACAAAGGACCAGTGTAAAAGACCACCAGTCATGTGGACATGAGAGCAGGGTTGCCTGAAACCACACATACCCGACGTCGGCTCAGATCTGTGTGTTTGAGTCCTGAAACGAGGCTTTCAACAGCAGCTTTGTAACACTTCTGCTCACAGTTCAGTGAGATATGCAGAGCTCTGTCCAGTGTGGCACAGCGATGGAAGCTTGTGGTCCAGAGATTCTTGTTTGATCTGGTTATGATCCACAGTCTTAACATTTGGATGGAAATGCTCTGATCAGAGATGTTCTGATCACCAGGATCGCAAAGCTCTTTCTTCCTGGTTGTGATTTCTCTTTAAGGGTTATACATAATGTCAACTTTGTTCTTCTACCTTCTGTTTAAGTTGGAAATCCTGTCGATGAAATGTTCATATTACAATATTAGGTTTTTATGGAGAACAGCCCAAAGTATTTTTATTACTGAAAATCTACGAATACTGTAAAATCTAATCTTTTTTTTTTCCTACACGATTGTTAAAAAATCTGGTTTCTAACATAATATTTCAGAAGAAAAGCTCAAATTTACTGCTATATGTTAAACTGTTAAAAGATATATTTGTTGTGGCTAGATGCAGGACCTTTTTCGAACTTTTCTGTGATCTATCATGAATAATTTGTCTTTAGACATGAAGCAGTGAGAAAGCAGTCTGTGTTGCACAGCTCTGCAGTTGATTTCCGCATTGTTTCCAAACAGATGCATCTTTTATATGGTTAAACCTTCTTCGACTTCTTATATTAGTGATTAGCTTGCTTAATACACTTTATGTGGTTAGTATTAATATTAACTGTAAACATTAGTCTGTGCGAAATTCGTACAGAGCCAGACTCTCGTTTTAACCAAGATTTCCAAATCCAGCGCATCCGATGAGGGACAGAACCGGACTAAAACGAAGCAACTTTGGTATAAAAATGTTCATCCTTCCTGTTTTCAGCTGATGTCTTCCTTTTGTGGCAGTCTAAATAAATACGGTCTCTTCTAGGAGCTCCTTGCACTGGGCTCCCACTGACATGTTCAGAATCTATCAACCAATCGTATGTTTAATCTAATGCAAAAATCATTTTTCTGTTCTGCAAGAAATATTAAAAAAAACGTGTTTGATTTTTGTATACTATAAAAATAAACCTAAATTATGCTTGCCGAGTGCCACCTCCTGCCCCTATTTATGTATTTGCAAATGAAAAAATTGCTGGTTATTCAGAATTTCAAATGTGATGAGATTGAACAGGAAGGAAACAAAAAGGCCTCTGTTCATTCATAAGTGCAACAAGAATGTTTCTTTTCCCTAAACCTTAATTACAATGAGGGATCTTTAACATAAAAAATGAAACGTTTATTAAGTGAAGGGAATGAGATTGTCAGGTTGTTAAATCTGACTATTTAATATGTCAACATTATCCACACAATTAAATGTGATTACCAAGGGGAAGGCGTTAAACTGATGAGGGCTTCTTCACACTTTGCACATTATCACACACGGTCACAGAGCTAAGCGGTTAAACGTGCATCTAATTTATATTTCAGGACAAAAGGTAGCAGAAAGGAACCAGCATCAGACGACGTTCAGGAGCTTAAAAAAAAAAACTACAAAACAACTTAACTGCAGGTTTGTTTTTGTGTTTTGTTTTTTTTTTTTTGGTGAGTTTCTGCCTCAGCAGCGCCTGGCTCTCTGTGTTTAGCTCCTCATGCGTGGCACTGGTGCCGCCGCGGTTCGTAGCGAAACCTTACAGCGCGTCCATCTCTCAGTTTGTTGTTGCCCAACTTGATCTACTTCCGTTTTTTTAATTACTACTACTTTGGTTGTCTCATTTGGCTGTAATCAGACGCTCTATCCACAGTGTTTGTTTATAAACTGTAGCGCTGATGGAGGTTCGGCCGACACGCAGGCACACACATACGTTAACGTTTGCTGCCGACAGGCTTCTGCACACAGACATTTTTTAGGAAAACCGTTGTAAAAAACAAAATTTAAAAAATCATCGATTACGACGGCGAATGCCAGCAGCCCTCATTAGTTATTTATTTTCAGGTGTCCTGTCTCAGCATTTCAGGCACATCATATGAAGAACTTGCCAGGGCCGTTTTTCCTCTTCAAGAAGGATTTCTCAATATGGTGTTGGAATTGACTGTTGAATCCAGGCTACATCTGGGGTCAAAGTTGACGGGCCACACCAATGAAATAGAAACTTGTATTTGTATGGCGACAGGCTTATTCTTAGACCTTTTTAGCTCTTATTCGTGTAAAAACTCGTCAATACAGAACATGGCTATGAATCCTCTTCATGCTGTAGCGGCTTCTACACTGAAGATTGTTGTCAACAGGGTGCGTAGGAAAGGATGTTCACTGATCTGAAACACGATCAGATTTTTAAGTGTCCCACTAGCCAATCACTGATCGGGGCAGGAGTCGCATCTCTACTCTTAGAGATCATTTATTAGATCTTCAATTCAATTCAGTTTATTTATATAGCGCCAATTCACAACACATGTCGTCTCAAGGCACTTCACAAAAGTCAGGTTCATACATTCCAATTAGTCCAAACCATTGAACAGTGCAGTCAGAGTTAGTTATTTGTTGAAATTGGATAAAAAGTTTTTCTGTCTAAGGAAACCCAGCAGATTGCATCCAGTCAGTGACTTGCAGCATTCACTCCTCCCGGATGAGCATGTAGAGACAGTGGACAGTCACTGGCGTTGACTTTGCAGCAATCCCTCCTACTGAGGATGCATGTAGCGACAGTGGAGAGGAAAAACTCCCTTTTAACAGGAAGAAACCTCCAGCAGAACCAGGCTCAGTGTGAGCGGCCATCTGCCACGACCGACTGGGGGTTAGAGAGAACTTGCTTTCTGATTGTGAAACTTTTTGTGTAGTCTTGTTGCATACCTCTAATTTTAAATAAGTCCGTTTACTACATTTATCAGAAACTGAACAATGTCAGCCAGTTTTTGCTAGAAAGGCAAACCAAAGTGTTGTTGGTGTTTTCAGTTTGGAAGCAGACTATGCATGTTGTAATAACACAGTCGGTCTCGTAGGGAGAGAGAAAAGGGGAAGAGAAAAAATGTTTTTCCACAAACCAAAATCTTGGTAGACCGCAAACCATCTATGGCCTGTTCAGGAAGTAAATGTGAATGTTTTAGCCATGTTTGGTTTTCTGTTTGAGCTTCTGTCTACACGTCTGGGAACAGACTTTCTTGCCACAGTGTCTCTCCATGATAGACGTGCAGGCCGATCGGGTTTAGATCGTGACGTTCCTCTGCGGATAATTTATGGCTGTACATGGGTGCCATATGTTTCAGATGAGCTGCCTCACAGTGAAACTGACAGCTGTTGGCTTTAATGAGCCTTTTGAGGGGAAGCATTTACTCATAAAGCCAACTTTCATTTTTTCTTTAAATATTGCTCTGGGGTATTGATTGATCAAATGCATCTTGTGTGAATGCAGTTGTAAATAATTAATGCATTCCAGAAAACCAGTAAACAATAGAGGAAGAAGACTGCCAAGTCCTCTGTAATAAACCCACGGCTCATTCTGCTGTCATACGTTTTATTTAGCCAAACTGTTTTGCTCCATTATTGCTGGAAATGAGAGTGACTTGACTTGTTTTTCAGCTTTTATCAGCTGCAGCCTGCTTCACCTCCGTAATCTGCAGGAAATTCCATCTCCATGCAAACTTCACCGAATCTGGGCGCACTTAGGCTGGAGTTGCTGCATCCTTCCCACTCAACTCCTGATGAATAAGATTAATTCTCATAGACACACACACACACACACCCAAATGCTCAGCAGATGAGAAATATTATGAAACCTTCCTCCAGTGTTCCACGTTTCCAGTCACTATCGGTGAACAAGCACGGACACATCAGCAAAGTGCATCAAAAAAACAAAAAGATCCAACTCACAAATTCTCCTTCGGGAGGTTAGTTTAGAGGGATCCGCTCCTTTGCCTGTTAGTTGCTTACGGTACAGCTGACTAATGTCCAAGCTAAAGTGTATAAGTTGACAATATTTGCCGGTATGATAGCCTGAGTAAAAACACCACCTCTTCGTCGGATCATAACATTTACACAAAACTTTCAAACAAAGTTGTATGAAGCAACAATTATTCTTCCTGCTGCAAAATTAGTATAACATATTAGATATTACATGTAGTGTAATTTTTAATTGCTTATTGGGGGAAATGTATATCTTTTTGTCTTTCTGCTCCTTACAGAGCGAGGCCTGTTTGGTGGGCTGATATTAGCTGGTTAATTGGTTGGACTGTGTCCTCGGGTGGAGCCTGAAGCCAGCTGCTTTACAGACACTTATTGTTTGCCAAATGCAGTGAGAGTGAAAGGCTGACTGTTTTTCACTGCCTGAATAAAAGTATTTCCAAACAGCTGACCTGTGTTTGCAGCAACAAGTGGGGCAGGGGCAGTGCTGCGTTACTCTATGGTCCCTGCAGGAGAGAACTCGGGGCCCTCCGGCGCGCTCTTTAGGGCCTCATTTTAAAGACGTTTAAACCATAGGATTAGGGGTTGTAAAATTCCAGGAATTTTTAGAGCTGGAAACATTCCCTGGGAACCTGTTCAAAATATGAAGGTTGGTCCTTAACAGGGATTTTAAGTAAGGTTGAGGAGCATTATATATTTCAGCCTAATCTTACCTTGAAGTGCTATTGAGTGTATCTTTGCTACTCCTTATGTGCACATAGGTTTCTGTTTACTGCAGGGTTAACGAAGCCACGCCCCCAACATGCACTGCAAGTTGAGCCACATTAGAGGGATGCAGATTTTATTTATATCATTAGGTAAATATAATTAAAGGATGCCATTAATGTTTTACCTAAAAATACCAGATATACGTCTGCCTGTAATGAAACCACATTTTAGATCTTTGCAAATAATGCAGCATGTTTACCCCTAATAATCCAGTAAATTCAAACAATTCCCCAAAAACGTTTCTCATTTGCAACAATTTCCTGAAATCCCTGGACTCAACTTTCCATTTAAGGTTGCGGGAGAAATTCCCAAAAACACGAGCCTTTTAAAACTGTTCTATACCTTGATACGGGGGAACCTGCCCGTGCCTGCTGGATGATGACGGTGATGAAATCTACCAACACCTTTTTGTACAGACATTAGAGTTTGTTCAAAGGAAACCTCAATGAGCTCTTCGAGTCAAAGAAGCCCTCAGAATAAAACACAGAGGATTAGTGGAGTCTTGCCGCTCTTAAACCCTCTCTTTTCCCCCTGGGCCAGACGCTGTCAGCCATCCAGCCAACACTGAGTCCTGTTATTGTTGGAGAAAAAAAGATTGAAATTCCTCCCCTCTTTGTGGATTGTCCTGTGTTGTTTCTGGGATAGTTTTTAGTCTGCAGTGATTTAGGCTTAGCCTTTATTTCTACCAAGGATCTTTCTGGGCCTGTCATTTTGTGTTTTTTCATGTTTTAAAGGGAAAAGCTACTCAAACCTTCCTGTAAGCAGGTTATTCGGTGCGTTGAGGTAGCAGAATCACATGGAGGAAGCCACTTGTGCTGACCTTTTTAATGAGAAGCATGTGTGCCATGACTCGAAATCACATTTCACTCCAAATCTAATCATTTCGTGGCTGTTAGTTGGTTGGGAAACCCAGAAAGCTGTGTTTTTGTTTTAGACGTTGCAGACTGTCTGGCATGTAGCTCGTTTCACGGTGTGTGCATGGACCACCTCAGTTTTATTGTGTCAGTAGTTTCATTGTGTCTCTCTTAATGGGTCCCTCTGCAGGAGTGTGTTGGATTCAACAGAACTTTTGTCTTATTAGCTCGAACTGATTCAGCTTTACGTGTCACGACGAGAAAGACCTGCTGCATTGGGGATTTGGCACAGGCCCTCTCCCCTCGTTGGGTTTCGCTCTGTGTGTCCCTCTGGGCGGGTCCGTCTCCACTCTGCGTGTTTGGGTTCATCTGCAGTGAGGGATCTGATTTCAGGGCCGCCGGGGCCGTCTGGCTGCTGCTGCCGCTGATGATCTACACATCATAAAATGCCCACAATTGAACTGGGCCCACTGAGTAATTTGTGTTCAGACTGTGGGGTAAGCTCGCCCCCTGCTGGGTAAAATGTGGACACGTACTGGAAAAAGTATTGTTTACAATTTCTACCTAAACCCCAAACTTCAATGTTTTGTTTTTTTGTTTCTTTTTAAGTTTTTTTATGACCGTAGTGGATAATAGCGAAGTGGAAGGTAGGCCAGTGATATATGATTTTATTTGGTTTTTCTTCTTCTTTAAAAAATGTCCAAAATGACGCCACTCGAACACTCCTGAACAAAAATCTCTGCAATCGATTAACTTCCACAACCCATTGAAAAAGATAGCACAGTGAGTTTTAAAAATATACTTATATTTAGTTAGAAGTGTTAAATATTTCAGAGCTTGAATGACAATTATAATGTTTTAGGTTGTAAAACTAATTGTAACATATTAAACCTTTTATAATGATATAATTTAGATCCGGCCTTTAATCAGGCAGAAACATCCCTCTCTGGCGGAGACATTCCCCAAAAACATGCAGATCTAACTGCAGCTAAACAGCTGCAGCTACATGGTGTCCATTCAGAGGGGGTAAATACAAGTGCACTCTACAGGTTTCAGATTTTTATTTGCAAAACGTTTGGATAACCATGAATCATGTTCCTTCCATCTAACAATTTGTAAGCTGCTTTTGTCGTTTCACATGAACGTCCCTAAAAAGAAAACACGTTGAAGTTTGTGGCTGTAACATGACTGAATGTGGAGAAGTCCAAGATGTGTGGCGAAGCTCGCAAGGCGCTGTGTGGCGCTTCTTGTGTCTGTATCTGAATAAGCGATGTACGTTTCGGTCTTTTTCCCGCAGCTTTACGCTGTAACTGCACAACCTGCGAGGACACGGACGAGTGCGAGACAGATGGCGCCTGCATCGTTTCAACATACAAGGTCGGGGAGAGGCAAGTGCTCATGCGGCACTGCATCACCCATGACAAGATGGCTCCCCCCATCTACTGTAAGAGTGCCGAAGGCTTCCTAAACGTTCACTGCTGCTTTGCAGATTACTGCAACAGTATTGAGTTGAAAGTCCCAGGTGAGGCACCATCATCAAGCACCCTTCACTGTTCTAGTGGCAGCTCTCATGTTGATGAATTTTAATTCGAGTGTTCTTGTTTCCTGTCTTGCTCTTTTTATTCTCACTGTAGCCACAACAAACGCTGGGGACTGGTCAGCCTCGGGGAACTCCTGGGGGCCAGTGGAGCTGGTTGCAGTCATAGCAGGGCCTGTGTTCCTGCTCTGCGTGCTGCTGATGGTTGGCGTGTTCCTCTTCCAGTATCACCAGAGAGCCTACAGCCACAGACAGAGGCTGGAGGTGGAGGACCCCTCCTGTGACCACCTGTACTTGGCCAAGGACAAAACCCTGCAAGATCTTATCTATGATATGTCCACCTCAGGATCAGGTTCTGGTCAGTACATGCAGGACACACTGCCTATCGTTTTTAGTTTTTAGCATGTGTCTCACGGGTGCGTGTCCATGCCGCTCCCTGTAGGGCTGCCCCTGTTTGTGCAGCGGACCGTGGCCAGGACAATCGTGCTGCAGGAGATAATAGGAAAGGGACGTTTCGGAGAGGTATGGCGGGGGAAGTGGAGAGGGGGAGATGTTGCAGTGAAGATCTTCTCATCCAGAGAGGAGCGCTCCTGGTTCAGAGAGGCTGAAATCTACCAGACAATCATGCTTCGGCACGAAAACATCCTGGGATTCATTGCAGCAGACAATAAAGGTGGTTATATTCACCTTTCTTTTAACCTGTATCACAACTCTAAGTAAGGCCTGATACAACCTAACGTAGAGAAGGTAGAAGTTGAAGATTTGGCTTTATGCTGCTCAGTAAAATGATCCATTAATCTGTCTTGTTTTGTTTTTTATAGACAATGGCACATGGACACAGCTGTGGCTGGTGTCGGACTATCACGAGCACGGCTCTCTCTTTGACTACTTGAACCGCTACTCGGTCACCATCGAGGGCATGATCAAGCTGGCACTTTCAGCTGCCAGCGGACTGGCGCACCTTCACATGGAGATCCTCGGCACTCAGGGTGAGATTAACGGTCCTCTTCAGCTCACCTTATTGTTCCAAACAACACGGCGTGAACTTGCTCGTTGTTATAATGTTTCTCCTGCAGGTAAGCCAGGCATTGCTCATCGGGACCTCAAGTCTAAAAATATCCTTGTTAAGAAGAACGGCACATGTGCTATGGCTGACCTGGGGCTGGCAGTCCGCCACGAGTCCATCACAGACACAATCGATATAGCGCCGAACCAGCGCGTGGGCACTAAGAGGTAACGGTTTCCATTTTCAACGGCTCTTTGTTGATCTTGCAGGTCTTTCCCAAGTCTTCGGTTACATCCTTTATACAAACACAGAGATCAACATGATGTTGGCGATTTTAGCTGATTTCTGATTGGTGTTTGAGTCGTTAAGAAAAATCATGGTGAATGTTTGTCTTTATATAAAAGAAGTTGTAAAGAAATTGAGAACTCTGGAAATCTGATTCTGTTTTTCGACAGTAAAAAATGTAATGATTTTCTCTGATGTAAAATGTTCTGTTCTCTTTGAAACCATCCAGGTATATGGCTCCAGAAGTCTTGGACGAAACCATCAACATGAAACATTTTGATTCCTTTAAGTGTGCAGACATCTATGCGTTGGGCCTGGTGTACTGGGAGATCGCACGCCGCTGCAACACAGGAGGTAAGACCAGCAGCTGATGTTGGACTTCAACGGAACCGGGGCCAGAACATGAAATAAGAGACTGAAGCACCTCTTCACTCTGTTCTACAGGTATTCACGAGGACTACCAGCTGCCCTACTATGACCTCGTGCCCTCCGACCCCTCCATAGAGGAGATGAGGAAGGTGGTTTGTGACCAGAAACTGAGGCCCAACGTGCCCAACTGGTGGCAGAGCTACGAGGTATTTCTCTTTGCATATCTATCGACAGCTGCATTGACGGTTGTCTACAAATAGTTGCAGGGTACAGGAAGACAGGTGGGTTTAACAGGCGGACCAGAACAAAATATCTTCTCCCTACGAGTATTTGTTTATAGCGAACTCTGTGTTTTGGGTGAAGTAAAATGTCTACTTTTATTGAGGATGTGACCCAGAATCAAAGAGGTTTAACTAATAATTTTTCCTCCTTGAACTTTGCTTCCTGCAGTCTTATTATTGTTAACCTCTTTATCTTATTTGGCTTATGAGACACTGGGTGAGACTCTGCTCTGCCTCTCAAGGTCACTTATAGAGGATAAAGATCAAGTCTGTCCTCACGGAGGAACTTTCTCAAAGTTCATTTCTAAATATTTTTCACATCCCTCCTGTTGTGTGTGTGTGTGTGTGTGTGTATGTGTGTATAAGACACATGTAAAATCTGTGTAGGTTGGAGCAACTCTCTGAGAGGGCAACAGATTGCTCTCTCTTGTACATGATTACTTAAATAAAGCTGACTGAGTCATCTTCATCCTAACAGCGCTTGGGTAATGCTTTTCCTTAGCAGCGACCGGCCAGTTGGTCGTAGCTGATGGAAAGATGAATGTCCCTGGAAAGAAACCTGTTGGAGATCACAAAAAGTGTGGCCCAGGGGCTGTTTGTGGCCCACTAGATGATTAGGTGCTTCCCCCAGCCATAACTCCATAATGGAGTAGATCTGGCCTACAAGTTGATGCAGATTAAATCTCCCAAAAAATGAGGAAATTGTACGTCTGAACGTCTTTATGTTTTGGATCTACAGTAATTTACAGATCCCTTTTCTACCAAAATTCAACCATTTCAGTAAAATCTTGCATGTTTAGTTTATTATCCATAAAAGTAGAAAATGTCATGAGAAATTAATTTTGCGTTTTTATTTATTTTTTAATAAGTTTTTGTGCCCCTCGAATGCTTTCACTTGGTGAACACGTGATAAATCGTTGGAACATCACAGGTTTAGATCAAAGGTTATGAATGTGTTGGTGTGGCCCAGTCAAAGTCCAGCCTACCTCTGGGGAGGCTAAAGACGGATGTCTGCCAAACTTCTTAGACTTTTATTCTAAAAATAGATTTAGAAATTATTTTCCCTCCACTTTGTAATAAAACACATTTATGTTTGACGTTGCATTAAGAGATGTACGAGACGGTTTAACTGCAGACTGCTTTGCTTTATCAAACTGTAGGACAAAATAAAGTTTAATGAAGTTCAAATCAATAAAGCTCAATCAAAGGCCTGTTTTTTTAACATCTTATAGCAGGAAAAGTTTTAAAATGTTTTAATATCCAAAAAATATATTTAAAATAATTTTTACTACGCTACTCTAATGGATTTTCTAAGCACAAAAGGTAACTTTATTTGTTTAAACTGAGGAACCCGTTCAACATAGACAAAAACGGATTTAAAAAATGAACATTTTATTCCGAATATGAATACTCTGATTAAAGATGCATGAGAAATGAACTGATCTGTGTGTCCTTTGCCATGCAGTCGCTGCGTGTGATGGGGAAGATCATGCGAGAGTGCTGGTACGCCAACGGAGCGGCCCGACTGACGGCTCTGCGCATCAAGAAGACTCTGTCTCAGCTCAGTGTGGAGGAGGACGTCAAGATGTGAGCGGCCGCCGGCCAGGCGACAGAAAACGAGGCGCGCTAGAGACGCATAACCCGGCCACACTCCCATAGGAAACAAACACTAAAGACAGACTGCAAATGGAGAAAAACAGAAAAAAAACAACAACAACCCTGCCAGTTTAAAGCCACACTCCAAGTTGTGACAAGGCCTACCTCACCTTTTTAGCCAGAACTACTGAAAGTCACCCATCCCTCTCCTTTCTCCTCCCCACTCACCTCCCTCCGCTCCTCGTGTCTCTCACCTGCTCCCGTCAACCGCCTCTACTAATCCACAAGGCCACATTACAACACTACCACTGTTAATAGCATACACTTAACCTCCTTTCAGTTCCCAGGGCAGGAATTACTGTACAGTGACTTTTTTTATTTTGTTTTATTTTTACCTCTGTTTGCTTCAGTGACAGATCTAAAAGTTTTCCTTTTTGTGGGTTTCAGAAATAACACTGCGGTTGTTTTGCAATATCTCTCCGTCGTTGTGTGTGTGTGTGTGTGTGTGTGAGTGTGTGTGTGTGTGTGTGAGGGAGAGGACGGGGGCTGAAGTACTGTTTCTATTTATGCGTTCCGGGTGTAAAAGGTGGCTGGACGTCGAGCATGTTTCTAAGACGGTGTCTTCTAAAACAGGCTGTGGTTCATTAGACAATTTATTGAGTGAAAGAAAGAAAGAAAGGTGTCATTTGAAATGAAGCATGAATATCCAGGTTGTTTTTTAATCTAACCCACTTGAATATGATGCAAAAAGAAATTACAGGTAAAAAAAAACACGTTTGCATTCACTGTGGAAAAACACATAACTGTTTTATTTCTGACAATAAGTCAGACTAAACTTTTCCTGTTTTAGGTTAGTTTGGATCATTAAAAGTATTTTATTTGCTAAATCCCAGAATATTAAGGTAATTAAAAAAAGCTTCTTTTAATTAAAAAGTTTGCATACACCATGATTAATATGCTTATGAACAGTGTGAGAAAGCCCAGAAGATGACCTGGCACACCTGTGGATATATTCTAAGACCACACCTCTAACACACTGCTTTCTGATGGGACAACATGGAAAAATCAAAACGAAATCAGCAAAGCTCTCAGGGAGAGAATTGTGGACCTCTGCGAGTCTGGTTCATGCTTGGGTACCATTTCCAGATGTCTGAAGGTTGCCACGTTCATCTGTTCAAACAATTCTAGGCAAGTAAGCACCATGGGTCTGTTCAGCTACCGTACCGTTCAGGAAGGAGGCTGGTTCTGTTGTCTGAGATTACTACGGTTCGGTCAACCTCAGACCAAAAGTACAATACCTTGTGTATCTGGTGAGAGTGTGTCAATGTCCACTGGGAAACGACTCTGTTACCCACACAGGCTGAAAGGCCACTCTGAGACGAAGAAGCCATGTTTCGAAAATACACAAGATGAGCTACCTTTCACTTTGTATTTGCACTCAGGTACAAAGTCCCTCCTTCAGGGGGTTGCTGCAGGGGGGACTGGTGCACTTCACAAAATGAAGTCTTCCAAGGGCCCTACCATACCTCCAAATAAGCAACAGTGAATGTTTTGGGGTGGCCACCATGAACCCCTGATCTCTGTCTTGTAGAACATTGGTGGTCAGAGCTGCAGCCTAGAAACCCTGACCCGGTTGCATAGGTTCTGTGAGGAGTAATGGGCCCAAATCCCAGCAAACTATGTTGAAAAGTTTGGGGAAAAATTCCCTAAATGAATTTAAAGAACGTTCAAGAAATTCTCCCTAATTCTGGCATGCAGGGATAATTTAGGTAAACTAAGTGACCTAGAGCAGGAAAATAAAAGGTTATGCGTCTTCTTACAGTGTACGTAAACGTCCAGTTTAAACTGTAGTTGCACTCCGCTGTAGCTTCCCGGCGCCTGCAGGTATCACATTTATGGGATGTGGTCCAGTCCTGGATTTAGTTTGAAATGTGGCAGGTATTATGTTTGGGATGGTTTTACCGTTTTATTTATTTGTTTATAGCTTGTTTTTGTTTTTTTTTTCTCTTTATAAATTTGATGAACACTGTGAGATGAGATACGACAAACCAGAGACAAAGACGTTAAGATTAATGGGTTGTTTCATTCATTTTGGGTGATGCTCAGTCTGAATATGAATGTAGCCATTAACCCAGTCGGTGACGGGCGTATGAAATGGCAATGAAAAGTACTTTTTTCTTTTTTTATTGTTATATATTTGTGTTTTGTTTTGTTTTTTTGTAAAGAGGTCATAATGGCTTTTCTTCTTTCTTTGACATTAGACACTACTGATTATGGGTACATGTGATTTATTTGTATATAAAACATGCATTTTTTCTTCTCTCTTATTTGCCACAGCCCCGGTGTGACATAAAGACGCTGACTTTTGATTAGACGGTACTTTCTTTTAACCTGTTTGCATGGTTTCTAACTGTGCTAACAAAGATTGTTAAATGCTGGAGACCCCCCCCCCCCCGACCTGCTCCTCTCATGGCGGTTTGGTGGTACTACTGATGCTTTTATCTGTACATATAGCCGTTTCTACCTGGGGTGACACCTCCATCTCCTGCTCATTTTGTCACTGGAATACATAAGAACATTGTGTTAATTGTTAATACTGCCACTGGCCCTTTTACCAGGAATCCAGACACACTGCTGACAGATCACAGACGTTGAACATGCAGGTAGATGTGGAGAACCTTCAAAGACAGATGTGAAACTGCATGTTTTCATTCTACTTCTGCAGACCAGACTATGAAAGTATTACACTGATATCTGTCACCCAGGGCTCTGCACTGTTATGTTCACAAGGGCGTTAGTTAATGTTTGTCGAAGCCATCACCTGAACCATGTGTCATATCCGTTTTGCATGCCATCTCAAACACTGGGCCCTCTGCACTAGATGGTTTCCCTCCTCCTACAGGTTGATTTTCTTGTTTTAGTTCTGTCTGTGTTTGGGTCATTGGCTGCGCACCCCAGAAATGTTGCTGCTACTGTTTAACATGGGTAGAAGTGTAGCGGAAAAGAGAGATGGGAGCAGAAGAGGGAGAATGATGATGTCGAATCGAACCAAAATTGTCTAAACACTCCTGTCCATGTTTGGTGTGTTGCCATCGGTATTCGATCATGTTTATAGGTAAAACTTCAAATTTCAGTGATGATATTGTGCTGATCTTTTCTGATTTAGTTCAAAAGTGTATATAGACAATATACAATAAATTCCTCTTTTTCTTACATGTTTTTAATTGGTGCTTATTGAAGGTGCTCATCTTGTTTTAGTGCCTGCATTATTTTTTTTTGTTTTATCCTGGTTCGTTAGTAAGTAAATACCTGCTAATCCCTGCAGTGTCAGGTGGGTGCCGATCAATAATATAGCTTAACGGAAAGGTGGTCCTCCCAGCACAGAACCCTGTGGAACTCCTTAAGAAATGATCACACGTGAAGATTACATGAGCCAACTGAGACAAAGTACACCCTCATTTGCCACATGAAGCCCCTGGTGAATTTGACCAGTGCTCTATAATGATTATACTGGAGAGTTTCAGCTTCCATTTATTTTATTTTTCCCATCCATGCTAAGTCGGGGATCCCAAATGCTGTCTTGAAATGTCTAGAGAAAGACATTAAATAAAAAAGGGAGACTTTGTCAGTAAGAAACTGAATCGTGCTGCCAGAAAATGACAGATCAACACATTAGATCAGAAGTCCCAATAGAACCTAGCTTTGTATCCCAGTTAGTGTTTACTGGTTAAAAGTTTAAAGGAATGCAGCACCCTCCACAACATGCCACTATTAGCTTCAGCTTTGGATATCTTTTTAGTTCCCTTACCCTCACTGTGGATTACTCAGTTTTGTCACATTTCCGGTTTCAATCATTGATCTTACTGTAGACCTGAGAAAGTTCAGGCACATAACTATTTTCTGATGGCTAGTTCCAGACTTGCATGAATGCCATGTTTTTGCATCTTTCCCATTATGGAGAGTGACTAAAATAAATGAAATCCCGTCCCCTTATAGTTTTACCACAATACGTTATGGATTAAAAATTAGTTTCTCAACACTGACATTTAAAGGTTGTGGCACCTTTGAGGAAATTTCCCCATATATTTTTTTTTTTCATTTTCATCTTAAAATTATGAGTGAATTAATGAAGTCAATGGTGCCAATAAGTGTTAAGGAATTTTATAAGCATTTGTTAGATTTTATTTATTTGCAAATACTGTGGTTGGGACGAAGGAACACTTCAGATCCTCACAGGATAATTAAGCACATTGCAATTACTTAAATTTATTTCCTTTTGAGCAAAACGCATTCACTTACATGCAGAAATGAGATGACTAACATCTACAGTAGATCAGTCTTCGATCCTTAAAGCCTCTTAACATTTTCAGCCATGGAGAATGACTCATTTTGTTTGTCTCTTCTATGGTCAGATAAAATATGCATGATCTTTTCAGGGCTCTTTTTGCAAACGCTCAAAGAGAACACTATTGGTATCTAAGAGCAGCATGACTTTCATATGAAGCTCAAGTTATTTTCATTGAACTCATCCAATTGTTAACGATCAAATATTTAAACTGGCTAACCTCTGATTATTTCCTGGAAAACCTTTTGTTTTGCATCGGAACATAAAGGATGAACGTGTGCAGGGCTTTAAAAGTCAGCTTTTTCCATGTCGACTGAATATAATTCCCAACGTCTGTTCTGCAGTAAAGAGAAAACCGACACATATTTAAAATGCATTTTATTTTCCTTTCCAAGAAATAAAAAGCAGACAAAGAAATAAGATGAAGGGAAAAGGGGGAGGGGGGGAAACCAGTATATAAAGAGATGCAACCTCTGGCGTCCTGAAAAAAATATGTACATTTCGAAAGAATATCCATACAAAACATGCCACATACAATAAAAATGATCATTATATTTATTCATATTCCCTAAAAGTATCTCTGCTGTACAGATCCATTAGCTTTTTTTTATTTTTTAAAAAGGTGAGGTTAAAAAAAACCTTCAATTTGAGCAAACTTTATTAAATTAAAGGATTTGCAGAGAACTTAAATTAATTCAGAGAAGTTAAAAATGAATTCGGCTAAAATCCAGTGAGCGCATGTCGTCTCATCAGGGTTCTTCCCTTGAAATAGAAACATACCAAAAAAATATATATATCCATATATATATTTATATATGCGTATCACTGTTTGGGATACTTGATCAATATCTACCACTTTAAAGAAGGTCTCTGTTATACAATGAGAGTGCAATTCATTACCAGGTTAAGTATGGGGTTAACTTTGAGAATTACAATAAACAGACATGAGACCAAGGAACCATTTCACAAGGTTTACCAACACATTCACTTCTATAGGGAAGATATTCAAAAAAGCAAACCACTAACGAGATTCTAGGGAGTTCAAGGTTTCTCCATTCAAGACTATATAGATCCAATTCTGACGGTTTACTGGAAAGGTTTTGGTAGTCAACAAGCAGTAGCATAAATAAACACAAACCAAAGGAAAAAAAAAAACAATACATAAATACAAATGCTATGCACCGTTGTACTGCTTTGTGAAAAAAGGTGATTTTTTTTTTTCTTTCTCTGCAGCGCAGCTCGGTAATCGCCTCGGCGTCTCGTCTGGAGCCGCTGTTTTCCTCACCGCCGTCTCGTCAAACTCGTCTCTGGGAGCCAAAAAGAAACCAAAAACCACTAATAGAAAAAAACACTTAAATGCAAAAAAAAAACAAAAAAAAAAAACTGGTTCATATACATAAAGTTATTAAGTTTGCAAATTTTACATATATTTATATTTATGTACAGCTTTGTTAAAATGATATCCAGTGGTTGATTTTTTTTTAATTATTATTTTCAGCAACTTTCGCTTTTATTGATTACAAAGGGGCTGGATAAAGAGCCGCACTCCCCCTAATGCATATACGATATATACAGTTTGTACAACTTTTGCATTTTTAAAATCATGTGAGGTCTCAGGTTGGGGGAGGAAAGAGGGATCAAAGTCATATAGGAAGGTGGAGTTTTAGTAAAGCTCCCTTTAAAGACTTTTTTTTCTCATTTACTTTACACGGAAATGAAAACAAATGCCCTTTTTTCCCAATAAGTCTTTCCCTGCCACCAGTTCAGCCTCGATAAGACAGTACCAGCACTGGGATGGAAACTAAAAAGTATGCACACTATAGAGAGGGGACGTAGAAACACTGCAGGCTGTACCTCAGGCAGAGGAAGACTTACTTACAGTAAAGTTTTTAAAAAACAGTCCATTAAATAACACAGAGAGGAAGAGACATGATTTATAGGTTGGTTTTCTTTAAGGTTGATGTGTGAGAAGGTTGTTATTTTAGGGAGTTCAAAGCAATGAATGGGACAGTAGTCATGCATCCACTGGCTCCTTTAAAACAACAGCGTTTAAAGCAACAATCTGAAGGGTTACTTGGTATGGATATGGATTCAGGATGTACGGATTTAACTGTTCATTTAGCAAGTCAAAAAGGGGGATGTTATTGTGCTTTCACAAAGCTAATAGCATGATTTTGAGATGCAACAAAAAGAAAAAGGAAAGGTTAATTTCCCAGATGGGTTGGTGGCAATAATGATGCCCTTTAAGCTTCCAATTGTGATTTTAGTGAAATATCTTATCAAAACTGATATATTCCTCTGTATAAATAATCCATGTTTAATAACAACGTTGGCTCCTTATTGTAAATCAACATCAGCATAGAGTAGATAGAGCAAACCTGCTGCTTTAGATTCCCTGCTTGTCCGAGAGGGCTAAGCCCGGTAAAAACACACCCCTCCCTCCCACCCCCACAGTAGCAGTTAACAGTTTGTGTTTTTTTTTTTTTTTATACAAAGCAGTCGTTTCCCGCTAAATCAGTGAGGTAGACTGTGTCAAACCAACCCACCTTGGGCCACCTGGAGCCGCAGGTGAACAGCATCTAACATTTTTTGTTTTTTCTTCTATCGATCGTATACAGTTCTTACGTCAAGATTGTCTAGCGAGCCAATATCCGTGTTGTCGAAGAGGACTTTTAAGGGGGGAAAAGTGCCGTTTCCTGGGAGGTTGAAGGGGGGGGGGGGGCGTAGGATAGGTCCAACTACAAACATGAAAATGCATCCTAAAGTTCACTCCTAGTTTTTGAACATGGCTTGTCGTCAAAGCTCTGTGAGAGCTCGGGTCTACAGGTGTTGGTTGTCAGAGGGTCAGAATCATTTGGTGCTGTTGAGGATTGTTTTTCAGCCACTGCAAGCTTATGGAGGGTAGACAGTAAAGAAGGGTGGAGGTGAGGGGCAATGGGAAAGGGTGGATCGTTTGTCCAAACATCAGAGTTAAGACCCCCCTTCTACCCCTGCCCCCCTCCCCATCAAATCTATGTTTGCTGTAAAGTGATTGGTTGTTTTTTTTTATGATTAATGCTCTTCAGACCTTTGGCTACAAGATGTCAACACTTCAGTCTATTAATAGCAGAGGACAGCCTTCCTCCATGTCTTTCAGAACAGCTTATGCACTGGCGATGTAGGATTCAAAGGCTTTGGCGCAGGAGTGTTGTGGTAGCAGCGAGGGCCAGTCTCCGTTCCGCTTTCTCCTGGCTAGTTCATCCACTTCCGGCAATTCCAGGCTCCACAATGGCAGGGGATCTTGTGCTGATCGTCTTCGAAATCAAACTGGTAGTCGTACGTCAGCTGAAATAAAAACACAGAGGCTGGTTAATGCTGCCATTTATACACATGAGGTTGCAGGAGAGAGTTTGGGATCGAGGAGACGTCAGTTCACCTCTTCTCCTTTGGGGATCCTGCGGCTGGAAATGATGATGATCTTGTCTTCTTTGTCAAATGTTACAACCTCAGCAACACAGTTGGGGGCACAGGAATGGTTCACATAGCTAGGAGACAAAAAATAAATAAATAGAGGTTGGTAACTAAACATACAAGATCAAACGGGGTTTTGCTCTCTGGGGCCAATTCTACAATCGATACTCACCGAGCCGGACCGCCTGTAAGGGTGGCATCGATCACCTGCTCGTTGTTGATGCGGAACATGTAGATTCCCCGGTTCTAAGAGGAAAAAATGAACCACCAGCACAACAGTTTACCACGGACCTTTATAACAATAAACATAGTTTTGTAACAGCAAAAATGATCTCAAAGGAACAATAAAAAAAGAGGGACGTTAATACAAATAAATTAGAGATGCACCAAGAAATCGGCTGGTGACCTGACTGGGACGATTTTTAGCTCGACTGGTCTTGATGAGTAACCAGCTGGTTGAAAACTTAAAAATCCAATCTTTTTTCAGATCAGTGAATGCACCATATGCAAGCGCTACCAGGTGAGAACTCTATTAAAGCTGCTGTTAAGACAAACGGAGTTAAAGAGGCTCTTAGAAAGCCAAGTATTCCCTACAGAGAGAGATGCTGGCTGTGTATTCAGACTGCTACAGACACCCAACCTTTGACCTCTTTGCCCTCTCATTTGCAGGTTTGTTCATTTCATATCCAGCTGCTTCTCATAGGAAAAGGAACAGTCAGGTAGAAAAAAATGTCCCGGCTGAACGTATAACCACAAAGTTTTATCCATTTCAACTTAAACTTCTGTCTTTTATGGAACCATGCTGGATCTGAAAAAGGCTGGAAGCCTTTTGGAAATTTAAATAGGTAAGGAAATAAAGACATGTCTATTAATGCTAAAGGCACCAATTCATCATCACCTCTGCTCCTAACACACGTAAGAAGAATAAATAAATCAGTAGTCAGCCACAGATCCTTGCTCTGTACACCCCCTAAAGTACATAAAACAACATTTTTACTCCATTTCATGAACTTCAATGCGATGAAACTTTTTGGTACCTGTGACTCGTAGATCTTCTCGCGGCGGTTGGCCACCTCGTTGCGTATGACCGTACCGATGTACTCAATGACCATGGTGTGCTTCTCCAGATCCTTTGCAGCATACAGCCCCAGGCCCTGAATGCGAGAACGCGCCAGATAAACGTTGTTCTTCCACTCAGTCTTCAGACGCCGATACTGGGAGGACTTGGAGTGAACGAACTGCTTGCTGTACGGTGTGTTGAGCTCTCCAGTGAAGGTGCTCTGGTAGGCCTTGGACACGCTGGTGCTGTTTAGAGTATGAGGCCTTCAGGCAGAGAGAAAAGAATTACTCATTTGTCATTTAGAAAAGATACATCAGCGAAGTAAATAACGTCATAGAGCTGTAGTCCATCTTAAATACTGTATTCGTGGACGCACACAGCGATGACTTTAACGTGACTGACGGAAAACCAATGATACTGTTAAAAAGAAGCGTTGCAGCCTTTCATCCAGCTCACAAAAACCTAAAATCTATTTAAAAAAAACAACAAACAAAACCTTAAAGTTGTTTAACATTTCCAGCGTTATGGTTTCAACAGCAGCTTTTTTTTGCCGCTTGTGAAGCTTTACCTTTTGCACTGAGTGGGAACCTTGGGCTCAGAGCGAGCACAGCCTGTGGGATTTATCATGAGTGGGAGCTCCATCAGAGGGTGCCGGCCATATCGGAACTGGTAGTTCTGGCAGCTTTCAACTCCGGGCAACTAAAGCGTTAACAAAGGCAGCTTTTAGTCACGTCGCATCTGATAAAACAGCTCTCTGAAACATGGCGGTTATGGTGTTTGATTTAGTCTGTCACCCTCAGATAAACAATGAGTCACGCTCAGAGCAGCAACTCGGAACAGATTCTTACCGACTCAGTGATTCGCATGACAGCATGGACGGTGAGTCCATACATCTCCTCTCCCTTCACGTGTTCAGTGAACAGCTTCAACATGGATGAATCATCTCGGAGTTTAGCAACCTGCTGAACAATACGGTCCCAGATTCCTGGAGAACAAGGCAGGAGGATGTTTTCACTTACATGCCACAAAAAGTGTTTTCAAGCCTTAAAATAGGAATCAAACTATTTGTTTGCTTGCATTTTATCTTTCATGTATTTCTATTAAGCTTGTTTTATGAGCAAGTAGTTAAATGAAAAATCTGCAGAATGGGCCAATTTTTTATCCGATTACTACTTTGTGTTGTTCTGTCCCATAAAATCAAAATAAAACAAGTCCTACTTAATGGTTTTACATGACAAAATGTGTGTGTGTGTGTGTCCGTGGGGTGGGGGGCATATCCGGTGGGTATGAATACTTTTGCACAGCTGTGCATGACACTGGAAGACCGTGGTTCTTACCCTCTGCAGTAGCGTCATGGTAGTGCAAGTCCTCCATGCCGTGCTCCAGAACGCGCACCTCAAACAGCGGGCGGCCGTCATCCTCACCGATGCGACAGCGGTATCGACATCTCTTGTTGGGCACACGCGTGCTCCAGTAGATGCGCGTGGCCTCGTAGCCAACGGGGAAGATGGCAGTGGGTGAGTGGAAGTTTGCCATTTGGGAGGGTAGCAACTGGCCGATTGCATGAAAGATGAGACCGCCAACACGAAACAGGTGGATCCGGTCACTTCGCTGCAGTATGCTGGCGATCTGCTTCACCTCGTCTCTCTCGATGTAAACACGGCGCAGAACAGCAAAGGTGCTGAGTTCGTCGTCGCTGGGGCCCTTCAGCTTGTGCTGGGTGCACAGCATGGTCTTATCCTTGAAGAACATGCAGCGCGCCCTGATGGCACAGGCGAAGTGGTAGACGTTTGGGCAGCGCAGTCTGTTGCAGCTGTTGGTGGCGCCGGTTTTCTGGCAGTACGCACAAAGAGTCCGCAGCCCACGACGCAGGGCTACCTCTACGTTGATCAGTGCGCCGCCCTGGGTCTCGTACACCTCTGTGGACCACAGAGCACAATTAAGGTGCACCCACAGGTCCACGTCTATGTTGAGCAACCGCGCAGGCCCATCTGTGGCGCCGTCCCCTTCCTCATGGCAGAAACAACATTTGCGTTTATCCCGAGGCAGCTTTTCAGGTCGGAGGGTGATGCGCAGGCGGTCCATCAGCTCCGACACTTCCCGGCTGGTCTCTTTCTTAGAGCCGCCCTTTCGTATTGTGATGATAATCTGAAGACGCTTCCAGCGAATGCCCTTCCATTTTTTCATTTTGGTATGCATCATCCCCTCATCGGGCGAGAGAGGCCTGCGTTGCTTCACAGCTTTAGGAGAAGACTCCATGGTGCTGGGAGACTCTCTAGGAGGGTGGACTGGCTCAGTCACGCAGTCCTCCTCCTCCTTCACAACAAGACTTTTATAATCTTCATTCAGCGCAGGAGGATCAGACTGTTCTGAGGTTGGTTCAGTGTTTAACACCGGGGCAGGAACATCAGACTCTGTGGCATTCACTGGTTGAGCAGCATCAGCAGCAGAACCTACATCCTGTTCACACTCGGTCTTAGTCTGGATGTTGACAGGGCTGGAGGAAGGAGAAGTTGGAGAAGTTGGCTTTTTGGGGGATTCAGCCTCATCGGCAGCGACTGGCTGAGCTGGAGGGGGCTGAGGAGGAGAAGGTGAAGGAGGTGGAGATTCCTCCACCGGTATAACAGGAAGATGGCGTACGTCCAGATCACTGACATTGGTTGTGTAACAGTGCTGTGCTGGTTTGTCATCGGACTCTTGGAATTCCTACGTGAAAAATGCACGGATTAAATGAGCAGTTTTTTAGAAACGACATGCAATAAAAAGGTAAACAAGAACAACAGCGCCCAACCTGCTTAATAAGGGCCAAAATGTCCACTTGTTTCTTCAGCGTACAGCCAGGGAGCGAAACATCAAACTGTCTCAGCCACTCATCCTGACTGAGGGAGGTGCTCTCTTTGGTGCACAATGCCTCTGGAAAACAGAACCACCAACATCGGTGCCAATTTATTGACTGATAAACCAAATATGGCAAACTTGAAAACAGTGTCAGGGTTGTTTCACCCTTCTGTTTACAAATCCTAAGTCTAGAAGTTCACACTACATTGAAATGGGTCCATAGCCTGAGACGCCTCAACTATTATTGAAGTCTGCTGTTTTAGAACATTAGTCTTTCAATCAGTTGCAGCGACGTTGGAGAAAGGAGCTTTATGATGGCTTGATCGAAGGCAATAAGGTGTGTAGCTGTGTCCATGTTCAATTGAATCGCTTCCTTGAATCGCTATTATCTGTCTGAATGTAAACGAAACTGGTAAAAAGAAAAAACAAATCCAAACTGTCCAAACAGGGCCTTGGACACTAAGATCCAATTCCGTGTTGGCTTAAAGGCCTTGAAAGATCATCCAACTGGGCCAATAAATTACTGGCAACCAGTTTGAATGCATGGCAGCTGAAATAGAATAGTCCATCAAAAACTGCATCAAATATCAGTGCTGTGCCAAACCTAGACTGTGATTGTATTTAAATTTATACTCAAAGCAACTTATCTAGGCATAAGCTCAGGCAGATTTGGACCTGGAGATAAAACAAAAAATCTTGACACTGCCCTTAACAGAAATAAATGCTCACCTGAGTGACCAGGTCCTTTCTCAGGGCCGTCCACTCCAGGCAGCTCAGGGTTTGGGGGAGGGTACGTGACCTCGTAAGTACCTGGCATTTTAATGCTAAGCAGCTGAGCCATTGCTATCATTACATGATTAAGTTTCTGAAAACAGAAAATGCCAGTTTTAGGTTTCAATCAAAACGCACGTTGCAAAAATGTAGGGAGAAAAAAAATCTTCATCTGGTCATGAATTATTACCTTGGCTGCAGCAGATGACATTGTCAAGGTAACGGACACCTCATTACTTTTGGTCTTGTCCCAGTGGTTGGACATGGAAGCTGCCTTGCCATCAGGTGCTTCAAATGGTTTATTTTCTGGGAATGCTGGAAAATAAATGGGAATATAATGACTTCAAAAAATAACACTTTACAGTGAAGTGAAAAGCTTGCTACCGAATTATACTGAAGCCCTGCTTAACAAGTACTGAATATGTTTCGATTAATCTTTAAGAGTAAAGTTACACTGAAGATGCTATTTAATACCTGGAATGGCAGTGCGAGGTATGAGGGGTATGATGGGGGATATAGCTCTCTCCGTCTCCTCCTCTTTAGGCTCCAGCAGGTGAGGAAAGCGTGGATTTATGTCTCCAACGTTACTCTCAGGCGATGACGCGGGGATGATGGTTTCTGGAGTATCCTCGTCATCACTTTCCATCCTGTTAGGAACATATCTCAATCAGCAATTTCCGAACAATATTATTCCGCCCGACGAAGATCTTGAAGCAAATGAACCGTACCTGATGTCCTCATTCTGATTATGTGGTGGCGTGGGGAGGGCTGCCAGGATGTCCACGCTCTTCACCTCCTCTTTTACAGAATCTGAAGAGGATATTATAGTATTTGCAGCACACATAGAATCCAGCATGATCGCATAAACTGTCTGAAACATCGACAAAAATTACCCATTGGCTCTTCTGCCGTTTCCGTCTCCTTCTGGCTCTCGGAGAGCTCCTCACCGGGAGTCACTCCGTTCAGCAGCTTGTGCTGAACCGATGGAGGTGGAGTAGGTGGGAGGGAGGACGGGGGTGTTGGGGGGTTGCTGAGGTTACTCTGTAGGTATACAAACAATAACATTCGAGGCTTTCTTCTTGACGTCATGACTGTCACAACCAGAAAACAATACTTTGCAGCTTTGTTATACCTTGGTAAGTAGCTGAGAATAGTAGTCTGGAATATTGTCCAGCACCGCGCTTCCAAACGATCCTTTTAGCTGGTCTTTGCCGTTTGCTGGACTGCTTCCAAAAGGGGCAAAGAGATCCAAGCTGGCGCTGATCGAGGGCTCCATCAACGGAAGCAACGACAGACCCTGGTGGGTAAATGTTCATTAGCTTTTTGTTTATTACATTTAATATTTTAGGACAGGCATTTTTAAAACAAAGTTCACCTGTTTGATTTGTTTTATTAAGGTTTCAGCACTTTTGCCAACATCCTCCTTTTTATTCTTCTTCCGTGAGTTCGGCCCTCTGTCTCCAGGTGGCTTATTGATGCGCTTTGGCTTCTGTATAGGAGCCCTTTTAGTTATAGACTGCAAATCCTGTGAAGTTTGGAAAGAAAACAGAGATTTTTTTCCTCTTTGAATGAGAAGGTAAACAAGATTAGTTTATTAGAACACATCTATACCTCCATATTTCGTGGAGTCCCTTGAAGCTTTTGCTCCAGCATTGCCAGTTTACTGTTGATGTGACCGTTGATCTCATTGTGAATGCCTTCAGAGGGCCTCTGAGCATTTAGCTGAAGATTCTTGGTTTTCAGCAGCTTCTGCAGCAGCTGCTGTCCAGTCTCAGATCTAGGACCTTGGGTCTCAGGCATGGTTCCAGTATTAATAAAGCATGCGTTGTTCCCAGAAGCAACAGTTTCTCCTGTTTCTCTCTTTATTGCTCCTGGATTCGCCTCTGAGGAACCATCACACTGAAACTCCCTTGGTTCCTGCTTAATGTTTTGTATTGGGATCCTGCATTGCTCCCCTTGTTGTGTGTAGCTTTCTGTAACGTTCTTCAACTCTTGCTGAACATTCATGCCTCTCTGTGGCCCATTAGGGGTAACTGGAGTTGTCTGACATGAATCACTGTTCGATGTCTGAGTTTCTACTTTGAGTCCTGGACAATCAAGCGGACTCCTTGCTCCAGGTGACCTGAGTGGAGATGCCTTGACCTGGCTGAACGGACTGCCTCTCCCAGCTCTGTTATCAACTACAGAAGGTGAAGAGGCATGGGAAGAGTAAGGTGAGGCTGGGTGGGCTGGGCTCATTCCAAAGGGACCTCTTGGAGAATATGCATGCGATGGGGAGCCTGGGACTCGTCCTGCTGCAGCTGCCATTAATACTTGCTGTTGCGCCTGGTTGGGAGTGGGCGGGCGCATAGGCTGGTTGAATACGTGCCGTTGTGGATCTCCAGGAGAGTTGACAAGCGGTTGGCGGGGTGAATTCGGCCTTAGCATGCGGTTCTGCTCCATTGGGGAATGTGGCATTTGTAAATGACCTCTCATCATATGCTGCTGCATCATCTCCCCTGTTTGTGGCTGTTGCTGTCCTGGGACCATCATCCCTTGCTGTACCTGAGCAGCAACCCCAGGTTGCTGGCCAAATATGCCTGGCTGTTGCTGATTGGCCAGGGCTGCTGGTTTGCCTCCATAAGGCATCTGATGGCCTTTCATCCCCATCATTTGCTGCTCAACCTGTGGTGCCTGTGCTCTCAGCTGACCTGGCTGACCCTGGCCTACTGACATTCTCAGCATCTGACCCTGATGGAGCTGCCTCTGTGCAATCATAGCCTGGATGTGTTGTATTTGCTGATTTTGGGGAAGATTGCGGAGCTGAGGATTCTGAGCAATGATGGCTTGGATATTGATAGGGGTGCGGTTCTGTCCAGGTGGAACAATGGGTCTCTGTGGCATCATTCCTTGCTGCTGAGCTCTCATCATGCCCATCATGGCTTGTTGCTTCTGCTGCTGGGCCATGAGGGCTTGATGTTGCGGATTGAGGCCCATTGCAGTGGGCTGCGCCTGGCCAGGATTATTCTGACCCATCATCTGCTGCTGCATGGTGGGTTCTTGTGGTTTCTGTGGGGCGTTTTGGATGGTTTGTTGTTGTTGTTGAGTAAGGAAATCAACAGATTTGCCCTCCTCTTTCACAGTCATCAAACTGTGTTTGTCAGCACTGAGGGAACCTTGCCTCTGGAGACTCACTGGAAGCTGATGCTGTTGTTGAGCACCAGTCTGCTGGTTTACAGTCCCTCCAGTTTGTTGTTCGTGGACAGACTGAGGATTTGAATGGTGATGCGGAGTTAAATACATCTGATTCTGATGTTGCTGCTGCTGTCGCCCTTGATCCAGCTGATTATTCAGCGAGCATTGTTGTGAGCTCTGATTGGGAGTAGAAGGTCCGCTCTTCTGTGGTGGAGTTCTTGAATCTGGGCTTAAGATTCCACCGTCTTTGGCCCCTGAGTTCTGGCTGTCAGTGGATCCCTGTGGCTGAGGTGTATTACTTCCTGCTGAAGGCGAGGAGCCCATCTGTGGGGTGGATGGCTGAGAAAGCCCTCCCTGGTCTTGGTTAGACTGACTGATCATCGGTATTGCTTGTCTCTGCTGGGCCATTTGCTGCTGAGATGCCAGCATGCGCTGGGCGAGAATGTTCTGTTGTTGTGGAGTCAACTGAGCCGGGGTTCCCCTGAGTCCAGGGTGACCCGGAGATCCAACAACATTCTGCTGACCTATAATCAGCTGAGGCCTCGGTTGCTGTGACGGCTGATTCCCCATTGCCATCATGGCTTGAGACTGGTTGATAGGCTGACCTGTTACAAGGTTCTGCTGTGGTGGAGCTGCAGACTGACCTCCGACCATTCCTTGTGGGACTTGCACCATGCTCTGTTGATTTGCCTGAGTGGCTATTATTCCCTGCTGACCGCCCGCTTGATGCTGGGCCATAAGTTGACTTCCCATCATCCCGGGCTGTGACTGAGGGATAAAACTGGGCTGTTGATTTGGGTGTGGCATCGGTTGCTGACACATCATTGCTTGCTGTTGTTGCTGGAGCTTTGCCATCTGCATTCTATGCTGAAGCTGCCTTTCTTGAAGAATCCTGGGGTCGGCACCTTGTACCGTAGGGCCCTGGGGGAAAAATCCAGCTGGAGCCCCAGAAGGACCTGGAACCCTTGGACCAGTTGCTCCGAGAGCTGTAGGAAGCTGCTGCTGTGGTCCTCCCATAATGGGCTGCCCTTGGGGCATCTGCAGAGGGATTCCCCCTGGGGGAATTATGCCAGGGTGCTGTCCCATTACTGCTGCCCCCTGCTGGCCTATCATCATCTGCCCAGGGATCTTTGGAAACATGTGAGAAGGCCCCCCTTGAGTGGGATGACCTGGGTTAAGAAGACCAGCGCCTTGCTGCTGCTGATGCTGCTGCTGTTTGCTTCTGTACTCTGCAATAAGGTTGGTGTGCTCCTTCTGTTGCTTGCGTACCTAGAACAGAACATTTATACCATAATTATATACATATTACAACAGTCTAAATGTCTGACGTAAAATTCAAGGATTTTATTGAGGTCCCCAAATTCTGCAAACCTGGTCAAGCTGTTTCTGAATTTTGCTTTGCTCTTCAGTAACCAATTTCAGTTTCTCAGCATCGGCCTCTGCGAACTCCCTGCCAGCTTTCTTCGCCGTGCGCTGCTTAGCGCAAAGTGCTTTGCGTGATTTCCGATGAACTCCGATTTGTTCTTCCAAAATTTTCAGCTGCATCTGGAGAAGCTGTTGGGTATGAACAAGCCACTCTTCATACTGGTGCTGCTCTGCATCATCTGTAATAGAGGAGGATACCTTCAATTAATCCTGTGCATTTCGAAATTAATAAATCCATTTCTAATGAGAGGAACTGCAAGTCAAACATACTGATGATTCCTTGCACAAATTGTGGAGGATTAGGTCTTGACTGGACGGGATCACTCGTTTCTCCCTCCTGAAAAACAAAGAGATTGTTAACAGTAAATTGGAATGAAAATGACTTGCAATTAAATACATCTCTCAAAAAATAAAAATAAAAGCAAACCTTTGGTGGTCCGGGTGCAACCTGAGCAGGATCTGTGCCTGGGGCAGAGGCCAGTCGCTGGGCAAGCAGAGAAACTTGTTGTCTTCCAAAAAAAAAAAAAAAAAAAAGAATAATGTTACAAATTACCAGCTCTTTAGTAGCTCTCACTGCCACCTCTGACCACAGATGTATTCAGAAATTCATGGAAATCTTTGACAAGCATTTAAGTGTCCCACAGCAGCTAAAGTGCCACAGAAAAGTATTCACACCCCTTGAATGGTTCCATGTTGTCACGCTACAACCACAACCAGGATTTTAGCAAAAGACCCACACAATGTAGTGTATAATTGTGATGTAGAAGAAAAATTATATGACATTCTTTCTCCCTGCTTTGATAATCCTAAATAAAGTCACCCAATCAGTACCTAGAGTCCATTTGTTTATTTAATCTGAATATCAATTTTACTGTTCTCTGAAGGCCTCAGATTTTTGTTAGTGAACAAACAGCTGCATGAAGACCAATGAACTACGCAGACAGACCAGGTACATAGTTGTGGAGAAGTTTAAAGCATGGTTAGATTGTAAAACCATATTTCAAGCTCTGAACATCTCACGGAGAACTGTTAAATACACCACCTGAAAATGGAAAGGCAGCATGGGACAACTGCAAACCTACCAACATGTGGCCGTCCACATAAACTGACACGCTGGGCACAGCTGTGCATTGATCAGAGAAGCAGCCAGTAGGTCCAATGCAATTTTGGAGAAGCTGCAGTAATCCACGGCTCACGTGAAAAAAATGGTTTTCAGGAAAAATATGAGTCATTCATAAATCTGGTCTTGATTCAGGACTGACGAGAAGAAAGCAATAAGATGCCATGTAGGAGAAATAAGGTGATTTGGTCGGCTACATGTGGCGGGAAACTAATGCTACTACATATAACCCTGAAAACGCTAGCCTCATGTTGCAACATGACAGTGGCAGAATCATCCCACAGGCATGCTTTTCATCAGCGGGGGCAGAGAGGCGGGTCAGTGATGATGGGAAGAGAGATTGAGCTAAATACAGGGCTCAGGCTGCAAAATGACAGCAACCCCAAACATACAGCCAGAGCTACAAGGGAAGAGTTTAGATCAAAGCATATTCATTAGTTACAATGGCCTAATCAAAGTCTACACCTAAATCCACTTCTTCTGTGTCAAAAGTCAAAATCCGGTGCACATAGATGATCTTGATCTAATCTGACCGAACATCAGGTGTTTTGCAAACAGGAATGGGTAGAAGATTTATATGGAGGAACGATTCTGAAACCATGTAGCCTTTGGTTTCTACTGAGTGAAGCTTGTGGGTCCAACGTGACAACGTGTGTAATGTCGTAAGGATCATGAAGAACTATTCATACTTGCAATGCGCTGTGACCTTTGAGGCGGTTTTGTTTTGCATTAAGTCATACTAATTGAACTGCTCCTAAGAGAAAAAAGGTTTATTGAACAAAGTACCTGTTGATCCCAGGAGGAACAACCATTGTCGGATCCTGTGCCAACACTCTTTTAATGCCCTTAAGAGCCACTATCTTTGCTTTGGCGATAGGATCAATAATGTCATCAGCAGCAAATTTCTCCAAATCTGCAACAAGATAATTTTCCTGATCAGCAAAAACAAAACTTTACATGATGCACCGTCAGTAACCAGCCCTCGCGCTTACCTTTTTCAGGGAAGAAATTGTTGGCAAGAGGTGATTGCTTAATAACTGGCTGTGGTTGATGACCGAGGCGTGTGTGGATTCCCGGCTGTCCTGCCCTCATCATTGCTTGCTGTTGAGCCATCGCCATGTGAGGCTGAGGCACCATTCCAGGTCCCATAATCCTCTGCTGTTGCTGCATCATGTGTGGAGCAGGTGGCACCATTCCTGGTTGTTCTATCATTCCCTGGGCCGGGGGACGTGGCTGATGCTGCAGCATCAGTTGTTCAGGTCCCTGTGGGTTTGGGTGTTGACTAGAGAGACCAGCAAAATGAGAAGGGATGGCTCCCTGTTGAAGGGAACTCAACTGTTGCTGTTTCTGCAGTTCTTTCTTTTCATGCTCCAGGAGATCTTGAATGAGAAGAGGCAATTCCCCATCTAAAGAGCTCTCCACTTTTGCCAGATCTACTGCAGGAGAGTGCTGGCCCCCTACATCAGGCAGCCCCATGGAGTCATCGCCAATGTCTCCATGTGGGGCGCCTGGAGAGAAAGGATCACCTTGTCCAGACAGAGAGTACTGAAGTGATCCGATTCGCACAGAACTGAGAGAGGCTGGCTGGTTTTCCTTTCGCTCCGTCTTGACTGTTGATGTGGTCCCCCTAAGAAGCATCGACACAGCCCCTCTCATTTCGTCTTTGACCACAGATTGTCCTGGCTGCAGCTGGGGGGTCAGACATTTGTCCTCTACTTTGACTTTGGACATATCAGCACTCTCTGCAGCAGGTGGACGTAAGGTAGCAGAATCCTTCTGGGAAACGGTTGTTGAAGACTTCTGCCCAGGCTTATCTTTAGCTTTGTTTTCCACGTTACAGCGAGCAGATCCAGCAACAGATGAAGGCGTTTCGCCTTTTGCTTCTACCAGCCGCAGTTGGTCTGAAAAGACATCTTTGGGGTCACCCTGATCCAGTTCAGGGTCAGTGTAAGCCAGGAGGTCGAACTCATCACCGTTTAACAAGTCGTCCAGATGTGGATCATTGGTTTCCAGGTTGTCCAAGTTTCCCAAGTCATCGTCTCCTTTGTCAGGATCCAAGTCAAGAGTCAGATCATTTTCATCCTCCACGCCACCATCCCCCGCAGCATCCCCTAGACCCTCAAGGTCAGGCTCTGGGAGTTCCTCACAGGTCCCTACACCTGAAGACTGGGGGTCTGTCACCAATCCTTGATGTGCAACTCGCTGCTGCTCAGTGCTTTGCACGTTCGAGTTGGAAGCGGATGCCTGAGGCTGCAAGCGAGGCTGTTGGGATACCGGTCCTGCTGACTGCGAAGGCAGTAAACCTGGTACTGACATACCGCCCTGAGGTAGCCCCAGCTGGGAGGCCCCACTTCCATCGGCTTGAATACTCCCAGCTTGAGTTATGGGATGCTGCTGAAAGTAAGATGCAGGCAAATCTTGTTGTTGGACAAAGAGACGTGGTCTTGGCTGGGGTCCTCTGGGAATAAACTGTGGCCGTAAGGGTAGCCTTTGTGAGTTGTGTCTAAGTTCAATGAACTGTGGTGGCGGCCCTTGACCCAGTCCCTGCATGTTTTCTCCTCCATGTCCAGGCATCATGGTGTGTGGGTTTTCCATGCCTTGCATGTTTACACCAAGATTCTGTCTGATGCCCATCGCTTCAAGGCCAGGTTGGGGTAATCTTCTTTGACCTGGAGCCTGGGGTTGCCATTGAGGAGGGAATGGTGGACGGCCAAACATACCATGAGGTCTGACGGGCCCTGGAAGCCTGATGGAAAAATGTACATCTTAGTTGAGTCCAAACAGTGAGATAAACAAATCTGAAACAGCAAAAGGTGGGACTAAAAATAAATAGCTAGTTTACAGTTTCTTCATTTTTTAGACATTTGCTTTGTGAATGTGGATCATATGATTTGTTATGTTTGTAGCCAGTGGTTGCATATTTGTTGTTTTTATGAAAATTAATATGTGATAATAAATATTTTTTAAAGTATTTGCTCCATTACAGATTTCTTCTGTTTTTGAAACGATCACCTGAGCAAATAGACGAGGGAAAAAAACGAACCATTAAAAAAAAAAAGAAACTTCTTACTTTAAAATATTACATATAACACTACAACTGTAAACGGCAGCTCTCTGTATAACAGGAGTGTTTGCTTCAACTAATGTTTCCAACTAGACTTCCTCAACTCATCCAGTGTGTTATTTTGGCATTCACAACTCAAGCCCACCATGGCTCTCTTAAGCCCACTTCTCAGGTTGAGAATCACTGCTTTAAATGTTACCTTTCAATTTGTCATTCACGTATGCTCCCAGTGTTATTACATAACAATAATATTACTGAAGAGTCTGCTTTGTAACAGTGCTTGCCTTAGTCCACTTGCATCCATAATGCCAGCTGTTCCTGTAGGCGGTGGGCGAATGAGCTTATCATCCATGCCTCCTCCGACCACAGGCATCTTCCCAGCCACAGAAACTTGAGCCTCAGAGGTAGCAGCAGCAACACGGTCCTAAACGAAGCGATGTTAAAATCTGTTACACTGTTCTTTTTCATTTCTATTTGTGTCATATTTCACTGTTAATTGTTAATAGGTTAACTTTACCATGTCAAATGTCATTTTCTGCCACATGGCAAAAGGAAAACAATCAGTTCCTACCTCTCTTCCAACAATGAAATGGTAAATGACCTGCACTTGTATAGCACTTTATCAAGTCCCCAGAGACCCCAAAGCGCTTTACACTACAATCAGTCATCCACCCATTCCTACACTGACAGTGGTGAGCTACATTGTAGCCACAGCTGCCCTGGGGCAGACTGACAGAAGTGAGGCTGCCATATAATCGGTGCCTTCAGACCCTCGGACCACCATATGCAGGCAAGGAGGGTGAAGTGTCTTGCCCAAGGACACAATGTCTAAGACTGACAGAGCAGGGGTTCAAACCAGCACCCCACTGGTTACAGGACAAAATGTCAAGTTTTTTTGTAATTACTGATGCATGCATACCTTGGGATAAGGTGGAGGTGCACCCATCTCCCCACCAGACCAGCCTGGGGATGCGCTTCCAGCGGCGGCGGCAGCAGCGGCCTCCTTCTCTTGTTTGATTGAAATTTTCTGCCTTTGCTGTCTGATTATGAAGTCCCTTAGTTTTTGCCGCTGTTGAAACAGACAAACCAAAACACAAGAAGTGGTGGTTAACAAAAGACGTGCAGTGACTGAGTTTTAAACTACAGCTTTGGATAATTCTGATACCTGTTTGAATTTCTCCAGTTCAGATGGGCTAAGTCCAACTAATGAAGGCTCCTGCGCTGGCGAGATGTCCGGCAGCTCTTGTGCGCCTTGTACAGCTGGCTGAAGAGGCAGCTCCGAAGGGTGAACAGCAGATAGTTCCTCGGGGTCAGAGGGAGGCGGCACTCTGGAACCGAGGTTGTCTGCTCCTTGTGTTAGCTGAGGTTGCGGCTGTTGAGGCTGACCCGGTACCACCTGACTCTGCTGCTGGGTGCTTAGGTAAGGTCCTGTGCTGGGACTGCGATTAAAGGCGGGTTTACCAGAGAGTGGATCCACTGTAGAACTACTGTTAGGGTGGCCTGGAGGGGGCTGGTTGGGATGAGGTGATGTTTTGTAATTTCCGGTCCCCTCTGAGGAATGAGAGGGAGTGCGAGGAGGTTTGTGGATAACAGCAAAGGGGTCTCTGGACTGTGGTCTTGAAGGTGGCCTGGAACAAGGGTCTGGGGACTGGAAACGAGGAGTAGTTGGAGACTGGACAGAATATGGATCAGAGGACAGCCCACCAGGAGTGTGGGGAGACTGAACGCTACCCTGGGACTGTGGACTAGAGGGCACTCTATGAGCCTGTTCCTGTTGTGCAGCAGGGTGTCTCTGGGGTCCAAGACCACAATTGTCACCTGACTGTGGTCTGGGAGTAACCTGCGGGTGAGAGTGAGGGTCAGAGAAACTATGTGAGGGAGACTGACGGTAGCCCTCAGAAGGATGGTTAGGGGAAGCTCCTGGATGAGGTGGTCCACCATCTCCCTGGTGCATTCGAGGAGTCATGGGTGCCTTGAATAAACCATCCCCAGCCTCCAGCATCCCAGATGGAGACCCAGTGGAAAGCTCCAGTCTTCCTGTAGTAGAAGAACGTGGAGAAGGTGCACTAATTTCAACCCTGTGCTGTCCTGTGCTTACAGGTGAGGAAGCCACAGCCGAGGGTGATGACGACAAACCAAAGTCTGACCGTCCCATCCCCGGCTGGGCTCTGAAAGGGTCGCCGAGTTGAGTATTGTGAAGTGGTGAGAAAACTGGTGACTCCCCAAGCCCAGGGCCTCTTGAATGGGGACTTCCAGAAGGTCCTAAAGCCTCCTGAGAGCCCTGCTGTGAATGTAGGTGATGACCCTGTTGTTGTTGTTGTTGTTGTTGTTGCTGCTGCTGCTGCAGTAATTGTGATCTGAAGTAAGGGTCAACATGCTGTGCCCTTCTAGGGGTTCCAGGAGTTCCTGGTTGCATGTCAAAAAGGCCCAGGTTGTCTGGCCGTCCCTGAGGAGGACCCTGTGGGCCGGAAGCGGGGTAACCTGAGGAAGAGGCCTGTAAAGGGCTGGCCCCAGTATGGGAAAAGGGTGTGCTTGGATGAGAGTGAGAAAGGGGAGACTGAGGAGGAAGTTTGGCCAGGGGATCAGTCCGGCTTTCAGCTGACAACGGGGTCTTAAGAGCTCCATCTGAGAAAAATACAGAAGACGAACCCGAATCGGGAGGAAAGGAAAATGGGCTGTCTGTAGAGCTTGGTTGGGAAGAAACGGACGTGGAGCCTGAGGGGGGAAGGATCTGGAGGTGTAAAGTAGGCCGCTCGCCTTTAGGACGCACCGCCTCAGTCTTGACAGGCCGACACACCTGACTCTCAGCCTGCTGTAAGATGAAAAGAGGAAAATAATAACAGGGGGTTAAAGAAGGTAGGTACTTGATACAGTAGAGGGATGGAAATGTAACTCACCTTCTGTGCCTTGTTAATCCTCTGAGCTGCTCGGTTGTCTTTGGCCTTTTGCTAAAAAAGGAGAGCAAGTTATTTTTATTTTTTTTTTATTCGAAAAACAAAAAAAAAAAAAAAAAACAACATTGTCAGACACTGTATTGGTTGAAAACTAAATATATTTACAATTTCTGATTGGGGATATTTTACTTTAGGTTCCTAAATGTCAATATTCGGTTTCTCTTCTCTGTATAACAGAGTCGACATACAGCAAGTGACTGAACACAGAACAAAATATCCAGGTGTCCCAGGCGGCATTTTAAAAATAATCTACTGCAGAAGTTCTCTTTTTATAACAAGAATCATCTAAGTAACCATTAAGGTATCCAAGTAGCCACCACACTAACAGACATGTTAAACAATAATAAACAGGACTTTTTCCAGTGTGTTGCGTTCTCAAATAAAAAAAACAAAAATTTTCCACAGCATGTTTGGTTTAACGATTTGCTTACTCAACATTTATAGGGTTCATGTTGGAAGAAACAAAGCAGAGATTTCGACACAATCCTACCTTCATAATTCAAACGGGGCCGCCACTTAAGGCTGAACAATGTATCGCGAATATACCCACACCGACTATCTGAGTGCAATAATTGTTGGTTAATATGTTCCAAGTGTTATGAACTTGCAATTAGATGATAATGTAATATTTAGCCAGTAGGTCAGAGTCTGACTGCAGCAGAGGCTCACACCGATGCCAAATGACATTGTCCAAAATCCTAAAGGTCACAGAGCGATGGAAGCACAGATGAGAAAGGATAACAGAAAATAAGCATATATCATGCACCCCTTCTGCCATTTGTTTAAAATGTCCCAATAGTTGCAGTAATAAGATGTTTATCCATCTAATTAAATGGGATACAAACTTTCTCACACATAGTAATGAACAAGCTCGGTAGCTGACTGATTCAGTGCTGGAGTAAATAAAATCGCTGCCATCACTGCAATATCATAGTGTGCAATGTGCCTTTAGCACTGTGAAGGCTAAAGAATTTCAATGAAACTCTGCTTCCCTATAATATCTTGGGACACGGAGATGGATTTTCACCATCCTTTACATCCACCACCAGGGCTGCACAATATTACTTCAGCTAGATATTTTAATGATGATATTTTTCATGTTTAAAGCATATTATTCTGACTTGTTGCTCTTTATTTTCCTTTGTAACAACATCCCCGTGACTCTTTGTCAGGTTTAGCCGCTAAAAGTATAGATCCAGTGTGGACGCCGAGGGCAGGGAGAGTCAATCTAACAGGACAGGAGTATTACTGGCTTGCAGAACTTGCATTCAGAGCATTTTAAATAGAATATCCTACCAAATATTACATCTTAGCAGTTCTTTGCGACTTATTTTACATGTGGTTGTAATCCAATATATTTTGCAGCTCTAACCACAAATAACAAGAGATCTTTGGGACCAATATAAGAAAGCTCAGGAAATGGAAATATTCTGCTGTAAGCATGTATTGCTAATAGTAATTAAATTGTTGTTTAGCATAGCAATTCGCATATGGATGATTTTATGGCAACAGGAACATGGTTAAGTTGGGGTTTATGTCATTTTCAGTCTCGTTCTGAATAGAGAGGTGAATAAGAGGTGAATTCTGCAAATTCAGTCATTGTGCTTAAAAAACAATTCTGTTCGTTCTTATTAGCGCCACAGTTAATGAGCTTTGTATTTACCTTGTAAAACGTAGATAGCTAAACTTCATCAGAGTACAACTAAAGACAATCCAAATACCACCTGAGGTATTTATACACCACAATGAACTTACCAAGTATGGAACCTTGTCAGCAGCAGACACCTTCCTCCAGATCTTCATAATCTGCTTACAGCGACTTGCCCAGTCTGAAAAAGAAGAAACCATTAGCAGCTGCTCCATAAAAGTAACTGAAGCCTCATTTTGACGTAGGGGTCTGAAGTAACTAACCTGGGTAGTCCTGTTTAAGCGAAGGGAAATTGGTGTTGGCATAAAGAACCGGGGAAATGGTTGAGAGCTCTCCCAACCCCTCGTCTTTTTCCCAGCGCTGGAGACTGCGCTGGTTGTAGGACAGCCCATCACCTTCTGCCTCTGTGGGAGTGGGTGGGGAGGAGGGCGTCACAGGGGTAGAAGGTGTGGCCCAGGGGCTCTCCTCACCCCCGTCTGGACTGAACAGTCCTCTCTCTCTGCACGTCATAGACAGACATTGACTTTTGTCACTTTGAGAGCTCAATTGTGTAAACAGGAGATAGACCTAAACTAATAAGCACTTAGCAATTCAGAGTTGGTCCTACCGTATATCAAAGAAGGGAGACTGAGAGAGGCCAGGAAAAACATCCATCATTTCTGCAGAGGGCAAGGGTCCTGCAAGAGAAACCATGCTTGAATGCCCACACAATTTGTGAATCTGGACTGAATTTTCCCACACTTTGTACATTTCTGATAACTTTGTTGCATTAGTAAAGTTTCAAATATTAGATTTTCTTGTGGTGCTTAATGCCTGATCCAGACCAGTTTAAAAAAGTCAAAATAAAAAAAAAAATCAAAAAAAAAAAAATCACATCATGTCCAACCTGAAACTGATCTAACAAGCAACATGTTTTTGTTGTTGCACCATTTATTAATGTTTATCTGTGGGTTCTCTCACCCCGTAACTGACCCTAGGGTTCAACGATTTCCACGTTTTTATTTTTTTAAATAAATGTGATTACATCCTTAGGCATAAAAGAAAACTATAAAAGCAAATTCCACACTTCTCAATGCTGTGCAGGAACTCTGAGCTGTTTCTGTAACATCTGGGGTCTGTTTTACACACCTGAGGGGAGACCTCTTTGTGGTACAGCACTTTTTAGTTCTCCCTTAGTGCCCTCCAAGATGGGCTTAATCCCCCCTAAAGAGGAACTGTCTGACACTCCCAGAACCTTCCTGAAGAACTGCTCAGAGTCCTGACTCTCCACTCCCTGCGGAAGACCTGTCACACAAGGAAAACGGCATGAAAAACAAGAAATTAGAAGTTTTCGACCTAGACGTACTTGGCCCTTACGTTTTGTGTTACATGCAAATATTAAAGCTATTCTAAATATCATGTTTCCACCACAAGAACCTCTTCCAGGAAGCAGGGTAGTTTTCTGGGGCCATTCTACTGCATTTACCCAGGAAAAAGGCCCTGGTAGGGTTGTAGTACTCATTCATTTACCAGGAACATTTGGATGGTGTTTCATGAAGAGAGATGGCTAAGCAGTTTAAATTGTGTGAATTTTTCCAATATTAAGATTCAGCCATATCAGTTTAAAATAGTCTGAAGCTCCAGCTTCAGGTAACTTAGACTGTAATACAGTTTAAATGATCAACGTCTGTTTAAAGCAGTCAGTGGCAAAACAGGGAGAACGCTTACATTCAAAATAACATGTTAGCGTTTTAAAATCATTTAGTTTCTGAGTCACAAATAAAACCTAAACACAATAAACTTCCTCAGACGTTAAACCAGTACAGTTTCACACTCTAAACACTGAATTCAATAACAGATTAATGACTGTTTTAACCTTTCCATTGGGGTTTTTAGTGGTTTTATATAAGGGCAGTCACTTGGACAGAATCATCCTGTATAGTTTTACTGCTGAGAATCGTGGCTGAGGTAGACTGCCTCTTCCTCTCTCAGCTGGCATCGCTGCAGTGAGAGGAAAAACCACAAGGGTCCTGCTTTGGACTCCACAGTGGATACGCTCCCAAAAAACAGGCCGAGTAAATTAAAGTTCCAAAAAATATGTTAATTAATTAAAATTAAGGTAATTACCTTCACTTTTTTCTGGCTCAGAGTCATGGGGATGCGCCGACTGCTCCTTCGCTGATGAAGAAGGAGTGGGAATTCCTGAAATTGTCAAAACATATTTGAGCCAATCTTGAATAGCTTTAATAGTAATAGACATGTGGCCTCAACCACAGAAAGGTCATACCTGAACCGTCTCCCTGAGCCTGGGGTACTTCACCCCCCTCTCGCTTGAGAGGAAAATTTCCATCCACCACCCGATCCTTGGCTTCAGCTGCAGAGAGAAGCACAAACATCAGTCTGTGGATCTTCTACAGACCCAGGATTAATTCGAGGACTGCATCACTGATCTAATGAAGTGTTCCTACCCTCTGGGGTGACGATTTTCACTCCTGCTGGTTTTAGTAACACAGGCTGGACAAGGCATGTACCTGGCCTCTGGCCTGGAGCTCCCATCATAGCTTTCTTACTCAAGTCTATTAGTGTCTTCCCAAAGAAGGCCTCCTGTGATTCAGAAGGAGATTTCATATGTGAATTTTACATCACTAAATATTTTAGATGTCAGAATTTCTAAGCACAGGAGTAACAGTGAGTCTATAAACCTGGAGATAAGCTGGAAACATGTCCTCCAGTTTGCTCTTTTTTCTGCCCCGCCGTTTCTTGGCCTGTTCTTCCCCGTCTGCTGGTTTAGGATCCATTATGTTGTCTGTGTCCGGGTGAGGTCCTACGCATACAAAGCCACAGCATTCACTTTAACAATATTTACATAACATGGTAGAATTCAGTCCGCTCTGGATATCCAAAGAGAATGATGGCATCTAACAAACAACAGTTATAGTTTATACAGCTATGTTTCATTACAAAAGGCAGAGTTGTACATCTTCCAATCATTTCAGTGCCTGACACTCTTTTCAGGTAAACAAAGTCCTCTGCCTTTATTTCAGTCATAATTAAATGACCAAAATATTTTATGATTGCTTTAAAATCAATATGTTCCAACCATATCAGTGTTAATCAAATGTGTGAATATCAGTAGAGATGGGTCTGAGGGTTTATTTCCTTCCCACACATAGAAGGTAATTTGACTTTAAGACACTTATTACCCCCTTTCATACATTTCCTCCATTATCAAAACATCTGTGTTTGTTAACAACAGACTACATCTGCTGACTCAAACCTTCTTCAATGGTTCGCTCGATTGGCTGTCCATCTAATGTGGTCTCTCCAGCCAGCTGGGCAAAGAACTCTTTCTTTAAACGTGTGTGACACTTCCTTTGTCGCACCATGAAGCCCCCAATCCCTACAAAAAAAAAATTACATCAAGTGTGAAAATTAGAAGGTATCTTGCAAAGTGCTTTGCAGAAGATCTTATACCCCTTTCAACCTTTTCATTTTTGTCATTGTATTTTATTATTTGGATTATATGCGATGGACCATCTACACTGAGAGCCTGGGCAACGAGAGCATTAATCAGAGAAGCAGCTAAGAGACCCATGGTAACTCTGATGGAGCTGCAGAGATCCACAGCTCGGGTGGGAAAATCTGTAGACAAGACAGCCATTAGTTGTGACCTCCACAAATCTGGCCTTCGTGGCAGAGTGGCAAGAAGACAAGCATTACTGAAAGAAAGCCATAAGAGGTCAGGTTTGTCACGAAACATATAGGAGACACAAACATATGTATTAACAACACCTACACTGAACACACTGAATACTGAATCCCTCCTGAAACATGGTGGTGGCAGCATCATGCTGTGGGGGGACATTTTTCTTCAATATGGACACAGAGGCTGCTAAGAACTGATAGGGGAATTAAGGAAAAGACTTGAGACTAGAGCAGAGGTTTACCTTCTAGCAGAACAACACACTAAACAACCAACACTACATGTGAATAATTTAGATCAAAGCACAGTAATAGATTAGAAAGCTTCAGTAGGAGTCCAGACCCTAATCCAAATGTGTCATATTTAAAATTGATGTTCAGATACGCCCTCCATCTAATATAACTGAGCTTGAGCTATTTTGCAATGAACTGAAGAAGCCTTTTGGACAAGAGGAAAAAACATGTGCAAAAAACAAGAGAAGAAGTCCAGTCACCTTCTGCCTAAGCAACGAAGAAGGGGAAAAAACTTCAGTCTCTTGATATGTAAACCTGGTAGAGACACCCAAAAAGACTTGCATATGACAGGTGGTTCTAAAAAGTATCGACTCGTGAGTTAAATCCACGGCAAACCTTTAATTTCTATTCGTAGTAAAATTAAACGACTACCACGCACAGTTTTTCTGCCACTTCACAATTATCCACCACTTCGTGTAGGTCTATCGCATAAAACTCTGATAAAATAAAATAAAGTTTGTTGTTTTAGAATGACAAAACGTGAAAAAGTTAAAAGGGTGGTAATACTTTTTTCCCAGATCAAATACCGTAGGTGTTAAAGGGTGTAACATCATAGGAGACCTACCTGGTCTGTAGGGCTTTCGCTTCCTCTTTTTACTGTCCTCCGTCTCATCTGCACCGCCTTTAAGACCCTCACAGTCACCCATGCCTTCAGCACCAGCGTCCCTCTCACCACCTTCTCTGTCAGGACTCCCTGGATGCTCCATTTTGGATTCACAGTCCATTGGTTCCCCACAACCTAATATTTCGAAGTAATAATTAAAGCACAAATACGCAGCTGACAAATGTTCACATGTGGTGAAACTAGGCTAACCTCTGCCATCCTCACCATCTCCTTCAACCTCCCTCATATCCATTCCATCGGGACCTCCATCGCAGCACAGAGTGCCGAGACGAGAGCGACGCTGCCGTCTCTTATGCAAAGGAGACATGGAGATGCTGCGAAGCAGGGACATACCCGACTCTGTCAGCCACACTCCCTCCAGACGGTAGAACTGGGGTTCTGAAAATTAAAATTTCAAATTTGAGTGACTTGGAACAAAAAAAAATGACAGTAAACTAGAAGGTGCTAGTGCAGGTGCATTTCAATAAATATGAATATCATCGAAGAGCTTACTGTAGTAATGGAGTTACAATATATACTTTTATTAGACAGTGCTATTTTTTGATGAATATGGTCTACAGCTAATGAAAACCTAAAATGAGTTTTCCCAGAAAGTCTGAATATTCAATAAGACCAATCAAAAGAGATTTTTAAAAATGAAAACTATGTCCATGTGCAGCACGTCATGGACTCAACAAATGGTCAGGGCTCCTGTTGCATTAATTACTCTGCTTAATGCAGCACGGCATGGATGCGACCAGCCTGTTGCTCTGATGAAGTATAAAGGAAGCCAAGGTTGCTTTAATAGCGGCCTTCAGCATGTCTGCAATGTTGGGTCTGTTTTCCCTCATCTTCCTCTTGACAATACTCCACAGATTCTCTATGCCACAGGTGTCAAACTCCAGTCCTCGAGGGCCGGTAACCTGCAACGTTTAGATGTTCCTCTTCTTGAACACACCTGAATCAAATAATTAGGTCATTAGCAGGACTCTGGAGAACTTGACTGCATACTGAGGAGGAAATGCAGCTATTTGTTTGAGGTGTGTTGGACCAGGGACACATCTAAAAGTTGCAGGACACTGGCCCTCGAGGACTGGAGTTTGACACCCCTGCTCTATGCGGTTTAGGTCAAGCAAGGATTTTTGGTCAGTCAAGCACACTGATACCATGGCCAAAAAAGCTGGTATTGGTTATTTATGGCAGTGCGATGAGGTGCCAGGTCCTGCTGCAAAAACAAAGCAACATCTCTACGGGTCTTGAAGCACAGACTCCAGCTGCAGTCCAATCTTGTAGATCCCCCCCCCAAACTCTTGAGAGACTATTGCTTTACAATCCTTTAAAGGCTTCAACTATCTTTGTTGCTTGTGGACCTTTTTCTACCACACATTTTCCCTCCACTCAACTTTCCATTTATACGCTTGGATACAGCCAGCTTTTTAGGAACGTTTTTAGCGGGTTACCCTCCTCGTGGAGGACCCTTTGACTGTGTAGACCATAACATAACATTTCTGGTTAGATAAAAAACTTCCATTGATCTTCTGTAACTGGGTTTCATTAGCCTTAAACCACAACCTGAAAATTAACAAAAATAAACACATGGAATATTTTACTGTGTGTAATGAATCTAGTGCCACTTTTTGAATGAAAATACTGAAATAAATCAACTATTTGATATTCTAATTGGTTGAGATGCACCTGTATATAATTTAATAAAATCCACTAACCTGGCTCTTTGATCTTTATTGAAGCCATAATAGCCGACTCTACTATGAAGAACAGCAGCAAATAGAAGAACGCAGTATCAGTACGTTGAAGAAAATCTTGAAAGCATCATTTTTGTTTTTAGTTTGTCAGCTGCGTCATTCCGAGACTCACCCACAGGTTTTGGAACATATGGTGTGCAGGATGTGCATGCAAAGCCCTCATCAGAAGCTTGCTCCACCTCATCCTCTGTGTACAGGCTCTCACAAACAGCATGGACCCATCTGCACAGGCACACATGAATACACGGCGACACACGCTTCTTAGTAAATGCCAACAAACCAAAGATGTTATGGAATAATTTATGATGAGGAAACTCCATAAATAATCTAATCCCCGCTTGTCGTCATTAGCTGCATCCCAATGAATTCCTAAGTTTCCCTTTGCATGTGTAGCTCTATGAAACCCAGGACGCACCGGTCGCAGTACTGACACTGCAGCAGCAGCTCCTCTTCCATGAAGTTTTCTCTGCATACCGGACAGGTGACGAGGCTGGCGCAGGGCCCGCAGTGAGTGTAGTTGTTCTGCCACTCACAGTGGAAACCTGGTGAGCTGGAACCACACTGGACACAGCACACACACCTGCACAGAACAAGTTTGGCATTCTGTCACCAACCCAGCTAAAGTGTATATTTATTAAAGCATTGCTACAATTTAAAAAAGGGGCCATTTTTATGTTTAAAAAGGTACAAAGCATAAACGCAGAGCAAGGTAGACTTTAAATTGCTAAAGCAGAGCTGAGATACTGTGTTTCAGTGTTTTACATAATATGCAAATGTGCATGTACTCATTTCCATTTGACCTAGTTCAAAAGGAACAGAACTGAAAAGACTACTCCACTCCCAAGTCTTTCTTTTTTACCATTTGCACTTCCAGCCCCCCTTTGGCACTGTGTGCAGAGGAGGGTCCAAGCAGTAGGTATGATAGCTAACATCACAGTCGTCACAGAGCAGCAGGCGTGACGGGTCCGAGGCCTTTCCACACACTTCGCACACTATACACTCCAAACACCGCCAGCCCTTACGAAGCTTTGTCTTGGTGATCTGAAGCAGAATTAGTACACGATTACATTTCTACTTAAGCTAAATAAATATCATAGATGTAACTAAAAGCTGATCCTACTTTGCTGTTCACACAGTAAGGGTGGTAACACTGGGCACACTGAGCACAGGCTAGCAGCTGGCCCTCCATACCCTTTCCAAAACTGCCACACACAACACACATGTCCTGAAACAGACAAGAGGACAGAGAGGCAAATATAGACAGGCTGCATGAGATCCTATTTTAATGGTGACAAACTGCAGCAAATGAAAATAAATGTACCTGGAGCAGGACAAATTTGTCAGTGTTTGAGAACAGCACCACTGTGTTCTGCATGGTGTCGTCCTCCTCATCGTCGTCCTCCTTATTCAGTCCAGTGTCTGAGGTCATGCTTAGCTGAAAGGCGGGATACACGATATGTCCAACATTATATGGAAAATTCCAACCAGCACAGATTTTTATTAATCCGTTTGTCACTCAGGTTGAAAAGTATGAACTGTACACAGAGTTCCTACCATATTTTCCATGTTAAAGTTCCACACTTTTGAAGTCTCAAATTTTCCATTCTTCACGTCTCTCAAGTTTCCCAGATATTTTTCAACAATCAAGAATTTTTACACTTACAACTAAAACCAAAATTAAAAACAAAAGGGAATAACCTTTTTTTTTTTTTAAATGAGGGTTCCTGCACATTTCCCATTTCAAAACTCCAGACCTTTCCAGACTGAGGTCCCATCTAAACACGGATATTTAGCAAAACAAATATTCTCTGCTGCATTGTCACCTTGTTTGTTTTTTCGAAGGAAAACATAATTTTAAAAACTAAACCAAATCGTGGTTTTTACTGAACTCCATATGTATCCATGTAGACTGGACAAAGATTATAATCGATAGTGAATCCAAGCATCAGATATAAGTTACAGACATAGAAAGAGCAAGTTGGCAGAAGCCCCAACTGCTTTATTTATCTCTGCTCTGAACGTTTGTCCTTTGAAATCTGAAATCTAGCTAATTTAGACTTTGTTACCTACTTTAGTGGAGAAGGTGTTCCAGTGTTTCAGTTGGATTCTCAGAACGCAGATATTTGTGAATGCAAATATTTCAAAATTATATCTGAAGCGGCAAAGCTTGAAGGCTTGAAATGTAATTTCACAAGTTTGTTTTTGGACTTTACTTTTGAATATTTGTAGTATTTGTTTTGCTAAATGTGTGTTCAATGTTTTGCTTTATTTATATGTTTCAAAGAACAATGAAAAACTCAAAACAAACAAAATCCAATCCATTTCACTTTCAGCTACGCTGCGCAGCGCCAGGACAGGATGCGGGACCTCGGCAATAGGAGAGGATTAATATCAATAACATCTGGTGTATCGACGAGATGACCGTAGACGTTCACTGGTCCTCAGACCTGAAGTATGCGACTGTTAAATGCAGGTCCATCTATCTCCAGATAGAGCTCACCGTAGTCCAGATGAACTATTGTTTAAATCCGATCAGATGCTAATGCTAGCTTGGCTGTAGGACTTCTACATAGCAGGATTAGCGTCCAGCAGAGCAAGCATCCTGCTGCTGTGAACATTAAAGCAAGAGACTTCAATCATGCAGACTTAAATGCAGTTCTCCCCAAACTCCACCAGCATGTGAAGTGTGCTACCTGAGGAGCTAACACACTGGACAAGGTTTACAGCAACATCAAGCTGGGTTACAAGGCTAGGCCAGTACCACACCTGGGCCAGTATGTCCACCTGACCATGTTTTTAACTCCCGCTCAGAAAAACTGCTTTTACCATCACAAAAACTGCTAAAACTTGGGCCGATGATGCCTCCCAATACCCACAGGACTGGTTTGACAGGACCAACAGGGAGATTTTGAAGACCCAGACCTGTTCACAGACAGTGTTCTATGTTACTGAAAGACTTACATAGACACCGTTACTGAAAACACACTAGGGGCTTCCCCAGCAAGAAGCCCTGGATGACCAAGGAGGTCCAGCAGCTGCTGAAGGAGGGAAACGATGCCTTCAGGTCAGGCAATAAGGGTGTCTACACTACAGCCCACGTTAACAGAAGACAGACATCAGAAAAGCAAAGTCGGAAAGTAGGAAAAGGATCGAGGACCACCTGGACAGCAGCAACAGCAGTCAGGTGTGCCAGGGGACCCAGGAGTTACTACAAGACTAACCTCAGTGCTGCTGATGGTAACACCTCACTGGCAGAGGAGCTAAACCTCTTCTATGTCTGCTTTGAGGTGGTGCCACCACAGGCAGCTTCTTGTGGAATACAGCTTAGCATTCAACACCATCATCCCCCACAGACTAGTGGACAAGCTGAGGGACATTGGCTGGCCACACTCCACCTGCATGGGGATCCACAGCTTCCTACCCTGTCGCAGCCAGAAGGTCAGACTGGGTCAACATACATCTTCGGCCCTCATCCTCAGCCCCAGCTCTCCATAGGGTTGTGTTGAGCACCCTGCTCTACACCCTCTACAGCTACGACTGCAGCTCCGCTCACCACAACACCGTTGTCAAGTTCGCAGATGACACCACAGTGGTGAGGCTCATCTGGGGGGAAGAGTTTTTTTAGCCTGGGTGCTATAGGGACCAGGTGGAGTGGCTGACAGCGTGGAGCACAGAGGAATAACTCGCTGCTCAACATCTCCAAAACCAAGGAGATAATAGTGGACTATAGGAAAATAGGACAAAGATTTCACTGATCATCAGCAGGGACTATATGGAGACGGTCGGTGACTTCCACTTCCTCGGAGTCCACATCCAGGAGAACCTGACCTGGAGCGTGAACACCTCTGAACTGCTGAAAAAGGCCCTGGACTTGACTTCCTGAGAGTTCTTAGGAGAACTAACAGACTAAGAGACAGCTGGTGTCCTCTTATTGGTGCTCCATTGAGAGCATAATGACTGTACAATGGCTCAGAGGAAAGGATCCAAAGGGTTATTAACCAGGCCCAAAAGATCGTTGGCTGCCATCTCCCCTCACTTGGAGAACTTCATAGTTCCTGCTGTCTCCAAAAAAAACCCAGAACATCATAAAGGACACTTCTCACCCGGGTTATGCTCTGTTTGAACTGTTACCGTCAGGCAGACGCAACAGATCAATTAAAGCAAGGACAAACAGATTTAGTTTCTATCCAACAGCAACAGCTAAACGCAACACAGCCACAATGTAAAAGAGTAATAGCAGAATTTATTGCTAAATATTACTAAAAAAAAGCACATTAAAGTACATGCTGTTTTAATGCACTTACACTTTAAAGCTGGTGAGAGTTCTTAGTTTTGATGCTAAAACCATTTGAATTTTTCAGTATTTGCCCTGCGGATCACTGACCTGAGCTAATCACGGGAAAACTGAATCTCTAGTCATCGTTTGTTATGTTTTATAAGAGCTATCAGCTCAAACAGTGATCAGAACCACAATCAATGCAAATGGGGCGTAAGATGAAATCTATATTATACTATATATACACTTACCGGCTACTTTATTAGGTACACCTTGCTAGTACCTGGTCAGACCCCCTTTTGCCTTCAGAACTGCCTTAATCCTTCGTGGCATAGAGTCAACAAGGTACTGGAAACATTCCTCAGAGAGTTTGGTCCATATTGACATGAGAGCATCACACAGATGCTGCAGATTTGTTGGCTGCATCCATGATGTGAATCTCCCGTTCCACCACATCCCAAAGGTGCTCTATTGGATTGAGATCTGGTGACTGTGGAGGCCATTTGAGTACAGTGAACTCATTGTCATGTTCAAGAAACCAGTCTGAGATAATTCGTGCTTTATGACATGGCGCGTTATCCTGCTGGAAGTAACCATCAGAAGATGGGTACACTGTGGTCATAAAGGGATGGACATGGTCAGCAACAATACTCAGGTAGGCTGTGGCGTTGACACGATGCTCAATTGGTACTAAGGGGCCCAAAGTGTGCCAAGAAAATATCCCCCCCACCATTACACCACCACCAGCCTGAACCGTTGGTACAAGGCAGGATGGATCCATGCTTTCATGTTATTGATGCCAAATTCTGACCCTACCATCTGAATTTCACAGCAGAAATCGAGACTCATCAGACCAGGCAACGTTTTTCCAATCTTCTATTGTCCAATTTTGGTGAGCCTGTGTGAATTGTAGTCTCAGTTTCCTATTCTTAGCTAACAGGAGTAGCACCCAGTGTGGTATTCTGCTGCTGTAGCCCATCTGCCTCAAGGTTCGACGTGTTGTGCGTTCAGAAATGCTCTTCTGCATGCCTTGGTTGTAACAATTTGAGTTGCTGTTGCCTTTCTATCAGCCCGAACCAGTCTGCCCATTCTCCTCTGACCTCTGGCATCAACAAGGCATTTGTGCCCACAGAACTGCCGCTTCTGGATATTTTCTCTTTTTCAGACCGTTCTCTGTAAACCCTAGAGATGGTAGTGTGTGAAAATCCAAGTAGATCAGCAGTTTCTGAAATACTCAGACCAGCCCGTCTGGCACCAACAACCATCCCACGTTCAAAGTCACTTAAATCACCTTTCTTCCTCATTCTGATGCTCAGTTTGAAATGCAGCAGATCGTCTTGACCACGTCTACATGTCTAAATGCATTGAGTTGCTCCCATGTGATTGGCTGATTAGAAATTTGCGCTAAGGAGCAGTTGGACAGGTGTACCTAATAAAGTGGCCGGTGAGTATATTATTAAAACACTACCTGAGGAAAGTACCTATAACAAGAAATAAACCGATATGCAATGGTTAAGTTCATGGGTATGAAATGGTTTCTTCACTAACATGAAACATGCAGATCATTTGGCAGCACATAGGCAGGCAGCGGCAAACTGATCCAGTGTTAACTAAACATGAGCTTCACATCCAACTACCACTTCTTTTATGTGATCAATATGAAGGGCCACTCCGGTTGTTTGAGCAATTTATTTTTAAAAATCCAGATTTTTGTCTTTTAGGAAATGGGATTTAGGGAATAAATTTTGGGAACACATATTTTTTGTTAGTTTTGTGGACCTGATAAACACCCAAAGAAAATGTTGGAGTTTTTAAGACTGCGCAGGAACTCTGTGTACAGAGCAGTGTAAAGCTCACCAAAAAGGCATCGATGCAGGAAGCCATGGCTTTGAGGCGTGACCTTCCACCACGCCCTCTTCCTCCGCCACCGCCTCGAGGTCTGCGCTTTCCGGGAAAGCTACTGCTTCGCCCCTTTGAGTTAAAATTAAGAAGAAAAAAACAAAATGAAACGTATGTTGTCATAAAGGCACTTTAACCCCTCAAGATATTAAAATCAATGTCATGGTGACCTCACCTGTTTGACCCGTGAACGGCCTGGGGACCCTCTACGTTTCACCTTCTCTCTGTCGCTCCTGAGGGCTTCAAAAGGAAGCGAGTCATCGGTCTCTGTGAGGTTATCGGCATGCGAGGGCCCAACAGGAACAAGTCCGAGCTCCATGGACAGCTGAGGATCAGGTTCTCCAGGAGAGCCCAGGAAGCCACTGCTGCTGGACATCTCATCCAGCAGCAACTCTGGCTTGACCCCTTGCAGCTCCTGCTTTATGTCCAAATGATGTCCTTTCATTTCCTCATCATCTTCGTCTTCGTCCTCAGACTGAGGAAGTAACCTCGTCTCCACATCCATGGCAGAGAGGGTCTCTTGTGTATCTGTTAATAGAGAGATGGTGAAAGGAGACCGAGGGTCTTGGCATCGACCTCCTTTAGGTTTATCATCTATAGACGATAGTTCACGTTTGTCTACAGAATCAGAAAAGGCTGGTGGTTTCTGCGCATCCTTTCCGAATGGTTCCTCAACACAGCCACTCTTTAATAACTCCTCCTCTGAAGGTTCTTGTTCGCTCCCCAGCTCCTTGTTTTCAGCGGCTTGATGCGATACTGCTGTAGGCTTTGTCGAAGGGTTACTGCTAAGATGAGTTTCTGCCGTGAAGACCTGGGAGGGAGTCTTTTCACTGAGGGTTTCTTCTGATCTCTTTTCACCAGCGGGAAGACAAGCGGCTCCTTGCTGTGTCGTGGCACACGCTGGATTTCAGATGTAAAAATGTGTGATTATTAGCTTTATCAATCTAGCATCTATTGCTGCACCTCATTACATTCAAAACATCATTAAAAAAAGACCACGTTGGCATTTTAGTTCAAAAAGAGAAAACCCTATAATTTTATTACACACTGATATATTTGTAGTGTTTAGGCCTATTAATTTGATGATTACAACTAACCACTAATGAACAGTTTCACTGTGTGTAAGAAATCTATAGGAGTTTTATTTTTAAATTACATACCTAAGATAAAGGCGTATCAGTTATTCTAATGTATTGAGATGCACCCGTATCCTTAGTTATGGCACAAAAACAAAACAAAACCCAAAATATTTCAGTGTTTATAATTCACCTGTAGACACAGTTGGAGCAGAAGACTCTTCACAGGTGAGCTCTTCTGCTGCTACCTGGGCCGCTGGCTTCATTTCCTTCACCTTAATGTCTGTTGAGTGAACTACTGCGGACTCCACCACTAAACCAAACATATATATAAGCTTATTAGAAAGTCAGGACATTTTTTTCTAAGTTTAGCCTAATGTCCTGGGAAATTCTGACATACCTAAATCCACAGAGGTGTCTTTCTGAGGTCCATCCTTCTCTGTATCCATGCCAGGTGCACCTTTCTGGACAGGAGTCCCTCCTGATACATCTGCCAACTTTAATCCTGTTTGCATTGTCATCTCCTGTCTTGACTGCATGTCTTCCATGCATGTTTGACCAGCGGATTGCTGCTGATCCTCCTTGCAAAGAAGGCAGATGTCCTTGGCTTCTGAAAGCTCCCCCAGTGAAGCACACTCACTGTGCATCCATCTAAGGAAATCATGGAAAAATATTGTATAACAAGAACATTAACTTGGATAAACATTAAAGATGCACCAGACTAGAATCGGCAAATTTTCACCTGATTGGCAGCTCAAATACCGAAAAGTCTGTTTTCCCATTATTCATTAAATGCATCAAAACAACTTTCGATCTATAAAACGGCAACAACCAACAGCAAACACTTTGCTGCACTTTTCTGAGTTTAATTAAAACCGATGAAAGTTAGAGTCACACACTTTGATGCAAAACTGGGTTTAATCATGTAAATCCTCCATTTACTTTTCGGCTCAACAAACATGCAGCATGTTTTTATTTTATGTGTTAAATTCCTCAGAGATAAAATAAGAGATAAATCTGAATGAACACGTCAGACCTCAAAGGAAAGTGGAAATCGGCATCGGTGTTTATTAGAGATGCCTCATCGGTGCATCTCTAATAAACATAATATTAAGAACCACAGTGTGCAAAACTGACCTGTGGCATATGCCGCAACACTGTAGCCCGACAGATGGGTTGGCATCTTTGCTGCAAACGCAACACACTGAGCTGCGGTGTTGCTGGCACTCTTCACACATGTTGTAGTTTTCGAACCACTGGGCTGAACCTGGCAGCGCCAACCCACGGACACCACACTCCACGCACACACGACACCTCTGTGAAAAAACATTACATGGTGATAATGATCAGGTCTCTAAAATGGAGAACATGGTTCATTCCAGCAGAAATAGCCACGTTCAATTCTGACAGGCAACACATTTATCTGGTTTTACTGTAATCTGCAACAAGTCATCTTTACCAAATCTGCTCTGTTTTACCCTTCTTATAGTAGTAGAGTTATTATTAAAAACATGTTTGGTCAGACTTTTACAATGTTAGTTTTGTTTATGAGTATGCTTAATACTCAATATCAATGAAACATTTAGAGGGCTGTTTGGAAGTGCTTTCTATATTTTTGTTTGACTGCTGAATGTTGCCTCACATGTGTGTTAATAAAAAGGTTTTTTTCATAAATAGAAGACAGCATTGAGTTCACTGACGTTTTCCCTGTTAATAGAGATGAAAAACAAAAAGTGACTAACTCTGCATTTCCAAGGGTCAGAGGGAAGAGAGTCCATGGCTGGTTGGAGACAGAAGGTATGGTATCCCTTGTCACAAGCATCACACACCAACATTTTGGAGTCTTCTCCTGGTTGTCTGCAAATAAAATAAAAATAGTTATTTTTGACTAAGCACATTTTTTATTTACTTTAAAGAGATGGAGTCCAAATCTTCAGTGTGGGTGCAGTTTGTCCACAGGTTGGACTTCACCTGCAAGTCTGGCACACTTTACACTCCGGGCACTGCCATCCTGCCCGTTGGTTGGGCGTGGCACCGATTTCCAGACAGGATGCATGATAATGTAGGCCACAACCCGTGCAGAAAAGTAGTTCTGTGAGCTCCCCAGCTGAATCACACACTGCACACCAAGCCTCCTCGCCCGCTGTAAACAAAATGTATAAACCCAGATTGCAAAAGGAAAATGGCATTATAACTTAGTTTGTTAATTATTTTTCCTTTTTTTCCCCCCAATTTCAGATACACTCAGGATTGAGTACTATCCCCCACGACGCAAAAAAGTTCAATATAGATTTATGGAATTGATTAAATACTTAAATTGATAAAACAGGCATTTAAGGGGCTAAAAGTTCGGGGAATTCATGAATATCTGTTAGGTATGGTCAAGTTGATAAATAGTCTTATTCTAATCTTTAAAATAGTTTTATTTGTGTCCAAATGTCCAAGTGAAGCGATAAATGAAGAGAACCCTAAAGGTTTAACAATATTCAAACCAGATCGCTGCTCTCAACAACAAAGATCATAAATATTTCGGACATTGTTAAAAATTTTTTTTTCTTTTAATAAGCCTCGTAAACAAAACTTTCAAAAAGGGGTGCATGGTAAAACATTTTCATCTGAAGGAATATTTAAATAATAATTGGTTAACACAGTGTTTCAAAAGCCATGAGTGACTTATGTTCCTCAACAGGTATTATAGAAAATGCTTAATTTCATTTTTGGTCATGAAACCTTCAACAAAAATCTGATTTTTCGTGATTAGAATAAATATCAGTTAATTGATCTGTGATAGTCCTTTTATTCAGAGAAAAGGTTTTTCTACAGCATCACAGAGAAAATTTTGGCTTGAAACAAAAAGTAATTTAGCTTGTATAATCCTGTAAATGGAAAATTATCATAAAATCCTTAGATTAAGCATAAATAATTCTAATTTCTAATGCAGTCTCGACCTGGCGTGTGTTAATTGAGCTCACATATCATTGGATTTACACCCTATATGTACTTGAAAACAATAACAAACAGGCAGTAAAATACTTGCTAATCAAGCAACAGGAGCACAAACAGTAGTTGCTCCTGGTAACATACCTACTTATACTAGAAGCACACTAAAGGTCATAAGGGCATGACGATTATGGCAAATGTGCCCATGGTCCTCTTACCCAACTCCTCAGCCTTGTCTATATGCTCTGGACAGAGGAGGACCAACTGCTTCATGGACTGGAAAGATCCACTGGCTGCAGAGCACGGGAAGTGGTAAAACCGCGAGCAGCCCTCTACATGGCATTGTATGGTTGCACCCAGTCTTTTGCAATATTCACAATGCTGAAACAAACCAAAGGAAGAGAGCTGTAGTAACTTTCCTGAAGAAAGTGCTTATTTAATATTTCTCTTACATTATAATATCCAATTCAAGTCAATGGAGAGCAGACTCACCCGTTGTGTCCCTGAGATAACAGCTTTATCCACATTCTCCAGCTCCTTGTCTTCCGTCTGCTTCACCCCGTCTGACCACACCGCACACCAGTGGTGAAGCCAACAACCCCCTGTTCGTTATAAGGACAAACACAAAATATCTCACACGTCAATAAAACGCATTTGCATTATGTAACTACTAGAAGAAAAATAAAGACAATAATAACCATAATATGGCTGCCTCATGATGCAGAAATAAGACAGTAAAGTTTTTGGAGTTTAACCTGAGTCATCAAAGAGTGCTGTCAGACAGGAAGAGTCAGAAAAACCAATGGAAGACAGATCATCATTTCCAGGCTGTGGCAGTGGGAAAGCTGATGGCTTATGAGTTGGCCGCTCCGATGACGACCTGAAGTGTCGCAGTTCCCGCTGTCCCAGCAAGCTCCGCTCCGCACAATTACAAAGGGCACAGGCACGAATGCATTCTCTGTTTACACACAATTGATTTAAAAAAAAATGCACTCAAAACTTTAGCATGTGAATGTAAATGATGAACATGATCGTGCAATAAAGCCCCAGGCAATTCAGCTTTTCTGAGACAAAGGGGGAACTTACACAGGTGTGCTGGAAGAGGCTGCATCAACACCAGACTCGTCTGCAGCAGCAGGGCAGACTTTGGATGATTCCTGGAGGCAGATGGGCTGGTGTGCGGAGGTGCCATCATCAGCTATCAAATACAAATAAAAATAAATAAATAGAACATAAATGAAAATTTTAGGGATATCAAAATATTTCTTTCTAATGCATTGTCAATATTAAATCTAAAATTGAGATCTATCTTAATTTAACAATAACGACAAAAATAAGGTACAGAATAAAGATCGATTACCAGCTCAAATACATAAAAAAACGGACTTTATTTTTCCTATCTGTCAAATAAATCAAATTTAAGAACTCCCAACTATTTTTGGTCTATAAACACACCAACCAACAGCATGTACTTTGTTGCAGTTTCTTAAGTTAAATAAAGATTATATTAAAGTTAGCAACCTGCTTTGATGCATCAATAAACAAAAATATTATTGTAAGTCTGTCATTTTTTCTGTTGGATTCAAAGCCACTGCCTCCATCTAAGAACATTACAAGCATTTTTCCTCCTTTATTTGTTATAATCCTTGGAATTAAAAAAAAAAAGGACTCGAGAGAAAGAAAGCCAGGAATCAGTATCCATCAGAAAAAGTCCAATCAGAGCTGCTGTAAAACAGAAAACTATGAAAACTTTACCTGTTGGTTCAGAGTCATTCTCTTCGCAGGTCGATTTCTGCTCGTCCATTCCACGTACAAATTTTGACCTCCTTAAATGAGATCTACAAATTAAAAAAACATGCAAAAAATGTAGATCAAACGCAGGCCAGGTAGTAAAAAACGTTTTAACTTATATACAAATAATCTGAATGGTTTCCTTTAGAACTGGCAAAGTCATTAACATTAGGTTATCACCATTAATTGACTGTTAAAATAGGACCCCTTAGACAAAACACATAAAAGTGACAGTAAAGTTCTACACACACATACATCTGAAAAATACAAGGCGGGGATTACAATCCAAAAACTAAATAACTCCAAAATTAAGCATAAAAATAAACAATATCGGGTGCAAAATATAGCATTAAACAATCCACCTATCTATACAGAGTGTCTTCAACTTGGAAACCACACAATTAATTTAATAAGACAGTCACATTTGGACTTCCCCGTGAACTCCTTCTGTTCATTTCATAGTTTTAATTTTAATCCACCGAGATTTAACGCCAACTCCTGAAAATACCGCGAAGGTTACGTACGAGCGATCAATCAGAAATAGCTTTAACGATACAACTTATTTACCAAGTAATGCATAATCTACGTCGATAAAGCCTCCGTGGACAAAAAAGCATTCAATCTCCCAACTAAACTGCGTTTTGTTAAAGAAAGCAACCACAAAACGGGATACACAAAGAAAATACAACTTCCTTATATAGAGCTTCCTGTTGCAGCGGAGCCCTTTTCGTGCAGAACCTCGTAACTGAGCAATAATGGTTCCGCCATGGGACTAAAGCGCTAAAAAAAAAAACACACAAAAAACAAAAACACTATAAAACAAACAATGAAGGCGATTCGGTTTAATCCACATAACCGATGAGAAATATGAGAACATATATGGGATGTCCGGATCTAACAGGGTCGTGTGAATGTAAATGCAATAATTATTTTGAAAAAGTGCTGATCCAAGTCGATGCCAAGTATTTTTTCATGAATTACAAAACAATCTGAGCCATAAGCCTCGAGTACATGCATGTCGTAATGTTTCCTGTTCATTGTTAAAAAAATGGGTAAATGGGGGTAGATCATACTATAAACAGTGACATTGTTTTGTTTTTGGTTTCTTTGCTGTTAGTTATTTTAATGAAGTCAAGCAAAAGCGCCGATCTTTAAGAGTTTGGAGGAAAACGTGTTCTTTAACTCAATTGTATCACATGCGAATAAACATCAGGTGTAACAGTTGAGATCAAATAAAGATTAAGCCGCATCTATGTGAATGATCCTGCACACATTACAAACATATCCTCATTTTCATGGAGGAAATATATAAAGAGGGGAAGTGATCTGTAGGGTCAAAATATTGTAATGTTGCCTTAAATGATAAATACTCGAATTAAGGAAATATATGCTTCCAATGGAAAACTAAATGACCCTAAAGCTGTGTGTTTTTAAAACTACAACCAGAACTCCCACAATAAGACCATGCAGGCGTACACAGCAAAATAACTGACATTATTCTGCATACTGCATATAAATGAGTACGAGTGCAACTGAGCTAATGGGCACAATCTCTTTAGCAGCCGTGTTAACATTGCGCTGCCGTTCTCAAACGGAGCCAGAAAGATTCGAAACAGACTCCAAAACAAAATACAAATGTCAAAACCCGGTGCCCCAAACCTAACACCTGTTAAGACTACACATTTACTAAGAAATATCATACGCTTTGCTTTAAAGAAAAGCAAAAGGGTTCGAAGTAGAAGTAATAACACGATGTCCAAGTCTTGATACTATAGTTAGGGTTGCAAACTAACTGAGAGCATTAATAATTTTGGTTATTACATGTTAAAGATCAGAAGCTGAGGTGTGCTGTCTATCTACAATAAAAGCAATGAGGACTTTATAGCTAAATAATAGCGCACTCAAGCACTTTCTCAATGTAAACATCGACTTCAAAGGGCTGGTTCTAACCAGCAATTAGACGCATCCATATCAGTGTCGACAATTCTACAAAGCTAACAATTACCTATAGTGACGAAGCTACAAACTTTCCCGAAGAAATCACATGAACCGAGACTACATTACGCCCAGGAGCGTGTAGTTTTAAAATATGTCAACTGGATTTTATGTGGGTCTCAATCTGGATACAAGCAGTGTAGACCACCCAAAAGAGAGCACATAGGGTACCACAGCTAGCTTTCCAGCAATTAGATAGATTCATCTGGCAGCTAAATGCTACATATAGCAGCGCTAACACCGGTCTAAGGTCAGGGTTAGTGTGTTTAGATGTGTATACTGCAAGGAAATAAAGCATGCCACACTTGTCTCAACCTACCTCAGAATAAGAACGTCCTCTTCTCATGCATCAGCAAGATCTAAAGAGCCACAAAGCTTCCAAAAATGCTGATGCTCGCTCCATTTTATGTACCCGGACTAACGCTGCGGCTAGCCCCGGCTGCTGTGAGAGTGGGGGAAGTGCAAGTCGGCAGGCAGGCTATGCTAGCTGTTTAAACTACACGGATAACACAGCGGTTACCCAGCTAACTAGCGGCCAGACTTCTGTATTTACCACTCGGGGAACTTTTGTATCCAAACGCAAGTCTTCGGTCAGTCCAGAAAAATGTTTTCTCGCTCCACGCAGCGATGGTGAATGTAGCTTGAGGGCTAACATTAGCAAGCTTTCAGTTATGTTCTGGAATCTCACTCGAAGAGGTCGTACGTTGCAGCAAGTTTGCATAAATTGTCTGTATCCGGAAAGTGCAGCGCCGAACTTTGTAGACAGGCCAGAATATATGGTTTTCCTTCAAGTTTGAGTGCAGACTTTCATCTAACTGAATTTGTAGTTCAACTTTGCATGGGTACCCTTGTATTGGGTCATTAGCATCTCTTCCTTCCCTTCGCTAAACTGCGTTGCGTCTCCAAACGGCTGTTCCACTAAAGTGGCTAGCCTATGCTAGCTGTGCTAGGTTATAAACAACTACGTCAAAAATGAATTCATCCAAACGAACGATTCATAATTATTCATCGCCGGAGCATATTGCAACATACGAGTGATCAAGAGAGGTGAACCCTGTGGAGTTCAATCATTTAGCACGCAACATCGGATTTTAATTTGGAGAACGCGGTCACTGAAATATGGTGGATAATGGATATTAGGTCATTAGATTTTCGATCCAGGGAAGCCATTTTTCATTAGATTGTCATGCTTGTAACAGCAGAGCTACACTGACATTCCTGTTAGTGAGTGGATTATTTGGGTTTCACCGTAAAGAAACCGATGCGATCGGTTTCAGAGTGAAGTCCATTCCCTTATTATGCTAATTAATTGTTGGTAAGCAGTTATTTCAAACGTCTGTCGTGCATTTTATGACTGTTTATTTTTATTCTCCTTTACTAGTTGAATTGACCACTTCATATTTTAAAATAACTGGTTTTTGTTTATCTGGTTCTGACCAAAATTTGTTGGGAAACTTTTTGTCACATGTCGAATAATTGTGACAAACTTAGGAGAAACGAGTGGATAATAAGTCGACATCTGTGTGTATGACACCACGGTCTTACTGTGGCAAACAGAAAAGTGTTAAATGAAAAAGTGACAAAAACAAAACAAAAAGCAATTCATAGCAACCACATATTCAGACCATGCTTGTATCTGTTTGTAAAGGAAAAGTCAACTTATTTTATGTTGTGTTGTTGCCTGTTGAGTGTAATAAAAATATAGAAAATGAAAAACAACTAATATAATCCACCAATTCATCCATTGTCTATACCTGATTATCCTTGTAGGGTTGCAAGGGAGCAGGTGCCTATCCAGCTGTCATTGGCTGGGGGGTTCACCCTGGACAAGTCGCCAGTCACCACAGGGCAACACAGAGACACACAGTACATACAACCATGTATGCACACATTTATAACTAATGGGAATTTAGAGTAACCACTTAATTTAACATACATGTTTCTGGACTGCAGGAGGAAGAAGGAGGACCTGGAGAACCAATGTATGCACAGGGATAAAATAAAGCAACTCCATGCAGAAAAACACCAAGCCAGGATTCAAATCCATAACTTTACTGCCGCAAGGCTACAGTGACAACAACCGCACCACTTTGTAGCCCATCTTTACCACTCTGTGTCCAAGAAAATAGCAGTTGCCTGATTGCATTGAGTCTGAGTTTAATAGTTTCCAAGAGAACGGTACTTGTCTATCTGAATTATCTCAGGTATAACGTTTTTTGCAGAGGGGATTATGGTGTGGGCCTGTTTTTTAGAAGAAGGGCTCAGCTCCTTAGTTCCAGGTAAAGATACTACTAATGGTTCAGGAAGACTTTTTGGACAATATTCTGCTTCCAATTTTGTGGGACCTGATGGTCCCTTTCTGATCCAGACTGACTGCACACCAGGTCACAGAGTCCAGAAAGACATGGATGAGCGAGGTTCGTATGGAGGAACGTCACTGGCATTGCCTGGGCATCTTCTTGCCCAACATCAGTGTCAGACCTAGTAAATGCTCTTTAGGAAGAAAGGTCACATAGTTCCATAAAAAAACATTCCTAAACCTGAAAAAGAGCTTTTCAAGAAGAGTTGAACCTGTTATAGCTCCAAAGGCTGGGCCGATATCAAATTAAACCCTATGGATTAAGAATAGGATGTCATTCAAGTTCATATCCGTGTGAAAGAAGATGAGCAATTACTTTAGCGATATAATGCGTATAATCAATACCATCTAAATTTTGCCGTAGTTTTCCAGCACTTATTCCACAGAGTAATATACTTTAAACCATTCTGTTCTACATAGAGTAACACTGATAATCAACACCATGGTTGTCCATGTTTACCAAAACTGGAAACTGGAAATGTTTTCAAACAGCAAAAAACAGCTTCACCATGCAGCTGGAGGGAAATCCAGTCACTCTGCCGCTTTCTCTTGTGTCTCATTAAAAGGACTTTAAATTGTAGGAAGGGTATGACGGAAGGTTTTAGTGGGTTTAAAAGTGTTATTTTTAAAAACCTTGTTATACTTTGATACCAGTAACCAGACAATGTCTATTGATAATATAACACAGCCCTAAATAATCCATATCTATCCAGTTGATAGTTTAAAACCCAAATATTCAGATGATTATTATGCATAGAATATATTTGTTTAAAGCAAGAAGTAATTTATAAGCCATGTCATGTGAGCGTAAATTTTAACTACATAAAAGGTTCTAGAGGTGTAAGGGTCACAAATAGTAATGGACTCGGGGCTGTGTTGTTTTTCTTTAGCTATAAGCTCCCTTATTGCTGTGAGAAAATTACACAGAACCGAATGGCCTGGGGAAAGGATGTTCAAGATAACTGCTCAGAGACTTTGTTTCTCATTTTGGCTGACACTGCAACTGACTGTCACACTGTAATACTAAACGATGACATGTTGTAGGCTTGCCTACAAAGCTGTTGCATTTTGCAGGAAGCTATAACCCTGTGTTCCAGTCTTTCTATAATCTATTAATCTGTACACTGACAGTACAAGGTTAGTTCTTGGTTTTTCAGTTGACCTTTCATCAAGGCACCAACCTCCTTCTAGCCCTACTTTCTTGAACCCACTGTGAAAAGGCCTGGGGCAGTACACACACTAAAGCTCTAATGTCATTTGGGATGACCCTGTGAACTTACAAAAAAATGAAGCCTGTCCCACTGTGAGAAGGTTACAGGTTTAACCCACATTGCTCCCCCAACATGCCTCAAAGAAGAACATACAAGAGTATCTGAAAATAACTGAAGATGAAGAGCTGCAGTAAAAGTAGCCATTTATTTATTAAATGTATTCGATTCGTTCACTGTGGATGACAGTGCTTTGGATTTTATCCTTTGTGGAAGGGACTTTTCACTGCTGCAGGACGATTATGTACAGTTGTCCTTGTATTAATTTTTTTTGCATTACTCCCAGAGTTATGTAACACCTCAGGGTTCAAAAGAGATGACCAAGGGGATAAATAGAATCAAACTAATTCTGATCAGCTTTAAAAGCAGAGCATTTAAATTGTTTGTAGTCTTATAACTCCTAAACAATATGTTGTGGTTTGCATTTAACATTACGTTTATCATTGCTCTAATGCCAACTTTTCAGCAGTAAACCAAACAAATATGATCTAAAGTTACAGCATCCTCCACAGTTAGTTTCACACAAGTCCAAGATGTGTAAAAATCACAAAATCATTGGCACCACAGTTGGTGGCAACCCTAAAAATTCCTAAAAACTAAATGCAAATGAAGCAGTTTGCACTCTGCACTTTTTAAGTTGATCAGGGTGTCAACAACTTAAAATTATAAATGCACAACTTTCTCTTCTCCTGTTTTTTAATCCATTACTTCTTGTGGTTTAAATATGAAGGGTCAGAATATGTGTTGATCTTCATAGTTCATGAAATGGCTACAAGAATGGCATTTCCCCTAATCATATGCAGTCAGAGCAATAAATTAAATGTTTAAAGAGCATAGGACACTTCCGTTGGAGGTTATTAAAGGACAGCGAAATAAAAGCATATCACAGGGCAGACCCAGAATTTGCTGGGCAGATTTCATATCTTTTCTATGACCTGGGAACTGGTCTGGTCCCTCAGGAACTGCTGTAGATGGGTGTTTGGTCATCCTGTGTATCCTTCGTGACAAAGCTTTGGATAAGTGGAGGCAAAATGGAATAAAATTATGAAAGAATCAGGGATTTGGTTCTTAAACAATAGTTGGTTGCGGACACAACAGAAAATTGCATGTGAAACGTCTGATAAAAGAAGGCATTTCTAATGCATGAGATTATTCAACTAAGAAGAGTTCAGACTATGAAGCCATCCTGCTTGAGGTATTAAATGAAAAGCTTACAACAGCTCCTTATAAAATCTGAGGAGAATAAAAACAGGTTCAGTTGTGTGGATTCAGTTGCCAGTTTCTGCCCCTACATTCAAAAACCTGCACAAGCAGTTTCCCTTGGTACTGTTAGGTCAGCTAATGTTTCTCCTCACCTGAATGTGAGGTGAACATGTTTACATGTTGAAAATAAGGTATTACTGGTCCCAGTGGCAGGATTAGTTGACTCCCCATTCAGCTTTAAGACAATTAGATCAGATTTTGGAGAGGGCTGAGGCTGGCTAGAATGTGGCGACTGATTGGCCAACAGATCTAAACAGAGGGTGGTATTAGGACACCAAGCTGCTCCTATTGGCCAGGCCATGAAGCTAATGCTTTCCCATCTGGCTCCTGTGCTTCAAGGATAATCCCCTGGAATACCTCCACAGATGTTTACAACAGAATATAAACTGAGGGAGCAGAATGCATTTTTGTATCTAGTTGGATTTCATCTTTTTATGTAGATGTATTTTTTACCTTTAAAATTTAAAGATCACAAATAATTAAAAAACTAAACAGTTAACAGAAGTCAGCAAAAAGCTCTTTCATAGCTGAGTTTTGTCCATCTGTGGTTTATCCTCTTAATATTTTATTATTGAGGTCTTTGGGTTCTGGTTCTAATGCATGCAACTGATGAACAGTCAGGGGGTCTAACAAGAAAAAATTTATAGAACTTACAGGGGTTTTTGGAAACCAAATGAAAAAAAAAACCCAACCTGCCCCCCAATTTTAAAGGGGTGGGGGGGGTTTTTCGGGGTTTTAAATTGGGAAACCGAGCGGGGTTTAGCCAGCCCCCCCTTAAAATGATTGCACATTGAAACCCATAAAAAAGCAAAGTTTTTTGAATTTTTTCCTTTTAAGCGGGGGTTAAAAACCCCAACATTTTTTGGTTTTCAAAAAAAATTTGAATGCACAAAAACTTTTTAAAGGGGGGGGGGACAAAACCAACCCCTTAAAAAGAGGACAAATTGTTTTTTTTAAACGTCTTTCTGGCGCACTTTTGACCAAACCGCAGTTTTTTGGGGTGTATCAAAAACCCCGGGTTTAACCCCGGGGAAAGGCCCCAGCATACCACCAAAAAAGGGACAAAAATTCCTTTCCCAAACGGTTTTTAATTTGTGGCCCAAAAGGGGGAACCCTTTTTTCCCCTAAAAAGGGAGGGTTTCGGGGGGGGCCTAACCCGGTTTTGAAAACCCCCAAAAAACAAAAAAACCCAAGGTTTCCCCCAAAATCCCGGCAAAAATTAAAAAATCCACCCAACTCTCCGGGTTTTCCCCCCCCTAACCCTTTTTCCGTCGGGAGCTCCACGGGGTTTTATTTTTCCCAAATCCCCGGGCTGTTTAATACCCCAAACCTTTTGGCCCCCCTCCAGGGCCAATCCCCCAAAACGTTTTTTTCCAATGGTCCCCAAAAAAAGGCAAAAATTTTCCGGGGGTTTGGGGGAAAAAGTAAAAAATAAAATTTTTTTCTCTAAATTGGGGGCCCCCAACCTTTTTACTTTTTTTTCCCCCAACCCGGGGGAAGGGGGTTACGGGGGTGGAAACCCCCCAAAGAAGCCGAAAACCACCCAAACCTGTTCCCCATGCCCCAAAAAAGGGGAAGAAAAGGGGGGGTTTTGGACCCGTGATTTTTTTTGGGCCCTTGCCATATAAATCCCCTTTTTCCCCCTTGGGCCCAAATTTACTTTTTGGCTAAAAGGGGGCCCCCAAATTCACTCCCCAAGGGGACTCCCGAACCTTTTCCTTAAAGGAAAACCCTATGCTTTCCAATGGTTCAAACTTGAAAACCCCCTAAAAAGGCCCGGGGTCCCCGGGAAAATCAGGATTCCCAATTTCCCCAAATTTCCCCCGGGCAAAAACGGGTTTAAAAAGGGTTTGGGTTTTGAATTGAAAAATGAAAGTGAAGTTAAAAAAATCCCCCCCATCCCCGGGCCCAAAAGTCCCCGGGATTTTAAATATTTTTTAAGCCCACTTTGGGTTTTTTTTTTTTGGGGGGCCCCGAGTTCGGAACCCCCTTTTTTTTCCCCTTCCACCATTACCCACGTATTTGACCCGGGCCCCACTACCTGCAAAAAGGGAAAAAATGGGGGGAAACCCCCCTTCTGACCACTGTGCGGGCCCTTTGTTTATGCCCCCTTTCCCCCAAGGACAAAAATTTGGCCGTTTTGAAAAAATTTGGGGCCAAAAAAAAGGGGAAACCCCAAACCCCCAATTAAAAACTTAAAATTGGGGGGCCCCCTAAAAAACCCCAAAAATTTTTTTCATTTTTTTTTCTTTTGCCCCCAACCCTGTAAAAATATTTTTTAATAGCCCAAATTAAATTTGCGTTTTTTAAAAAAAGGGTTTAAATTAAATTTTAAAAAGAAATTTATTTTTAAAATGTAAAATAAAAACCCTTTTTTTCAGAAAATTCAGTTAAAAAAAAAAAAATTTCCCTTTCCCAAGGGGGTGAAATTAACCTCATTCCCCCTTTTCCCCTTAAACCCCAAAGGCCGGGCTTTTCCCTTTTTTAAATTTTCCATCCCCCCCCCTTTTAAACATTTTTTTTTTCCCTTAAAGGAAAAAATTAAAAAATTGTTTTAGGGATCAAGCCCCTTTGATGGGGCAAAAAATAAAAGGCCCCACCAGGGACCCCCTTAATTGGGGGTGAACCCTTATGAAGAGGCCAAAAAAACTTTGGGAAAAAAACTTTTTAAAATTAAATTTAGAAAAAAAATTTGCGGGCACCCCTTGGTTTTTTTTTAAACTGAACCAAAAAAAATTTTTTGGTTTAATCAAAACACAAAAAAAATAACCCCTTTTAAAATTTATGACTAAAAATGTAATTATTCCATATTTTTCCCTGGTGGGTTTGCACCGCAAAAAGGGGGGGTTTTTTTTAGCACTGTTTGCCTTCAGCAAGAAAAATTCGGGGTTTTTTTAAAAACCCCCGGGCCCCTGGGGGGGTTCCCTTTTCAGGGAAATTTTTTTTTTTTCTTTTTTTCCCCCCTTCCCAAGCCCCCAAAAAAAAAATAAAAAATTTTTTTTGGGGTTTATTCCCTTCCCCCAAAAAAATTCCCCCTTAAAGGAAATGAGGGGGGGAAAAGGGAGCAGGGGTTTTTTTTTTCCTCCAAAAAAAGGTTTGGGGGGTTTTAAATTTTTTCCCCCGAAAAAACAAAAAAACTAAAAATAAAACCACGGGGCATCAAAAAAAAACCCTTTCCCAAATTTTTTTAAAATTTTTTCCAGCCCCCAAACCCTTTTTTTAAATTTTTCATGCAGAAAAAAACATTTTTTTTACGATATTTTTTGGGGACCCCCCAAGGAAATAAAAGTCAAGGAGGGGGAAAAAACTTTTTTGGGGGAATTTTTAAAGGGGTTAAACCCTGGGTTTTTCCCTTAAAACCCTTTTTTACCCTTTCCCTAAAACCCCCTTAACAGGCCGTTTTTTTTGAAATTTTTTTGCTTAACAAGTGAAAGAAAAATTCCATTTTTAAAAATTGGCCCCCCCCAAAAGGAAAATAAAAAAAAAAACCCAAAATTTTTGCTTTATTTGAAAAAACTTTTTTTATTTTTTTTTGGGGGATTTTGATCCCCCAAATCGGGTTCTTAAAAATTTAAAATTTTGGGGAAAATTAAAACAATAAAAAAATGCAACCCCCCTATAAAATTATGATTCACAAGAAAACAAAAAAAAAAAAATTTTTTTGGAAAAGGTTTTCATTCCAAACCCTTTTTTTAGTTTTTTTTAATTTTTTTTTTTTTCCGGGGAAAAAGGGGAAAAAGAGCTTTTTGGTACAGGTTTAATAGTTTATTATAAAAATTTTTTTTTGGAATTTTTTAACCCCCCGGCCCAAACCAATAGTAATTTATTTAAACCATATCAACAAATTGCAAAAGGAAAATTCCCCCCTTGAAAATTTTTAAAAATACAAAAAAAAGTAATAAAAAAGCCAACCAGAAATCCCCAACCCGTCCCCCAATTTTTTTTTTACGGGGAAAAAAGGGAAAACGGGGTTTACCCCTAACCCGGGCCCCAATTATTTTTTTCCCTTTTGGGTTTTTTTTTAATTTTTTTTAAGGATAAAAAAATTTTTTTGGAGCCCCCTAAAAAAAAATACGGGAAAAATCTTTTAAAAAAATTTCTAGCATCCCCAGGGGGGTACAGGGTGATTTTTTCAAAAACCCCAACTCCTTAAATTTTTTCCCCGGGTGAGGGGTTTTCATTTAAAATATTGCCCCCCTTTGTTTTTTTTTTTGGTAAACTTGTTTTGCCCTTTTGTTTTGCCCCAAAAAGGGGGGCCAAAAGGGGGGGTTTTTTTTTCCAAGCCCCTTTAGTGAAATTTTTTTTTTCTCTCTTTTGCATTTTTCCCCCCCCCAAAATAAATTTCCCCCAGGGGGAAAAGGGGAGAATTTTCCCAAAAAGGCCCAAAAACCCCCCATTTTCCCAATTTTTGGGTTTCCCCCCAAAGGCAGCGCGTCCCCGGGAAAACCCCCACCCACCCCGTCAACAAAAAAATTTTTTCCCAGCTTCAGCCCGGGGCCCCCCCAAAACCCACCCCCACACTTTTCATTTTGAAAAAACCCAGACATAAAATTTTCGGGCGGGTTTCCCTTGTTTTGACCCCCCACCGTCCCGGGATGGGGGAACCATTTTCCCCCAACTTTTTTTGGCCCCCAAAAAAAAAACCCGGGCCCCCGGGGCCCCAAAGGCCCCAAAAGAAAAACCCCACCCCCAAACGTCGAAAAGGGCCCTAAAACAGCATTAAAATTAAATGTGGGAAAGTCAAAACCAGCCCCGGTGGCCCCCAAATTCTGTCCCCAGAGACGGGAAAGTTTAGACGGGCCTTTCCGGGGGTTCCCAGGGGGCAAAACCCCAGGAAGGATTGGCTGTAAAAGGGCCCCCTGGCCTGCACAGCCCGAGCGAGGCCCCCTGCCCCGCCGGGGGGCCAGTAAAATACGGGGGAAGCCCCTTCCCCCCTTCCCCCCCGAAAAGGGCCCACCCGGGCCCCACCCCCGGGGAAAAACACCCCCACCTCTCCCCCAGGGCCCCTAGATTTTGTCGGGCAAAAAACCAGAAAGTCGTTTTTTTTAAAAATTCAATACAAAAATTAAATCCCAAAACCCCACCCCCCCCATAAAAAAGTGATAAAATTTCATCATTTTTTTCCCTCAAAATTTTTTTTAAATCCCCCCAAAAAAGCAAATTTTAAAACCCCCAAAAACCCCCCTTTTTTCTCAAAAAAAAATTTTTATCAGCCCCAAATTAAAAAAAAAAAGGTTCTTTTGACACCCCCACAGGGAAAAAAGGAAACAAAAAAAAAAATTTTGCAAAAAAAAAAAAAAGGCCCTTGGTTTGTTAAAAAATTTTTTGAATGCAAGCATTTTTAAGGGGAAATTTTTTGGGGGAAAAAGGAAAATAGGGGGGTTAAAAAAAAAAAAGGGGAAACAAAACCCAATTTGGGCCCAACCGAAACCCCTGAGAGGATTGAAAAAAACACGGGCCCATCAAAAATTTTGGGGGGTTTGTTTTTTAACAAGGATGGCCCAGAAATTTTGGATTAAGTTTAAATTCCTGAAAACCACGCACAGACTATCAAAACCCATAAAAGCAACAGTTTCCGCCATGCCCCTGTTTTTAACCCACTTTTAAACCCAAAGGGACAGTTTTTCTGGAGATTTTTAAATTTTTTTTTTTTTTCCCAGCAGGCCCCTTGGAAACCCCCTCAAAAATTCAGTACCTGTTTTGCTGCAAAAACCAATGGCATTTTTTTTTCCTGGGGGTTTTTTTGGGGTTCAAAAAACCTTCTGACCAAAACCCCGCAAAATCTATGGATATTGCCCCAAGAGGAATTGGAAATTTTCAAAACCCAACAATTCGGGCCCGATTTTTAAAAAACAACCTGGGGTTAAAACCCAAACCCCCGGGCAACCCCACCGGCCCGGAAGGCCTCCATCCCCCGGGGTTTGGCCCTTTTTGGGGCGGGTTAATTAAATGAAAAAGGACCCCCCAAAACCCCATTACGATTTTGGGGCCATTAATTTTTTTTTTACGGGTTTTTCCTTTCTGGGTTTAAAAATTTTCCTTTTTTTCTATTTTTTTCCTCATGAAAATTAAAAATTTTTCCCCAAGCAAAAAAAATTTTTGGTTTTTAAGCCAATTTTTGTTGGAAAATTAAAACAAAAAAAACACTTAAAAAAAATGTATCACTGTGTGAAATTAACTTTTTGAAGTGACTTAATGAAATAAATGAACTTTCAATGATATTCTAAGGCACTTGTAATTGCAAATAAAACTTACCAGCTTTTACTGAACAGTGGATGTGATATCTAGACTCATAATGGACCCAATCGAAGCCTGCTTCCACAGCCAGCTGAGCCAGGATACCGTACTTCTTTGTTTCTCTGTCATCTGTGGTTATATCCACGGCCCGGCCTTCATAATGCAGAGAGCCAGGAGGGTGGTGACCATCTTCATCCCAGGCCTCCGTCACCCGCAGGTGTACCCCTGGCCACTGGTTCATCACAGCAATGGCCAACCTGTTCAAACAGTCCTTACATCGCTGCCAAAGAAGAAAACACAAGGGTGGAGGTTTAGGATTAGAGGAAACTCAGCCACTTTCAGGCAGGTACAGTACCCAAACTATAGTCTTTTTTTTTTTTTTTACATGTAAATTTCTACTTTTTGGTCAAAGCCACCTACCGTTTGGTACTTTTTCATGGATATTTAGCAATAAAATCACAGACAGTTTAGAAAGCTGATCAAAAGAGTTGATTTTCAAAAATGAAGAAAGGATGATGATATGAGGTTGTTGCCGGACAGCAACAATGTGCGCCATTATCAAATCAATCAAAATTCTATCAAACTGTGAACAAAGCAAACAGAAAAATGAATGTAACCAAAATGCAAACAAACATATTTCATGGAAAACATTGCAGACAGACCTAACCCAGTCAAATGCTTGTTTATCATGATTTTATTATGCAAAGTTGTTGCTATAATGACTCCTATACAGGTTTGGTATGGTTTTTTACGCCCTACTTTTTCAAAATAAAGAGAAATGACTAAAATCAGATATTTTCTTTTCTGTAGATGATTGCTTTCTTAGGGACGCACTGATACTGACTAGTGACTTTTTCTAGCCAATCCTCGACTGTGGGATTAATCAAAACAGATGCACTGATCAGACCTTTTCTGGCCAGTGCAGATTTCCAGTTTTCTTTGAGGTTTGACCTGCCTGGTTTTGACCAATTCATGTTTATTTTTATTCAATGGACCATAGCACATACAAAAGAAAGAATGTGCTGCTGGTTGCGGATAGAGGTTATGGTTTTGAATTCGGGATTCACCACCCAGGCTTTTCCTGGCTCATACAGATTTCTGATTTTCTCTGCATTTATGTAGGGATACGCCTAGTTTTCATTAAACTAAAAAGTGAGTAAAAGTACATGATGTTGGTTGATGTTTTTAATCGAAAAAAAATGTTAGGAGTTCTTAGCTTTGCTGGGTTTGATGAAAAAAAAAATAATGAAAAATTGGCCAATTCCAACATCTGGTTAGTTGACTGCTTCATCTTTACTTTATATGAAATATTGAGTTAAGTTGCTTTTCAAGTAGTATTTTGCACATTAATATTTTTGTTTGTTTAGAGATGCAAGCCATTTGATAGTCTTCCACGAAAGACAAACCTCTCCATCCCCACCTCGAACATGATTTGTATGGTGTCTAAGCTGAATTCTTGTTCAAGTGACAGACATTTGCAATCATTTATGAACAGCAAAGGCGCTGCTACAATTACCAGAGCCATGTATCCAAGTCCACACCCAAGTACAGTGACCAATAAAACAGTTCCTCCCTCGCTCTGCAAAAGGCCGTCGCAGCTTTTTGCAAACAATCGGATTGCAACCTACTGTAGCCAGTTTAGCACATTCTTTGGCCTTTTCAACAGGATGGCAGAATAATCAAGGCCATTCTCTGCCTTTCCAGATTGTTCCAGGCCCGAGTTAGACACTTTCACCCCTGAGACATTTGATCAAATGTGTGCACAGTGACTCTTAACACCCCCAGGGGCCATAATGTAGCAGACTGTGTCAGCATTGTCGCAAAACAGAGTTGGGTGAAAGCGGAACAAAAGATCATGATGACAGCAGCAGCATGGGAGATGATCACTTTAGTCGTCGTGTGCCTATACAAGTGTTTTAAAAAAAAATTAATTTATGCAGCAAAATGAAGCAAGGAAAAAAAAACAACAAAGAAACGGATGAGTGTGAGATCAGGAGCTCGGTGAGAAGAAAGCAGTGCAGAGGAGGGTCGAGGTTGAGGCAAATAAGGAGGCCAGAGGGGAAGAATGTATGGGCACAGACTTGGGAATGTGACAGAAAGAGTGAGAAAGAGTGAGGGGCAGAAAACAAACTGGGTACATTTCTCTCGCAATACCATTGAAGAGAGGCGTTTCATTGTCACAGCTACAATAGTCGCTTTTCTGACGGTGCCATTACTTCAGCAGGCGGGAATTTTAGTATAGGCGACCTCTTCGAAGTTCTCGAAGTGACGCACAAAGAGCATCTTTCACGTGTGGGGGGGGGGGATCATATGCACACATTCTGATTGGGTACACAGAGGGTATGCACATACAATTAAAGATTTTAATCACATACAATAACTCTGAGATGGGAAGGAACACAGACCTGCATCCTAAACAGAGCCTCAGTATCTAAGACAGAGCTGTATCCGTTTCAGGAGGAGTTTGGATGAAATTTTAGATTTTCTGTTCCAGCAATTGCTTTTTCAAAGCTCAAAATATTTGGGGTTCTATCTCTAGTAAACAAAAACAAATGCAAGAAATGCATTGGCGTACAAACACAAATGGATATTTCTTTGTGTAAGGAAACAAAGTCTGCAACTCAAATCATTTTGTTTCCAATGACAAAATCTATGAAAGCTGCAGCAGGTAGCAGTTTCAGCAAACAATGAATGAGGTCCTTTGGTTTAATAACAAGGGAAAATATTAGTGTAGCAAAGAGTAAATGAGCTGTAAATGCCAGCCAGCCTGTGCTGTAAAGATTTAAATGACAGCAATGTACCAATCAATCGTCCACAGTTCATAATCAAGCAGTTTGTCCTTGATCGGTGAGCAGCTGCTTAAACAATCAAAATTAAGAACTCATACCCTTTTTGGTTTGTAAACTCTAACAAATTTGCACCAATTGACTTTGTTTTAGATTGATACAAATCAGACAAAGGGTTAGGGACAAATGCTTTGATGCATAAATGGAGATAATCTTCCTTTCTACTTTTGTATTTGAAATGAGAAAAAAAGTAAAATTGGTGGACCTGTAATGCAAAACTACCACCTCATCAAAGAACAGGCAGCACATTTTTCTCAAAAAAAAAAAAATCATCTGAAATTGGTTGATAATAAAGAGACACTATTCAGCATCCAGTCAGTCAGTCTATGCTGTAAATGTAAAACCACCACACACCAGCCTCACCTTAGTCATGACCCGATCTGCGCTGGTGTTCTCCTCATCCTTGAAGACAATGTCTGGGTTGTAGTTGCACACCAGCTGATTGAAGCGCTCAGAGTTGCGTGAGATCTTGCCCTCAGCCCTGCCACTGGCCCCGAGGGTGTTCTCTGAGAAGTTGGGGAAGAACTGCTTGTAGCGCATAGGTGTGAGCTTCCTGGGCCTGGAACGCATGCCATACCCAGGACCCGGTCCGCATCCCTGAACCACACCTAGGCAGATACAAGCAGCTAGCAGGCCAAGTGGTGCCAGACGGGCCCACCAGAACTGCTTCATTGGGGAGGGTTGGAGCTCAGAGGCTCAGGGTGACAGCCCAGTTCCAGGTGTGTGACAACAACTGAATGAGGATCAGATCTTGGTCCATACCAAATCATGGATTACTGGTGGTGATATTTTAAAATACCAAACTAACAAATCTGAGGTATTTATTTTTTTTGTTAAATAAATAGATCTTGATCAAAAGTGACTTTCAATCTACAAAGTGGATACTGCTTCTATGACAAGAACGGTCCCAGTGTTCTGATTGGTTGAAGTATTTCTAAACGGTGGCATCAGTTATTGAAAGTCAGACAGCATGAGGTCTCTGAAGAAGCTTCTCAGCAGAAGCTCTCCTGTGATCTCGATTCCTCCACAGGTACCTGTCTTGACGCAGGTGTTTTGAAGGGTTTCTGCTCACTTACCGCTTCTCTTTCCTCTGCAGCTCCCCTTGAGGAGGCACAAACCTAACGTCCGGCGCTTTCCCTGACTATAAAACCCTCCTCTGGCGCTGTCATTCTCTTTTTGCTTCGCTTCTTTTAAGATCTCTCTCCTTCGTCCACCCTCTTCGGTCGCGTCTCAGCGCTCCTGGCCACCTTGCACCAGCCATTGGGTCTTATTAGCATCCGGACAAGATTGCCCTCCCTTCCTCTGCGCGCACAGCACACGCCTCCAATTCAGCCATACAAAGAACATATGATGTTAACACAATGACCCTCACCCCTTCCATGTCAATTACCGTCTCAGGATGGTTAACCCTTTCATTAAGGAGTTCAGGATTATCTTTTGGCACGTTTTTTTTTTTCTAATATGTGCTTTCCAAATAGTTTTTACGCTTTAAAATATGTACAGTAAATTAGATTATCACTCAAAAGTTAATTTATTTCAGTAATTCCATTTAAAAATGTAAACTCATTTTTATTATGCACAGATCTAGTTTAAACAATTATTTCTGTTAACTGAGACGATTATGGTTTACAGCTAATTCAAACTTGAACTTCAGTTTCTCTCAAAATTAGAAAATTACATAAGATCAATAAATGACATTTTTAGACAGAAATGTTATGTCTTAGTAATGCCATGGCTCATGGGAAAACTGCTGACTTGACAGTTATCCTGTAGACAGTCATTGAGATATAAGGAGAGTAAGCCACAATAGCTCATCACTGAATAAGTTGACTGCTGACAGAGTGCTGTATCAAAGCATATTAATAGAAAGTTGAGTGGAAGGAAAAGGTGTGGTTGAAAACGGTGCATAAGCAGCAGCCTTGAGAGGTCTGTGAAGCAAATCACATTTAATAGTTTGGTTGATAGTGGGCTGGATAACAGCTAGAGTTAGAATTTCATAAGAGATGACACACAGATGAATCCCAGACATGGTCTACAACTGTCACTTCATTTGTGTTGAGCCACTCCTGAACCAGAGCCCACACCAGAAGACTCTTACCTGGGCTAAGAACAAAAAGTTGCAGGTGGTCCAAAGTTCACTTTACCAATGAAAGTAAATGTAGTATTTTATTTGGAAATCAAGGTCCCAGAGTCTTGAGGTCTTGAGGAAAAGTGCAGAAGCACAGAATCAAAGTTGGTTGAAATTTCCACAGTCAGTGATGATTTGTGGAGCAAAGTCATCTGCTGTTGGTTCACTGTGTTTCACCACATATGATGTTAGCACAGCCATTTACCAGGACATTTCAGAGCACTTCATGCTTCCCTCTGCTGACAAGCCTTTTGGAGATGTTGATTTTATTTTCCAGCGGGACTTGGCACCTGCCCACACTGCCGAAGGTACCAAAACCTGGACCATGGTGTTATTCTAACTGATTGGCCAGCAAACTGGCCTGACCCAAACTCTATAGAGAATGTATGGAGTATTGTCAAGAGGAAGACATGTCACACTTAATTGGTGCAGTTATTCATGCAAAGGAGCAAGAAAGGGCAGATTCTGTACAGTACACGGACATAGGTTTTAGTAGTACATCTCCGTATTTTAAAAATGTTTTTATTGGTACTACGTGATACTCTAGTCTTCTGAGAAACAGAAATTTGGGTTTTTAGGAGCTGTAAACTATAATCATCAACAGTAACAGAAATGCATGTTTGAAATACATCACTCTACGTGTAATAAAAATATGAGTTTCACATTTTAGATGTAATCTTTTAAGTAAAGTCGATTTCAAATCATATTCTAATTTATTGAGATGCTCTAGTACATACTCCCATGTGTTTCTTCCACCATACTGCAAAAGATCCCCTGCTACTTCTCTGCTGTTGACCATATCTACAAAACAACACAAATAATGTTCATGGCCCTTAACAAAAAGAAAACTAGAGTCATCAATTTGCTGAAATTGTCAGCCTCCTCAGCTCCCCTGTCACCATATCTGGTATATCCCTACCTTTGCTTTTCTAAGAAACATTCATAGGCCCTGCCACTAGAATCATCTTCGTTGAACCTAGCTCCACCAATCTGAAACTGCAAAGTTAAACCTGATAAACTCAACAGTTTACAACTAGCATTGCATAATCCTTTTTGAGATACATCCAGAAGAGACGGGTTCTCATATCATTTGAGCTTACATGCCCTTGCTTTTCTTTGCTCATCCCACCCACTGGAGTAATTTATTAATAGACTGAGTTGAAGGCGAGAGGACCTAAGAAGGAGCACAAGTGTCCTGCCTTGATACCCCTGACCATGACTTAACAGTGTTGCCTTCCTGTGTTCGGGGAGCTGGCCTGACCCCATCTGATACCCCCAGGACCTCATCACTGGAACGCCCCGTGGCCAGATTTCCAACTTATTATTTTTATCCACCTCAAGACAATAGGTGGGAGCCTCACACAGTCTGTCTGATAATGGCCAACGAGAGAGTAAACATTGTGTCCCAAGGGTGTGACATCTGCAATCACACAAGGAAGCTGAAATTAATGGCAGATTAAAGGTCAGAGTTCCTCACAGTGCTGTCTCCACTTTCCTGAGACACACAAGGCCTAACTTTTTAAGAAAATGTATTTTGCGCCAAATAGTTTGGTCATGTGTAGTACTTCGCATTAGTATTCACACCCCTTGAAAATTTTCACATTTTGTTGTGATTTTATGTGAAAGATCAACACAAAGTAGCGCATAATGCTGAAGTGAAAGAATAATAGTCTCAAAATGTTTTACAAAATAAAAACCTTACTACAGATTCTCAACTGGATTTATGTCTGGACTCCAGTCTTTTGCAGGCTTTAACAGTTATTTTCCGGCACGAATCTGTTATAACTTTCACCCAATTTCTCATCAACTCCTACCAGTTTTCCTGTCTGTTCAGAGGAAAAGCATTCTCTTATTATGATGCTGCCACCATCATATTTCAACCATGGGGGAGGTGTGCTCAGGTTAATATGCAGTCTTACTTTTCTGCCATTCATTTTACTTTGCATGAAGGCTAAAGAGGACAATCTTAGGACTGATCTGACCAAAGTACTTTCAGCTACAGGGGTTGGACAATGAAACTGAAACACCTGTCATTTTAGTGTGGGAGGTTTCATGGCTAAATTGGACCAGCCTGGTAGCCAGTCTTCATTGATTGCACATTGCACCAGTAAGACCAGAGTGTGAAGCTTCAATTAGCAGGGTAAGAGCACAGTTTTGCTCAAAATATTGAAATGCACACAACATTATGGGTGACGTACTAGAGTTCAAAAGAGGACAAATTGTTGGTGCACGTCTTGCTGGCGCATCTGTGACCAAGACAGCAAGTCTTTGTGATGTATCAAGAGCCACGGTATCCAGGGTAATGTCAGCAACCACCAAGAAGGACGAACCACATCCAACAGGATTAAATGTGGACGCAAGAGGAAGCTGTCTGAAAGGGATGTTCGGGTGCTAACCCAGATTGTATCCAGAAAACATAAAACCACGGCTGCCCAAATCACGGCAGAATTAAATGTGCACCTCAACTCTCCTGTTTCCACCAGAACTGTCCGTCGGGAGCTCCACAGGGTCAATATACACGGCCGGGCTGCTATAGCCAAACCTTTGGTCACTCATGCCAATGCCAAATGTCGGTTTCAATGGTGCAAGGAGTGCAAATCTTGGGCTGTGGACAATGTGAAACATGTATTGTTCTCTGATGAGTCCACCTTTACTGTTTTCCCCACATCCGGGGGAGTTATGGTGTGGAGAAGCCCCAAAGAAGCGTACCACCCAGACTGTTGCATGCCCAGAGGGAAGCATGGGGTGGATCAGTGATGGTTTGGGCTGCCATATCATGGCATTCCCATGGCCCAATACTTGTGCTAGATGGGCACGTCACTGCCAAGGACTACCGAACCATTCTTGAGGACCATGAGCATCCAGTGGTTCAAACATTGTATCCTGAAGGCGGTGCCGTGTATCAGGATGACAATGCACCAATACACACAGCAAGACTGGTGAAAGATTGGTTTGATGAACATGAAAGTGAAGTTGAACATCTCCCATGGCCTGCACAGTCACCAGATCTAAATATATTGAGCCACTTTGGGGGTGTTTTGGAGGAGCGAGTCAGGAAACGTTTTCCTCCACCAGTATCACGTAGTGACCTGGCCACTATCCTGCAAGAAGAATGGATTAAAATCCCTCTGACCACTGTGCAGGACTTGTATATGTCATTCCCAAGACGAATTGACGCTGTGTTGGCCGCAAAAGGAGGCCCTACACCATACTAATAAATTACTGTGGTCTAAAACCAGGTGTTTCAGTTTCATTGTCCAACCCCTGTAGTTTGCTGCATCCCCAACATGGCTTGTGGCAAACTTTAGATGCAACTTTTTGTGGCTTTATTTCGATAATTGCTTTCATGTTGCAACTCTTCAAAAAAGGCTAGATTTGAGGAGATTACAACAAAAGGTGGGCTCTTGACAGATTATCCTACCTGAGCTGTGGATCTCTGCAGCTTCTCCAGAGTAACAATGCGCCTCCTTTCTGCTTTTCTGAAAAAACCTCTTCCTGCCGGCAATGTCATTGTAGGTTTGCATTTGTGGGCGTCATGATGTTGTTTGTGCACTAATGTTTTCCAACAAACCTCTGAGACCTTCAAGAAAACATCTGCATGAGATTAAACTGCACACAGGTGGACTTTTTCAAACGTTAACTGGTCTCTCTGCATTTTGTACACAAATGACTGCACCTCAGCGGACTCGTCTGTGAAACTCCTGAAATTTGCAGATGACACCACTGTTATTGGACTGATCCAGGACGGTGATGAGTCTGCATACAGACAGGAGGTGGATCGGCTGGTACACTGGTGTAGTCAGAACTGCCTGGAGCTAAACCCACTCAAGACTGTGGAGATGGTAGTGGACTTTCGGAAAACACCACCTCCATACACCCCCCTCACCATCCTCAACAACACCGTGTCGGCTGTGGATCACTTCAGGTTCTTAGGAACCACCATCTCTGAGGACCTGAGATGGTCTTCACACATAGACACTGTTCGAAAGAAGGCCCAGCAGAGACTGTACTTCCTGAGGCAACTCAAGAAGTACAACCTTCCACAGGAGCTGCTGGTCATCTTCTACACTGCCATCATTCAGTCTGTCCTGTCTTCATCCATCTCCATGTGGTTCGGTTCATCCACAAACAGGACAGGTCCAGACTGCAACGAATAATCAGGACTGCAGAGAGAATCATCAGGGCTGACCTTCCCTCCATCCAGGACTTATACAGGTCTAGGGTCAGGAAAAGAGCTGTTAAAATCTCTGCAGACCCCACACACCCTGCACATAAACTGTTTAGAGTTCTGCCTTCAGGCCGACGCTACAGAGCGCTGTTCACAAAAACCAGCCGCCACAGAGACAGTTTCTTCCCCCAGGCTGTTTCTCTGTTGAACATTCAATAAAATACAAAACAACAGCATACAGATGTTGCAAATGCACCTTTTTATTTATATATGTGTATATTGTACATTGTAAATATGTATATTCTGTAGTGCAAAAACAAAAACCAAAGAGCAAAGTGTACCGGAGTCAAATTCCTTGTTTGTATGTACAAACTTGGCAATAAAGCTGATTCTGATTCTGATTCTGATTTTATTTACAGGATATCAGAGTAAAGGAGCTTGAATGACAATGTAATATCTTTTTCCTTCCACTACACAATCATGCACTACTTCATGTTGGTCTATTACAAAAAATTCCAATAAAATACATTGAAGTTTGTGGTTGTAACATAATAAAATGTGAAAAGGTTGAAGGGGTATACTTTTTAAGACACTATATAACACTTTATAATGACTGAAAATGAGGGTCAAATATCTAAGGAAGACCTTACAAAAAAAATTATTTTTATTTCTTCTTTTGCGGTCACCGAGGTCCACAGAGATCATGGAAAGGCATCCTCGTTGGGAGAAGCTTCCAGATGATCCCAGGATGTTGTGGGGAGGGGTGCCAAAAGGCAAAGCTGCATCTTCCTGTCCTTGCGGTAAACACGGAGGAAGCCTCAAGTCTGGCCCAAGCGACACAGATGAGAGATATCAGCCTCCGTAACAAATGCAGAGAATGACTCCATCAATAAAAGCAACAAACACTTGCGTATCTACAATCACCAACAGCAACGTTTCTCTTCAAAGCCATTCGAAGGGGGGGGGTGATTTCCATCAGGCATGAAAGGGTAAGGAAGGAAGCAAACATCTGTGGGCTGGAGATGGAAATAAAGTCATTATTATTATGAGTTTTTATTTTGGTACCCCCCATCCTCCTGCCTCCCTCTGCCTCTCTTTGGCTCTTAGCTTTTCACTCCCAGATTTCAGGATGGGAGTGCATGGCTGGGTGAATAGGTTTGTTTCCTGCTAAGCTGTGGCACAGAAAACGAGATCTTTCCTGCTTGCTTTAGCTTTCCCTGCTTTGTTCTTTCCAGATGCATTCACCTGAACTGATTGTGTTGGGTTTTCAGTGACTTGCAGGAAATCCAACCAGTTACCCACAATATAGACATTTCCGCCTCAAGTTTCCCTTCATGATGCATTTATCAAAAAATAGAACTTATATTTGCAAAGTTTGCTGGCTTTGACATTTCAAGTGTTTGTCTTTCTCTCGGAGCTGAATAGACACTCTGCAGGAGCAACTTCCTCTGATGGAGGCTGTTTTACAAGTTGTGGAGGAGGAAAGTCAAGGAGCTGCCATATTCTACACACCTCCCCTCTCCTGAGGGCTCACACACACACACATCCTTGCTCTCAGCTCACAGCCCCACCACCCCTCCACTGTCTCTCACCACGTTATCAGTGCAGGAAGAGGCAGGGTGGTGCATTCTGATGTAGCTGCACACGCTGGATGATTCTTGGCTTCTGTGCCGTGGTTTTGCATTGGGAGTTACATCAATAAAAACAGGGTATTTCTGGTAATGTGTTGTGTTGTAAAGTGATGTAAAAAGTGCCAACAAACACTGTCTGGCTGTCGTTCTGTTAAAGTTACGTGTTTTTCTCAGTTCTGATGAAAAATTGCGCTGGTGAGCTAAAGCTGAGATGATGCTGCACTGATGAAGAGAATGAAATATAAGGGTTGGAACTTCTTTTGTGCAGACATGCAAGTCAAAGTTTGGTTAAGACGTACGGTTTTGCATGAACCTATGCCAACAATCGATTGAAGCAGCACAGAAAACATGAGATAAATAACAGTAAATTGTAATATTGTCTGTCTCACCCTTCGTGTCACACCAGAGTTTTTCCAACAAAACAAAGGCGCTGTTGCAATGTCTGATCGTGTGAAGCGAGTGTGCCGCGAGCATGCACACAGGATGGCGACCGGCTGTGGCAAATGGACAGTGTGGGCCATTATCTGTTGATTAGCAAGCAAGTCTCGCCTTTTCCTGAGCAATTTTTGTGTTAGCAAGTGCAGAAAAGAGAGAATAACAGTCCTTAATGCACTTTGGCACTAACTTCAAACGGGCGACTGTCAGGAAAGCTAATCTGTGCCTCTTCCACCCTTCATTCCCATGTTTTCACAATAAAGATAGCCTATCTCATCCCATTACAAGCTGCCAGTTTCCCGCCTTGTGCCCGATACGTCTGACATCTAGTCCTGTGGAGTGTGTTACCCAGTGGGACTGCTAGGACGCTTCGACTAAACTGTGTGTAACCTTTATGTTGTATGGAGAGGTGCCCTGTTAGTGGTGCGCAGACTAAATCCAAAGTTTTAGATTTAGATTGAATTATCGCTCTGTCTATATGAGCAAGTTTAGGTTAGTTATTTTTTTCAGAGCCTTTTCCTGACTTATGAAGATCAACACACATCTGCCTTTGTTGAATGTCATGTTCTCTTTTCTTTCCCATTCTGAAGAGGGGCTAAGAGTATGGGCCTCTGTGCCACACCGTGTTTCAAACACATGGAAGCAGCAGTGATCAGACTCGTGCTTTTACAAGAATGCAGCTGATGCGGATTGTTAGACGTTTTTATTCTAGGTAATTTTTGCTCAGTGTCTCTTGAACGTGTATACAGCCTTGTTAAAATTCCAGTTTTCTGAGACCTAAAAGAAAGTTGAGATCATGATAAATCGTTTCCAAACTTTTTCCACCTTTAACGCAGGATGTATCCTTTGGTATTAAACTGAAAAACAAAAAATGTGTAAAACATAAAGAAAAGGTACAATAACCTGGTCGCACACGTTTGGACGTCCCGAAATTATGACTTTATTGAGACACCTTGTAATTCAGTCTTAGCATTTAGTCTTGACAAGTTCACACCTGCCATCAATTACACATAATTTGATCAAATTAAAGTTCAGCCAAACTGTTAGTTTACTGTTAGTTTGTGACGTCTCCTCAGAGACGTGTATATATAGAGAGAGAGAGAGAGGTTTCATTATGTGTCTACGATATACATGTACACTGCTCAAAAAAATAAAGGGAACACTCAAACACAATATAACTCCAAGTAAATCAAACTGCTGTGAAATCAAACTGTCCACTTAGGAAGCAACACTGATTGACAATCAATTTCACCTGTTGTTGTGCAAATGGAATAGACAACAGGGGGAAATTAGCAAGACACACTCAATAAAGGAGTGGTTCTGCAGGTGGGGACCACAGACCACTTCTCAGTACCTATGCTTTAACTTAGGATGGCACATCAATGCGAGCTGTGGCAAGAAGGTTTGCTGTGTCTGTCAGCGTAGTGTCCAGAGCCTGGAGGCGCTACCAGGAGACAGGCCAGTACACCAGGAGACGTGGGGGAGGCCGTAGGAGGGCAACAACTCAACAGCAGGACCGCTAGGACTGTGTTATTTGAGCATTCCCTTTATTTTTTTGAGCAGTGTATAAACGCACTGCTCAAAAAAATTTCATGCTATACTCAAATAACACATCCTAGCTCTGAATGAATGAAATATTCTTATTGAATACTTTGTTCTGTACAAAGTTGAATGTGCTGACAACAAAATCACACAAATCATCAATGGAAATCAAATTTATTAACCAATGGAGGCCTGGATTTGGAGTCACACACAAAAGTAAAGTGGAAAAACACACTACCGGCTGATCCAACTTTGATGTAATGTCCTTAAAACAAGTCAAAATGAGGCTCAGTATTGTGTGTGGCCTCCATGTGTCTGTATGACCTCCCTACAACGCCTGGGCATGTTCCTGATGAGACGGCGGATGGTCTCCTGAGGGATCTCCTTCCAGACCTAGACTAAAGCATCTGCCAACTCCTGGACAGTCTGTGGTGCAACGTGACGTTGGTGGATGGAGCGAGACACGATGTCCCAGATGTGCTCAATCGGATTCAGGTCTGGGGAACGGGCGGGCCAGTCCATAGCTTCAATGTCTTCATCTTGCAGGAACTGCTGACACACTCCAGCCGCATTTCTTTGGAGGGCCATGCGGCCCTCCAAAGAAATGCCACCCCACACCATTACTGACCCACTGCCAAACCGGTCATGCTGAAGGATGTTGCAGGCAGCAGATCGCTCTCCACGGTGTCTCCAGACTCTGTCACGTCTGTCACATGTGCTCAGTGTGAACCTGCTTTCATCTGTGAAGAGCACAGGGCGTCAGTGGCGAATTTGCCAATCCTGGTGTTCTCTGGCAAATGCCAAGCGTCCTGCATGGTGTTGGGCTGTGAGCACAACCCCCATTTGTGGACGTCGGGCCCTCATACCATCCTCATGGAGTCGGTTTCTAACCGTTTGTGCAGACACATGCACATTTGTGGCCTGCTGGAGGTCATTTTGCAGGGCTCTGGCAGTGCCTCTCCTGTTCCTCCTTGCACAAAGGCGGAGGTAGCGGTCCTGCTGCTGGGTTGCCCTCCTACGGCCTCCTCCACGTCTCCTGGTGTACTGGCCTGTCTCCTGGTAGCGCCTCCAGGCTCTGGACACTACGCTGACAGACACAGCAAACCTTCTTGCCACAGCTCGCATTGATGTGCCATCCTGGATGAGCTGCACTACCTGAGCCACTTATGTGGGTTGTAGAGTCCGTCTCATGCTACCACGAGTGTGAAAGCACCACCAACATTCAAAAGTGACCAAAACATCAGCCAGAAAGCATAGGTACTGAGAAGTGGTCTGTGGTCCCCACCTGCAGAACCACTCCTTTATTGAGTGTGTCTTGCTAATTGCCAAAGATTTCCCCCTGTTGTCTTTTCCATTTACACAACAGCATGTGAAATTGATTGTCAATCAGTGTTGCTTCCTAAGTGGACAGTTTGATTTCACAGAAGTTTGATTTACTTGGAGTTATATTGTGCTGTTTAAGTGTTCCCTTTATTTTTTTGAGCAGTGTATATATAGAGAGAGATATTTCACTATGTGTCTACAAGTAATTCAATTATAAAAATAACAAAAGGTCAATAAATTAAAAAGGCATGTGAACACCTTTGACTGGTAGTATATATAAGATTTTAAATACTACTGCTAAATGCATATGACAGTACATTTAGATTATTATAATACTAAACAATATGGAATATGAAAGAATGTTATGTATCACCCAAAGCATTGCAAACAAGGGCACAGAAGGGCAAGAACACATCAAGGTGTAACTAAAATTGAAATCCAAAGGCTACTAATGCAACACAACTGGCCGCAAAACCTGTGTGATGATTAACAATGTAGGTCCATAACTGAAATGAAAAATAAAGAACCAAGAGCAAATCAACTAAAATCAAAGATTATCTCATCAGGTCAAAGTTCAAAATGATGAAATAATAGAAAACCACTGATTATACCTAGACTACAGTGATTTACACAGAGGAGTCTGTGAAAATCTCAGTACATAAAGGTCAAAGCTGAATATCACTGCTGAATAATCCTTACCCTCAGCTGGTAACTACCAAATAGAAAACAATTACATCAACATGACTACAATAATGTAACCTTCAATCTAAAACTCTTAAACTGCATCACACCTAAACTCATCGCTGGCATATGCTGCATGGTCAGCAATCCATTTTTATTTAGCCTCATCTTGGGAAAATTTGATTTTAAGAAATCATCCAGGAAATCAGGCAAAGCTGCAAAAGCCAGTTTCTGTTAGATGGGAAAGGGATGCAACATTGAAATTAAAAATACATCATTGTGTGATGAATCTATGTACAACTTTCACAACTGGATTACTGAAATATATTACTTTTTTGATGATATTCTAATTTATTGAGATGCAGTTTCATTCAAGTGATGTTCTTTCAATATAAAGTGCATTTATTTCATTGGTTTTGAGCCCCAGAATCAACATATTTTGTCCGACATCAGTCCGTCTCCTTTCCTTCTAGACTTCACACCTTTGATCCGACCTACGTGTCACTTCCCCACAGGGTTACCAGCCTCCAGATGTAGAACTGATGTTACAACATTTCAGTTAATTTCCTTCAAACTACAAGGAAGCAAAGTGCAAAACAAAAGCTAAGCCAAATAAGCTTAATTAAAAGATCCAACAAAAGAAAGTAAACGCAAAACATAAAAAGAGGGAGAAATTAATCAGACCTGGAGTTTGCTTGAACAGACTTCAAGCAAAAGAAAAGACGGGAAATGAACAAAAGGCGAGGAAGAGGAAAGACGAAAAGTGGAGGAGGATGACGAGGAGTTAATGTGAGTGAATGTCCCCTCTCTTGATTTGCAGGGTTTTTATCTGGCGCTTGCATCAGAGCGGGGAAAGCGTGGGCCACGGCCACAGTGGCGTCGTGGATGGACATCGCTGACAGACGGGCCAAAATACAGCTTTCTTCTGCTGCTGATTAAAGAAGTGCAACAAAAGGGTGGAGGACACACACCCACAGTACGAGCCACAGCAGATTGCTCACAGTGTTGATACACTTCAAAAAAATGTAACAGCATCAAAGACTTGATAAAAAATAAAAAGGTATCATGACGTGTTCCCAAAAGGACACAAAAAGTTAAAAAGTCAAACATTTTTATTGCTTTATGCTCATAACACTGTAAAACATGACACTTAAAAAACAAGTAGAGGAAATGTGAAACAACTTTGTAAACAGAATTTCTTTTTACTTGCAGTATTACTTTAAATATTTACTGATACCTAACAGTTCACAGAATAATGATTAAAGTGTAAAGTATGAAACCCAAATACCCATAAATAGAAAAAATTACACACTTCCTGTTTCAAAAGCAAGAAAGAACATTCTCTGAACATCAGTGGGTAAACTTAGTAGCTCATATACATAAAATGTAGATTACAACCAACCACATAAACAGGGTTGTTGCGTTTGAGATGCAGCGCCCCCTGCTGGTCAAACCAACAGCAAACAAGCTGCTGATGCAGGAGCAAAAGCAGTGACACAGGATCATTATCCACACAGCGGATGCTGGCATAATGCTGATATTAAGGATAAGAAACACTGAAAGCCCTGAGGGTCAAATTTGTTTTTTTGATAAAAAAAAAAGAAGAAAAAAGGATTAAAAAAAATCAAGGATAAACAAATAAGATAAATAAAACAGGTAAAGCAGGTTCTAAAATGACTTTTGGAAAAGTTCCAACGTGTGCCTTTATGCATAAAATATTGCACAACCCCACACAGATTCTTAATGATTCACAGCTTGATTGGTCAAGGCAGCAGTTCCTCACGAGGAATGCTTGCTTTAAAAAAGGTACAAGGTTAACACAAATCTCTTTTTTTTCTCCCAAAAGGTACAGCTCTTGTCACACACACCAGGCTTACTGCTATTTAAAATTCTCTCATGAAATGCTCCTGGAAATGTTTGCCTGGAAAAGAGGCAAAGTATTAAAAATTCCCTGTGTAACCTCTGGATTGACATACAGCAAAGTTTCTGCGTCTCTTTTCCTCCTACAAAACAACTTCCACTTATTTACAGTAAAACCCTGTTAAAAAGCTGGACCCACCAACACATGGAAGCAGAAGATTCCCAATCTTACAATAGTTGTGCAACTTGCAAGGAATTCACTGGAGAATGAAGTGACCCTCCCGGAGAAAGAGGGATTGACAATACAGCTTTAATGTAAAGTTTTACAATAATACTGCTGACTTTTATTGTTCAGAAAGGCAGGACTCAATATGGCTTCAATCCTTTTTTCTCCCTTGTGTGGTCTTGCCCACAATGACATGGCTGAGTGTTCTGCTTAAAGTCACATAGCAGCACAGTTCTGGATCTGGATGAAGTGTTCATGAAACACCAATATGCTGTGGTCCCGCTGAATACACAGTGGACAGGCTTGTTTTCATCCATCATTTTAATGCAGGAACAGTCCAACAGCCAGGAGGAGGCCTGAGTCGCTGGCTGCACATTCAATTCAAAGTGGTTCGGCCTTTAAAAAGGTTAGAGTTGCCAGTGCAGAGGATTACACAAAAAAAAAAGTCACTGGATTTTAGACAGCCCACTGGCCAGGAGGAGTTTAACTGGAATGGTAGACCGTGACACGGTTAAAGGCAACCTGTCGAGTCCTGGAAGAAAGGAAAGAAATAAAAATGACTATGCACATTAAAGCAACCCTAAAGTTGCAAAACTGAGCAAAATTATAATCTATTCATCTCAGAACAAAAGTAATTTGGGAGGTAATGGAAAACTACAGCAGGACTGCTGTGCTGCAGAGATGCAATCTTCACTGTGAGGAAGGGGATTGCGTGTCTGTGTGTGTGCATTTGACGTGCCCATGCTCTGAGTGCTTGTTTGTGTTGGGTGGAGATTTCGAGGGCGTGTGTGTATAATGCTAAGGGTCTAGGGCGGTGTGCCTGAAGGTCCCCAACGGACCAGACTCTCCTCTTGTCCCTTTACAATTTCCTGAAAGAATTGTATTCTTTCTATCTGAGGAAGAGAGCACAGCCCGTCGGGAAATGGGGCCAAAGGTGGGGAGCTCATGGTGCTGCTATTAAAATGCAGCAAGTGGAGTCGAGTACAGAAGGTGGTTCGACAAAGTATTGACTCAGCTGGTCCTGAGTACAAACATACACTAGTATATACAAAGTTTTAATGTGACAGAATGTGAAATAGTTCAAGTCCTGAAAATACTTTTGCAATGCAGTGACCATAAAGAAACTAACCAAAGGCACGGATGAGCTCTCTGCGTACCGCCCAGGTGACCGTCTTTGTAAGGGAGGCAGAGGTGAGACCAGCAAACAGCATGTTGTACAGAAACACAACGTAGAAGTTCCCAAGCCAATTATATCGGCCAAAGTCTCCCAGCAAATCAAAGCGGGTGATCCCTGTAGGAAAGGAGCAGAGGTAAAATAAAATGTTAAGCAAAAGTGGCTTGATTGCAGTGTGAGGATTCCTGAAATACATGTGGCCTCTTGTGGTCATTATTAAAACTGCAAGTAAATTGATGATTATGCAGTTTCCTAAAAAGAATTGCCAAGTAAAAAAAAAATAAAAATCCTCTCTCCCATTATTCTTGCATTTCACAAGAACCCTTTGGCTCAGCTGTAGATGTGCTCTGGATTGGTAGTCTTTCAACGTTTTTCTGTAATATTAAAAGCATTCCTAACAGAACCTGTAATGAGAGACAACTACACCGAGCACTGCTGATGTAAGGCTCCCAGAAGCGGCTGAACGAAATCAAAATAGCGGTCACCATTTGCTATAAAAGACAACTACATTAAAGTCTGCTGCCTTCCAGGGACCAAAAAACCTGAGAGCATGCAGGAAGCCAAGAAAGCCTAGTTTAGCAGCCACTTAACTCTCAGACAAACTTTTATGTATTTACTGTGCTACATTACACATTCTTCCAGTGAGTCTCAAGACTGAAGGGAGAACATTTGCGATATTTATTTATTTTTATCTGTTTGAAAAAAGAACTAATGTACAATCTGTCAATGTTGCGACCCGGACTTTGCTTCTGCATTACACATTCAACAAATCAGCATTTCCACGGTAACAGGACGAGACAACACAAAGCCCAGACGTCCTGCTGTAACCGTTTAAGCTCTGATGGTGCTGGCAGATTCCCACAAGGCCAGTCTCTTCCGCCGAATCGCAAGCAGTGCTGGGTAAGCGTATATCTTAGATAGTTATGGGTCAAAAGCTGATTGTTTACATGAAAAGGCTCAGCTACAGGACCTGTCTGGGTAAAGGTGTGTCGCTGTTTTTTTCCCCACTTTCCATTAGTAAAGACAATCAGAAGGGCATGACAGACACTGTTCGCTTTTCTTCAGGACACCATGATAAAAAAGAACAAAATAAATATATTCAATTCAAATAAATACTGCATTGATCAACATTGATTTGATCAGTGTTATTTTTCTTTTCTTTTTTACTAAAACTACATTTAGCCCATTTGTTTTTATCTCCTTGTTGAGGTGGAGGGGCCTGAAAACGGTTGTTCCTCCAAAGGGGGACTCAGCCGAAACATTGGGGGGCCAAAACATGAACCACACAGTCAAACATCAGGCATTTAATAAAGAATAAATAAAATATATATATATGTATATGTTCTCACCAAGTGTGCGTGAAAACACTGGCAGTGCGGAGCTCAGAATGAGCAGTGAAACACAGTTTGCAATGATCTGAAAGAAGCAGACATTCACAGGTAACCACCAGTAAACAGGAAACATCTCCAGTTTCCCACTGAAACTCCAACACATGAAGCAGTTTACCTGTGTGAGGTTAGTGTCTTTTACACGAGGCAAGAGGCCACAGAAGAGAGGAGAACTGTAAAAGCCCACTACTGAGGACAACATTAGGTAGCTGAGATTCACTTTAAGGACAACAGTAAAAGGATGAGAAACAGAGAGCGAACAACCCGGCGGTTACATCATAATGTGCTGTTTAAAGAGTGAATGTGCACATGTGCATCAACTGAAAAACCCGTTTCACTGACAGAAACAGCCGCAACCATTTGGCCTGCTTTTACTCTAAATGTTGATTTGCAAGAGAGATCAAGCAAAAACTTCCAGGATTGATGTCTTAATGCTTCAGGGGAGAGCAGAGCGCACCACAGCTCACTGGTTGTGGTGAAAGACTGAATGCAAGATACTAAATGGGTTGAAAGGATACAGGATGAGGACTACTTGAACTGCAGCACCCAGTGAGCCGAACATGGAGAAGGAGGCCATTCCCAGGTGAGGGTCCTAAACACAAACATAACAATAATCACTGTAAACTGTCCTGTTTCCAACAAAGCAAGGAATGCTTCCAGTGCCTTCAGAGAGAACCCTCACCTCCATTCCCCGGGGCATGGCCGTCTCATCCAGTAGCAACTCCAACACATTGAAACAGACCATCAGCACACACATCACCTGTAGACGAAAGCAACAATCCCACCACAGGGTGTCAGGGAATGGGAAGTTAATGTGGAAATCATGAATGTCGTTTTGTTCTGTGTGTACCGTTAATGCAAGAAGCATAAGCATTGCCACAGGATAGCCCAAGTTTCGCTGCCAGGGCGACGCCTTTCTCCGCATCTCTTTGAGGGAAACAAAAAGAAAATAAAAACTATGAAGGCTGCATGGTGTGGATGCTGCAGGAGAAACCCTGCAGAGAGAAGCTTCCTCAGTCTTACCCAGGGCGACACGCCTGCTCTGAACTGCCTGGTACTCTTTTCTCATGGCCTCTATGTTCAGTTTGACCCAACATGATGGACTGCCACCTCCAATCACACATGCAAAAAGCAGAAAATAATCTCAAAGTCAAGCCGTAAAAAAGCAATGGAGAGCGAGCATAGTCAAGACACCTACAATGCAGCTTCCTGTAGAGCGAATCTTCTTCAAACACGGTGCAGCTCAGAGCGTCTTCTACGTCCTCCAGAAGCTGGAACACAACAGCATCAGAAGGGGAGGGAAATTAGGACTTGTTATGGTTATTCTATAAATCTTCTGAATAGATGCCCAACAGAATTTAAAAACTAGAAAGGCAAGATAAAACAAAATAAAAATGTTCTTTGATGCTGGAAAAT
>JAHHUM010000946.1:376686-394684 GCA_036173005.1 Crenichthys baileyi
GAACAATAAGTCTTTGGACCACTAAGCAACAGTCTTTTTGTTCTTCGCCCAGGTAAGATGCTTCTAATGTTGTCTCTGCGTCAGGAGTGGCTTGTGTCAGGAATGTGACAGTTGTAGCACACGTCCTGGAAACATCTGTGTGTGATAGCTCTAGAAGTTCTGACTCCAGCAACAGTCCACACCTTGTACATCTCACCCAAACTCTTGGATGGGCTTTGCATCACAATTCTCTTAAGGCTGAAGTTAGCCCTGTTCCTCACACAGCTTTTCTACACGTTTTCCTTCCACTTAACTTTCCATTAACATGCTTTTATAGAGCACTCTGAACAGCCAGCTTCTTAAGCAATGACCATTTCTGCCTTACCCCTCCGTGTCAGCAGTCAGCCTAAGAGTGCAAGTTCACTTAAAAACACTTTAGCGGATCTTGACCTGTTAGATATTCGGAGGCATTAAAACCCCTCGACACAAAGCTTTACATTTCATCCATAGATTACTACTCTTAAAATTTTTATTGAATTGTTCGTAGAATAGACAGACTTTTACCTAAAATCAATGGCAAAGATGATGGAAAGATGAAAGGAATAAATAATAATAATAATAATGAATGATGATGCCAAACAAACTTGAAACAAAAGATTTAAAAAAAGGAAGAATATTACACATCAAATGTTTTATGAGAAATTGTGCAGTTCTGAGATTGATTTCAGTAAACTCAAAGATTGTCAGTTTCTAAACAGCTTAACTATGCCAAAGTTGACAGGAGACTAGTTACTAGAAGGCCCCATTACACTAATGCCTCTTTCCAACACTGAAGACTCCCAGGAACTATGTACACTGCTATATGCAAACAAAAATCATTTAATTAATCAGATAAAAAGAAAAAGTAATAAGTTGGAAGAAGTTTCCTTTATCAGTGATTGGTAGAATCAACCTTACTAAAATGATACTACTAGCTAAAACTACCTGTCCAGTGTCAATGCTTTTTGTGTTTTTGAACCCCAAAGATCTTAAAGACATTAACAAGATAACATCAGATTTTATCCGGGCAGGAAGAGAAGCTTAAAAATGGAAATTGTACAACTTCCAAAACAACAAGGCGGGTGGGGCTTACCTAGGATTAAGAATCATCGTCCATGCACGTGAGAATTATTTCGGTGTGGGCAACTAAACATGATGTTACATCTTGGCTTGAGATTTGGAAAAGAATTAGGAAGCCCCTCTGTCTTATACATTTATTAGATAAATGAGGATTAATTATTAATGCTATAAAGACATGTAGAAACTGTTTGGGAAGTCCCAGACTCTAAATGTTTTGGTAAATAACGCAGACTTAACAGCAGGGGGTGCTGGCCTCAATCTTAAGTCATGGCAAGAAGCTGGTATTAAGAGAAAGTATAATCTTTGTAACAAGGGTAAATTCAAGTTGTCTGAAGTTATAAGAATTCAATGCAATATACCTGTCACATACTTCTACAAGTACCTCCAGATCAGTCATTATGTAAACTCGAAGAGTGGATCTCTGGAGCCATCTGCTAGAAAAAACGAGGGGTGCACCGATTGCAGTTTTCTGGCCGATCACCGATCTCAAAAAAAGCCTGACCTGCCGATACGGATGTTTTTTTTTATAACCGATACTGTCAGGTGTCATAAGGTCACAATACACCTTGAAAGTTCCAATTTTATTTTATTCACAAACATTAAACAATACCTGTGAAACAATACAAACTTGTTTTAACTGCACGAGGCAGTGCTCTCAAATAAAAATGAAAAGTTTATAGTTCCTTTAGTGTTTCAAAACTTGCACAATAGGTTAGACAAGTAGATAAGATCGGTGAATAAGATCTATTTCACACTAAGTTTCAGCCGATCACCGATCTCCAAAAATTTAAGAAAATCGTCCAGCCGATCAATCGGTGCACCCCTAGAAAAAACCTTACTGGACTGTCAAAAACGTAGATTTCATTCTGAGTTGCAGACTCTGAAGGAAGACAAACTGGAAACTTGGAATATCTTGCTTAAAATAATTATTGATTATGAGTCATAGGAGGAAATCTTGCTGCTGCCCTCTAGAATATCAGTTTGTAATAGGTGTAAAGAAGTGCAGTCCAATATTCTACATAATATTTAGATATCTTCTTCTATATATAATTAGTACACTCGCAAAGATTCTCTGAATTGCCCAAAAAGCACCTCGGTTAAAGGAACTAGATATTGATGTCTTTGGCAGTGCAGCAACGTTCAGGTGTTCTGGTTGGCGGTATGCAGTGAAATCAGCTCTGTGGTGGGACATACACTCCCACTCAGCCCACTCATGTGCCTGTTGGGGATCAAACCTGGTCCTCTGAGGGCTCACAAAGACACTGTCAAATTTCTTTTCATGCTGGCGCGAAAGACCATAATTTCCGGATGGGTTGGTAGCAATCCCCCTTTTATTCAAATGTAGAAATCTTTGATTTCTGAATATGTAACTCTAGAGAGATCAAGATACTATCTCAGTGGTAAGTCTCATCTGTTTGAGAAAAGGGAGAGTGTTTTGAAGGGTCTGAAGATTAAAAGGTCATGAACACAAAAACTGGATAAAAAGTATGTACAGCCAAAAGGCTCTGTCCCTTTTTTATAATTTGTTGTGCTGTCATTGTTGAGCTTCAGTGTTTGGTCTAAATATTCAAAATGTTCGATAAAAAGAATGATAAAAAATACTTTTTTTTTTGGTCTTCTGTTACATTTTTTGAGAAACAGAATTTTTGCACTTGCGTAAATATTTATCTACCAACTTTAGAGAGCAGCTGTACCTTTAAACAATAAGATATCTAAACGACAAATACAGCAAAAAGAGATCGTTTTTAGCTGAGCATCACATCCTTTTCTGTTCTTGCACTGATTTAGGATGAAGATGGCATACAAGTGGGACTTCACAAAAGTTGTAGCTGTAGAGCTATCTACTGTATATGTTCCTTGTTCTCCTTTGTGAACACACAAGTCTGTAAAAACCTAGATACAACCTGGGTACGTCATGTAAATTTTGATGGTTGCAGAGAGGTATGTTTGATTTACCCGAGGTTTGACCAGCAGGCTGCCGGTAACACTGAACATTCGAGACAACCCAAACGGGGTGCACACTGAAAAGGAAAAACACAAATCAATCCACAAGAGTGTTACGACTCAGTTTCTACAAGTCTCCTATCTGTGATCAATGTATACTAACGGAGAAGCAGCAGCACTCCAAACAGAGAGATCCCCGAGTACAGGTATGGCAGGTAATACTCCCACAGGTCTGCAGTTTAAAAGGAGAGAATAACAATTAGCAACACTGTCAGTGCAGTCCAAAAAGAGTATAAATGTATGATGAGAGTGACTCACCATAGAGGCTCTTTCGGGCAATGTTGTCATGGAGGAGAGCTGATGCCACCCACACAATACCCAGCACAAGGAGAGCTAGCAGGATCAGCAGGACAACAGCTTCATACACTCGCGCCATTACTCCCTACACAGAAACAAGTCGTTTGGTGATCAGTTTAGATGAAGTTCATTTTTAAAAAATATTTTTATATGGTTTTTACACATTTACCATGAAGAAATTACATAGTCTTCCAGATTCAACTTTCCAAAGTTTCCAGGGAGGAAGAAAAGAAGGACATAAGTGAAGGAAAGAAGGGCATAGGAAGGAAGGATAGAAAAAAGGAAGCAAGGAAGATAGGAAGAATAGAAAAAATTAAGGAAGAATAGAAAAAAAGAAAGGGAGGAAGGAAGGAAAGTAAAACAAAACTGGTACCTTTCTGGATCCAGCAAATCCCTCAGACTCGGTGAAGAAATATGCAAAAGGCATGAGGAAGACGAGGGACAAGTTGGAGAACAAAAACACTAGGTTCCACAACCCTGACAGGTGAGAAAAAGATCATTAGAGACAAAGATTATAATGAAACATTATAGCAGTACCCACCATCAACCACTGTGTGGCATTGTACTGTTAAACAGTGCAGCATGTTAAGAATGGTTATATGGTCCACTGCCACTGACAAAACAATGTGCAACATTTAAAACGCTATTTCAACAAATCAAAAAGCAGAAAATACATAGCACACTTTGACTCTACATAAGAGCACAGCTATGCACACGCAAGGTCAAAGCTGCTCTGTCCATCCTAATTATCTGCTTGGACACAGGCCAGTGCAGTATTGATTTGGATGTTATCACCCATGCTGTAACGCTGTAACGTGATGCTTAACTGTTCTTGGTAATAGTCATTATTTTTCAATGAAATGGACAACTAAAAATATATACCGTGGATAAGGGATCCGTTGAGCCACTGCATGTAGTAGCTGTGTGGGAAGGTGAGCAGCACCTCATTTGACAGGATGGAGATGGGGAGAAGCAGCACAGCGCACACTGCGACAGACAAGGTGAACGTGCACAACCAGAGTCTGGAAAGAACAATAAGATAACACATGTGTATGTGTATTTGTGTTCAACCGCAGCCTAGAAAATCAGGGTCCATAAAGCCAAGTCGAACACCAAATAGAAGCCTCCAGCGTGAAGGTGCAAAGTACAGAGTGCCAATAAACACAGAAAACTACATAACAGGGCAATAAATCAAAGGAAAAACCGCTAGTCACTAAAACTGTGCCATCTACTAGTATCTGTGCAACCATCCAAAGTGGCAGCCAAAGTGACTGTTGACCAGTTTATCATTAAAGGTTTGCACTTACGCAATTTTATTGACGGTGGCATCTTCGACATCGTCTGAAAGACAGAAAAAAAAAAAAAGAAAAAATCAACATTACGTTTTCCAAAACGCAAAAACTACGTGTCTCCAATCGGACTTTTTAAACAAGAAGTTAAAAAGTAAGGAAACAAAACAAGAAGTGTTAACTTAAGAATTTCGAACAGATACATTTATTCATGAAGATGTGTTTTTATACGAGGGGTAAAAAAAATGCCTGAAGCAGCGTGTGAGTGCACTGCACACAAAATGCTGAAGAAAGCAAACCTCTCCCTGAGCTCAGAGAGGGGCGTGAGCAGGGGTCAGGCCCGTGTGGAACATTCTGTTCATTCTGGACCGAAACTCCAGTAAAACCAAACTATGCGGGAGAACATAGCTGCAGTCATGCCCACCAAAGTTTGAGACTGACAGAGAACTCATCTTGTAGTAACTGTAGAGCTGCAGGTTTTATGGTGGCGATTTGCATCAAGTCTCGGTTGCTATGAAGAGTGATCTCACTGAATGCATTTAACAGCAAAATAATAAGAAACAAACAAAAACATTGGCAGTGTTCCACAAAATGACATTTTTAATGATTGTGTCGCAGCTCACGTCATTTAATGAGGACAGAGCAACATATATTAAAACAGAGTGGTGCTGAAAATCAATTTCTTTTCTCAGTCATGGTTACCTTCAAAAAAGCATGTGGTCTCATCATCATTTTGCATCCTCAAGGCTTCACATGCGAGAATATTACTGCTACTAAGATTGGACTCAAATAAACCATTTACAGAATTATTAAGAACTTCAGCGCGATGTGTTGAACTGCCCTGAAGAAAGTCCAGCAAGTGTTGGACTCTCCTAAAGAGGACTCAACTATGGCATTACGTTACCACCAGTGCACAGTTTGCTCTGTAATGGCAGCAGGAAGGTGTGAGTGTTTCTGCTCGCATAATGAGGCTGATATTTTCAGATTGGGGTCTGAGTGTCAAGAAGGGCAGCAAACAGTCTGAAAGCAGCATGAAGCTGCCTTTAGACTGTTTGGGACATCTGGGAAAAGAAAGGTCCAAAGTAAATAAAGGTGAATGCTGCCATGAGTACTGTGTCATCCTGACAGTGAAGCATCCCGAGACCCGCTGTGTCACCAATCACAAAACGGCATTTAGAAGTCTAGGCATGTAGAAGTGCAAACTGAGCATCATAATTGGGAAAAAAAAGGGATTTAAGTGACTTTGAAAGTTGGTGATAGATGGGATGGTCTTAGAATTTCAGAAACACACACCAATATCCTAGGTTTACAGAGAATGGGCCGCATGAACAGGAAATATCCAGGTAGCGGTAGGCATGTGGAGGATAATGCCTCGTTGATGTCAGACAAGAATGGGCAGACCGGTTTGAGATGACAAAAAGGCAACAGTAGCAGTAGTAAAAAAAAAACAACACTTTTTACTGCCAAGGTATGCAGAACTCCATCTCTGGAACGCACACCATGTTGAACACTGAAGCAAATGGGCCCCAGCAGCAGAAGGCTACACTTGGTGCCACTCCTGTCAGCCAAGTACAGGAAACGAATTCTGACACACAGCCTCTCTGAATTTGGACACTAACAGATTGGAAAAAGGCAGCCCAGTCTGACGTGTCTCGATTTCCTCTGCAACATTCATATGGTAGGGTCAGAATTTCATATGAACAGAATGAAACCATCCTGTCTTGTATAGGGGTGCAGCAAATGATCGGCGATTGGCTGATTCTTACATGTGAAAACTAATTTATTGATTGAACCAATCTTATCTACTTGTATAAAATGTTGTGCAAGTTAAGTTTGTGCCCCAATGTGAAAAAAACATGAAAGACTAAAGGAACTGCAATGCTCCAAACTTTTTTATGTTTGAGAGCAACACCTCGTGTTACCCCATGCAGTTAAAACAAGTTTGTATTGTTTCACGGGTGTTGTTCAATGTTTTTAAATGAAGTAAGATTGGAACAGTCAGTCAGTCATTTTCTACCGCTTATTCCATAGTGGGTCGCGGGGAGCTGGTGCCTATCTCCAGCAGTCTATGGGCGAGAGGCGGGGTCCACCCTGGACAGGTTGCCAGTCCATCGCAGGGCAACACATAAACAACCATGCACACACTCATTCATACACCTGGTGAGAACCCACGCATGCACGGGGAGAACATGCAAACTCCATGCAGAAAGAACCCCGGCCGGGAATCGAACCCAGGACCTTCTTGCTCTTAAGATTTTTTTAAAATCTGTATCGACCAAAATCCAATCGGTGATCAGCCAGAAAACTGCCATTGGTGCACCACTAGTCTTGTATCAACGGTTAGGGCTGGTGGTAGAGGTGTCATGGTGTGGGGGACATTTTCTTGGCTCAAATCATCTCAAAATGATTTCTTGAACATGACAAGAAGTTCACTGTACTTCAATGGCCTCCAACATAACCAGATCTCAGTCCTATAGAGCAAAATTAAGGAGCTCATCAGGGCAAAGGGCCCTGATACTAACAAAGTATATCTGATAAACCAAATAAAGCCTCTAAAACTTAAATGTCAATTAATGAACTTCAGAATACCATAGAAACACCTGGAAAATGGACCTTATAACACAGAAGCTATAAAGTTTGCAAAGAACTAACTTCTGTCAGCCTTAACCTTTGGCTACAACCGTAAAAAGCAAGAAGAGCAAAAAAACCAAAAACGCAACTGCTTTTCACCTAAAATGGATGGAAATACTATTATTAAGTGATAATGTGTCTTCTTCGGCAATGCTGTCACAGCTATTACAATGCGATGTAAAGTCTAACGACCAAGAACCTGTTCTGGATGTTACAAACATCTCCTCACAGTGCGATTGCACAACTGTCATATAGCTGCAGGGCACAACTGTGCTCTTGTTGGTGCAGACGTAGGCTAAAACAAAGCATGTGCATAGTAACGTGCACACAGAAAAGATAATCTATTAGGCTGCAGCCCAGCCTTAGTGGTGCATTGAAAAACCCACATCTGCTTCCAGTTGACTCACATTATATTGGACACAGCCCATTTTAATCAGACAAGTCACACAGGAGAACTTCCAATGTGTCTGAGTGCACAATAGCTGTGCCTAAATATCAATGTCCTGACCAAAAGATAGATTTCCTACATATGTGCCCATCAGAACATTTTTCCAAGAGGCTAAGTTCCAACTTTGTTGTTTATCTTGTAGCATTTTTTTGTAGCACCACTCCTCCGCCTTTTGAGGAGCTTGCTGCACATTGAGCAACATCTCCCCTTTATCTCCAGGCTTTTCAAGTCAAAGTCTAGAGTCTGTTCCATCATGCTTCCATCAAATGGGCAAACTTTAACTGTGCACGCATGCAAAGGAAGGAAAAGCAAATGTAAATAAATATAAACTTAGAACAGGAAAAAGAAAATGGATTCCTTTCTCTAACGTAACATCGAGTTTCTCTTTACGTGAGCCTAAAATGTGCAGCCAACACTGTCATGGAAAAGAAATTCCAAAACTGCAATATAATCAGTATGCTTCGTTTCCCTTAAGGCACTTCTCAGTGACCCGTTGATTGAAAGCTCTCTCATAGAGCACTCCTAAAATACACGTTTACATCAAGAAGCTGTCAAACTCACCTGTGACAAACTCTGCAGTCTTTTTGAAGTGTGTGAGGACGAGGTAGCACACCATGTAAAGGCACGTAAACAGGAGGACACAGATCTGCATGGGGGGAGTAGAGATGAAGACAGAAAATGTACCTCCGTCAATAATTTGTCAAAACTGATGCTGTTGAACAAATTTACCTGGTTTAACATATATAGATTAGCCCAGACCTTGAAGCAGATTTAAAAGCACAAGATTGGGGGGGAATGAAAACAAGATTCAGGGCCGCAAAAGCTGAAAACACAAACTGGTTTGTCTATGATATTCAGACAGATGGAGTCCAAAGATTACCTCCTTCACTCAAACAAAGGGAATGAGGTTCCAGTGTCCAAAAGGGATAGTTCCCCTTTACTTAGATGGATTAGTGGGAGTGTATGGAGGTAAATTTGTCTCAATATTATTCAATCAAACAAAAAACGAATCTCAATCAAAAAAAACTAATCTCAATCAAAAAAATTAATTGTGGTCAAAACTTTTGGAATATTCAATCAATACGTGACCGCATATTTCTGACTGTCGGCTCACTTAATCGCAGTTTTCTTCTGTACAACAAGCCCTGCAGTTCGAGCGGCCGCTTTAGTCAGCGCTAACCAATAGGGAAACGTCTTTTATCGTTCGTCTTTAGGCCCCGCCCAGGATGTTCATGTTTCCAGCACTCAAAATTCTTTGAGTTCAACCAAAAACGGAGAGCGTCAAAACCAAAAGAGCGAGAGTCGTAACCAAAGATTTTTGACATGCGCAAATAAAAGTTTATGTTTTGCAAATAACTTTTTTCTCTTCGTGAGAAAAAATGAGTCATTTTAATCAAAAAAGGTTTTTTCAAACAATTTTTTTCTCCCCAAAATAAAATATTCCATTAAAAAAAAAATTGTTACAACTCTGAAAGTTTTGATCACAACTTAATATTTTTTGATTGAGATTAGTTTTTTTTTGGATTGAATAATATTGAGACAAATTTACCTCCATAGAAGTGAGGGACAGATGGTTTAAAACAAGGGAGGAACACTGCGCCCCGCCCCACGCAGACGGTAAAGGTCATCAGCTGACGTTACATTAATTCAAATTTAGGTTAAACCAGCAATCTGTTGTCTGGCAAAGCTCTAAACATGTTAAACACCAGGGCCTTCTGAACCTCTCACATTGTTTCAATGAATTACAAGTTCTAAGAAACAGAGCCAGTAGTTTTTATATCAATATTACTAGGAATTCCCAAAACCTTTTAGCTTTTAAAGTCACAAACCAAACCTTAGAAGAGGCGTTTGATCCCCAACTATCAACTGACCAAAGAAGTATTATTAATAAGTCCATCTACAGCTGTTATATTGTTTTTCTCTATTGCATTTGTAACATATGTACCAAAAATATGCTTTTACTACATTGATTTCTGGTTTTTAGTTTGATTTCTGGAGATCTTTAGACCACTTTTTAAATTTTTTTTAATTTCTGACCCCAGCTTTGAGAACCACCAGTCTAATCTACTGTATGTACACGCATGCTGGACAAATTGAAAGAGGAAATAATGTTGCAACATCAGGAAAAGACTTCAGAACAGGTGTCAATAGGAGCCCAACGCGCAGAGCAGGTTCTACATGTTGGTCTCTTTGGTAACAGCAGCAACAAACAAAGACAAAGCTCTCCTGGGTAAGATAAGATTCTTCAAAATAAATCTAAAAAAATAAAGCCGACATGACGGTTCTAATAGATTGGTACTCTGTATGCCAAGATTATGATACACACTCACCTGTAACCTTATTAAAAAGGTGCAAATTGCTATCATGGGGCTGGACTGCTTTTTGCGTCCAGAACTTCCTTAACTTGCTTTGAAAGATCCAACGAGGTGTTGGAAATTTCTTCACAAGTTGCGATCCGTATCAACATGAATGCTTCATGCATTCGTTACAAATAATTATCAGCTGCACATCTTTGATGGGAATGTCACAATTCATAACATATGTAAATGTGGAGATCGCTTATGACTCTTATGTTTTATTCTACTGAAAACAGTCACACCAACAGCCCACGTCATTATACCCCCACCACCAGCCTGAAACATTGATACAAGGCAGGATGGATCCATTCTTCCATGTTCTTTTTATACAAAATTACAAAAAAAACGTTTTGTGAGCTTGTGTGAATTGAAGTTTTTGCTTCCTGTTCTCGGCTGACAGGAGGGCTGCCCCGCTGTAGTCTTCTTCTGCTGTAGCTCATCTGCTTGAAGCTTCGACGTCAGTCAGAGACCATATTCCGTTTACCCTGGTTGTAACAAAACGTTATTTGAGCCACTGTTGCCCATCTATCGTCTGAAACCAGTCTTCCCATTCTCCTCTGGCATCAACAAGGCATTTCTGTCCCCACAACCATCATCTCACTGGATGTTTTCTCTTTTTCACACCATTCTCCGTAAACCTGTGACAAACCCAACAGTAGATCAGCAGTTTGTGAAATACTCACACAAAACTGGCACCAACAATCAGGCCATGTTAAAACTCACTAAAATCCACTTTCTGCTTTATTCTGATGCTTCTTTTGAATTTCAGTAGACTGTTTTTTCGCCACATCCAGATACCAAAATCTATTGAATTGCTATGACGACAGGGCACAATATAGTACATAAAACTTTTTGTAAAAAACTGCCATTTCTCCAGCAGGGACACATGATCTGCCTTTTCTGGTCTCCCTACTTCTGCCTGAGAGTATCTCAACAAATGCCATCTTCAACGTCCTTTGAGAACAGAAAAGCTTTTAGCAGAGCTCCAAAGGTTTCGTTTGTATGTTTAAAATAAAGCATACTGAATTTAGTTTCCAGTAATGAAACCTGGAGGTTCTTCTTTTATGAAATATTTGGAATTCCTCCTCCTAAGCAGGACAAATCTGTGGCAGCATACAAACTGCATTACAGCAACAAAGCACCCTATACGACTAATCTGCTCAGTCTGCAAATTGTTGTATAATGCAGCCTAATTTGGCAAAAGGCTAATCCAACAAAAGGAAAAGCAGGAAACAAAGGATGGGTATTGGGCCAGAAATAAGATGAGAGGCAGAATCACACGCTTTTAGCCTGTGTTGTTGAGAACACGCGTCTTTCTATGATGTAAAGAGACATAAGCGGCTCTGAGTTTTAAGGTTTTCAGTATGTGTGTGTGTGTGTGTGTGTGTGTGTGTGTGTGTGTGGGGGGGGGGGGGGGGGGGGGGGGGGGTCAAGTTAACAGATGCACTTGTACATCTTTGTTCAGATACATGTGAAAAAGAAGAAAGATCTTGAAATTTCTTAGTAGAGAATCTAACCACATACGCCTTATCTGGTCCTTAAATACATTCTAGCAAAGCATGATGGGGGTGGTTAACAAAACAACACATAGTTCTAAAGTACAACGTGTCGTACCAATGCCATTAAAGGACAAAAGGTGTTCAGTAAATATGAAATATTAAAAGTCTCTAAATGAGTTCCGCAATCACTTCTAACTTTCAGTTTATGGATCCTTTCTAGTCTGAATGGAAAAATAAAATATGTAAGAGATTAAAAACACTCCAAACTAAAAAGCACCAGTCTGAAGTTCCCCAGATCTGTGAAGTTCCAGCAGAACATGACCTCTCCAGCATGAATAGCAGTACAAGAGCATCGACTTCCTCTGCTGTCATAAGTAATAAAACTATTTGTTGTTTATGAAAAAATACTTTTGGGATCTTTTAGGATCAGACTTGGAAATTGTCGAACCTCACATGAAAAAAACACTGTCAAGTGAACCTGTGTAATGATGCACATCACAGACAAGGCTACTGGTAGCCCTGAGCACGCATCTTTACACATAGATATTCGTCAATATCCAGGAGGTGATTAAACCCTGTTTTAACAATGATAAATCACATGTTGTTATAAAAGTTCACTTTTATAACAAGTTTACTTTTACATTTCAAGTAGAGATGCAAAGAGACACTGGCTGGTGATCAGAGTAGGACAAATTTCAGCTCTACTGGCGCCAACAAGTGACCTGCCAGCTGGAAACTAAAAGTCCGATCTTTTTCCGATAATTAAATGCACCATAGCTAAGTGTATCATGTCACTCTGACAACAACACCTTTCCGCGGGGAACTTGCTTATGTGGTAAAAAGAATTACAGTTGGATTTTGTTTTCCAGTATCAGTGAGGTGTTTAAAAACGAGGTCAGGCCGGCGAAGACCAAAAGCTGCAAGAAGCAAAACAAAATGAAACGGTTTTTCCAACGTGGGAAGGCAGATGCTACATGACGGCGCTAGACTTTGGTGGGTGGTGATCGTTTCGCCTCTTAAAGTGGAACAGACTTTGGTAGATGACAGGGAAGCTGAACATATTACAGCAACGCTGCTTCGTTTTATTCTTCTGAGCTTTAAAACCTCGGTCTGTTAGGAATAGGGTTCCTGTTGGAAATGTTGCTTCCGGAAATCTAAGAGTTCAGGTAAGGATCTGGATTCTCGAGGAATACGTACAGATTGATGTTTAATTAGCAATGCTAACAGTGCTAATAACCAATATAAGTCACAGAAGACATTTTAAAATGTCTACTCCAAATCATTCTGCTATATTATTACTTTACCCCCCATCTAGGTTCAGGGTGCCGGCTATGTGTGAGTCCTCAGCACTCTACGGTTTACATCCTCCAATACAGGCTGGGTTTTTTTTCCATGTCAGTTATGCATACATTTGCCAGATGTTGTTAGACCTGATGATTTACAATGACAGTGAAGACAGATTTTTGGCAGCAACATCATTTTCTCAAGGATTTTTCCTTTTATTTTAACCTGAACACTGGTATGCAGCATAAATTACAGGCAGCTTATCGGGTTGTAATATTATTTTCAACAGGATGGAACCATCAAAGCTGTGGTAGAATTATTTCAAAAGGGGCAAAATCATTTAGAGAAATATTTTAGCAGCAACTAATGGCACAGTAGAACTACCATGCTAATTTGCTAATATTCTGAATAAAAAGGAAGCAGATTCATCAACCATCTACGTAAATAACTAAATAGGTATACGTGAATTTAATATGTCAGTGCTGTTGTTAATTGGTTAGAGTATTGAATTTTTAAGATGCTTGTTGTTACTTTCAGAAAAAAAAAGTAAGAAAATTTATTAAAATGTGAAACACAAAATGTATGGGAAAACTGACTGGTACTTTAACTAGGCCATTTTAAACATATTTGAAGATGCTGGTCAGTTGAAAACACTGGACAGCTGCCATTTAAAGTGTTATTCTTTCAAATACAATTAGCAAACTTTCCTAAGTAAATTATAATATATATTATTAGGGCTGCAACTAAATATTATTTTGCTAATCGATTAATCTGTCGAATATTTTTTTCAATTAATCAATTAATAATCGGACGGAAAAAGGTGCTTAATAAGAGATATTTTACAGGATCTGCACCAGGTGAAGCTATCGCTATGCCACTGTAGGAGTTCTGGAAAGAGCATATTTACAGACAAAGGCTTTTCCTCTTCCATGCAAAATGTCTATTTTTTGCACAATGGCATGTTTCAGATTCTGTATACTACAGTTAACGATTATTCGATTGCTAAATTAGTTGCCGATCCTTTCAATAATTGATTAATTATGATTAATACAATTAAGTGTTTCGGTTTCCCGGCCCACCTCTGTCCATCTAAAGTCTGGAAGCTAATCTTTCACAGAGGTTTTCCTGGAATTGCAGTCGGGGCCGCACAAAATCAGTCCACTCAAATGGCCCCCGGGCCACACTTTGGACATCCCTGACCTAGACCAATGTGACATATCTTTACTATAGCAACTGAGTATCTCAAAATGAGCTTGTCACTCACAGTCTTGGATTAATGCTATTAGGTGCTGGGGCAGCTGACAGTCATGAGAGGGTGCACCGTCAGGAGGTGGTGAGCTAGACGCTCAAGGCTCGCCAGAAGCTAATAGCATTAGGTCCTGAGGGGAAAGGGTCACTGACAAACAAGGGCAAAAGAAAAGCAGTGAACAAAGAGAGGATTAAAAATGAGTACAGAACTACAAACATGAACTGTTTGTCACATGTCACGTTCCAGCAACTCTTAGTATCTTATCGACAATTATCCCAAATCCCTTCATATTGTTTCTATCTGGAGCCAAACTCACCTCAGAATGAAAACAGAGACGGTTTGACTGTTGTGCTTTGACAGTCTGTTTAAAAAACACCTATAACTTGTCTGAACCTATCTTGCCTTTGGTGTATTTATCATGATAAGATTTTCACATGTAGAAGCAAGAAGAGTAGGCACACACCAATCAGGCTTTGGCTGACTGGTACCTATTTCAGGTTCTGTTTGAGGTCTGGGGTAATAATTGAGATTTTTGCAGGTAAAATTTTCTTCCTTACTATAAACGGGTTACAAAATTAGCTCAATTTAATATGCTGTTGATAATTGATCCGTTTAAAGACGAACATGGAAGCTTACAGTTTTGACCCATTTTAATAGAGCAAGGAAAAACCCTAAATCACTTTTGTGAATGACCCGCTGATGATCAATAAAGCTGACCAATTTAGATCAGTGGCTGATTGATTCATGCAAAAAAGGGCTGCAACATCTCAGAATAATATTTTATTGCAACGCTGTTGTTGAAAATTGGGCTAACGATTAAGTTTAACCTAAAATGTTCAAACACCTTAAATATTTCAGTATTAGTACAGCATTTAAAATTTAGTCAGGGTGATTTAAAAGAAATTTTAAGGAGGATCTTTTAGTTTTTGTCAAAGGCATATCAAGTGGATCCCTCAGACTGCTACAACACAGCAAGACTTGGGAGATTGCTGGTCATTTTGCCAATTCGTGATTTTGTTGGTTTATAGTTTGGGTCATTTTGTGTCGAGCATTCTGACGTATGAAAAAAAAAAGCTGTCTACCACAGGACGTCGATCTATACCCACCTTGGGGATGTTTCATTAAATTTGCGAAGGAGATATTGACCATGGAGTAGACCTCAGTAAATATAAGGCAGGCTGAATGTATCGCAGCAAAGTTGCTCTGTTTTAAGCTTTCGAACCGTCAGCCTCTGTCTGTTACAGGACATGCTGGACTTGGAAATGTTGGCAGCTATTTGGACATCTCAAAGTTAAGGGTGGTTTACAGTCATGCTAACCTTGCTAATCATGCGGATTGTTAATTTAAGATGCTAAAGACAGCTTAAAAGGTCTACTCCAAGTCATTTTGTTTCCGTTTTAAATAAACAGACCTCTGTTTAACGGTAACTCTTCGCACACCGTGGGAAATCGCCTCTGCTTCTCATATAAATAATTAATGATCACCGACACCAGAAAGCCAACAGAAAACTTTGAATGCTGTTCATACACAAAAATCCGAATAGGGTGAAACCATTATCACTATCATTAATATTTTTATCTTAGTGGTAATGGAAACATGAGATCATTGACATTGTTGAGATTTTTTTTTTTTTTTTAGCTATTAATCATGCATATCTGCTCATGATAAGCACACAGTTGTCACACAATGAATTAATCTATCCTTATATGCTGAAAAAATCTCCAAAAAGTTTACCTGTTTCATAATTAATATTATGGTCATGTACATATCTGTATGAACTGTAGGCGCATAGGTTTTGCTTATCCTCCCTTGCTGTGAAACTCTTTTCTGGGCTTTGAAGAAATGAACAAACATGAACATAAATGCAAGTTCTCCATTATCCTTATAGATAAACTGGTGTATCAACATCTCCACTTCAGGAGGAGCTGCCTGGGAGACCTGAATGTTTTATATCGGGTTAAAGTTCACTGCCTTGCTGTAACTGAGCAGATCAGGCAGCAAAGTCTGAAGTTCAACGTGAGCTGTGGTTTTAAACAAAGCCGAGTCAGACACAAGAGCAAGCAGCACGGTTAAATTAAATTATACACACGGTATAAAAAGGGACAGTAATACAGTACTATTATGACTGCATTTGCCTTGTAATATTTACACTGAGCGCAGTAAAAAGTAACAAAAAAATAAATCCCACTTTAAATAAATGTAATTTAGAGAAAGGCAAACATAAACTTTTAAACAACGTGAGTTTTTGCATGAGAAAGGGCAGCATGCTGTATTTTGTGTGACGACCCCCCTTTAACTCATCAACCCAACGGTTGCTTCACTTTAGCCCAGCTTTACTTACTATCGTCTCCCGGACGCGGTTGTGGAAAAGTTGCTCTCTAACCGACACTTCGTCTGTTTCCATCCTCTAAAACACATGCCAGTATCATCGGCCCTGAAGGCGCTGAAGGGGCCGGATTGATTACAAACGTTGAACCGGGCGCATCTCCGCAGATCTGCCACGGATGTTTCAGACGGCTAGCAGGGCTGAGTTTTAAAACGGCCACCCTGCTCAAAACCCCGGGCGGGGGAGGGGGTTTAAAATGGGGGTGGAGCCTTAAAGGGGGAAAACGGAGCCAACGATTCCCCCAAAGGTGCTGTCAAAAAAAATGAGCCCCAAAAGGTTTTTTTATGATGCAGCTGTTCTGTTATAAATTTTATATTTTTTTCTAAAAGCAAAAAAATTAGGCAATTATTAGAAGTGCGTTTAAAGCACTAACGTTTGTATCATAACACCATAATAATTAGGGAAAACTACTCAGTAACTTTGATATTCATTGCATTTGGTATTTTGAACACCTAATGTGATATTGTTACAGTTACCTTTGGAAAACAATATGCATCTCCAGAATTACATCCATCCATGAATTTTCTATACCCGCTTGTCCTTGCAGCGTCGCGGGGGAGCTGGTGCCTATCTCCAGCAGCCGTGCGGGGGGGCGGGGACACCCTTGGGCAGGTCGACATCCATCGCAGGGGAAAACAAACAAACCCGCACACACCCTTTCATACACCTAAGGGCAATTTAGAGGACAAAAAAAGCCTAACTGGCTGTCGTTGGACGTGGGAGGAAGCCGGAGTTTTCCCGGTGCAGAACCACCCTGCACGGGGAAACAACAAACTCCCTGCAGAAAGCCCCCCCCCCGGGGGAAACGAACCCGGACTTGCTGAAGGCAACAGTGCTACCAAAATGCGCACTGTGCCCCTTTAAAATTTTTTTTATAATTATAATTATTATATTCCATTATAAAACAAATAGACAATGAACAAAAATGTAAAGAAGGCGTTTTCAGTTTTTTGGGGGAAAATTTCGGGGCCCTTTTCAGCTGATTGGCTGAAAAAAAAAAGCTTTGTGAAAATGAAAAAAAATTTTCGACCCTCCAGAGATCTTTTTCACACCCCAAAAAATCTAAAAAAAAGGGGTCTTTTAAGACAAAGACACGTGAAAAGATTTAAGGGTTTTTAAATTCATCTAATTTTCCTTTGGTCAATACAGTATTATTGAATTAATTATAAGAAGGCAAAATATGGAGTATTATAATAAATTATTACAAGATAGTAAAACATGGTATACAAAGGACCTGGAAAGCACTCAATCACATTATTAGAAACAGTATTCAAATTATTTCATATTTAAATTGTTTTGGGGATACAGTGGGTGGTTTAAAAACATCACTAAAGAGTTTAATGAAAATTTAATTAAAAGTAACAACAATACTACGTTCCTTCGGAGGATTGATGAAAATGACGTAATTGAGATTGTAAAAAACTTCAAAACTAAAACATAGAGTAATAAAATTTCA